>JABSTQ010009993.1:0-322324 GCA_013358835.2 Ixodes persulcatus
CTTAATTTAGGCTCGTAACTACGTCGTAGTTCTTAAGGTGGCCCATTACCTTTGTATCATTGGTTTTGTACCACAAAAGATAATTTATACCACAAAACTAAGCGAAAACGACTTAAAACACCAATACAGCCGCGAGCCCGCTGAAACCGAAACCAACCAAATTGAAGCCACTTTATGGCGCCGCGTGTGTCAGCGCCCTTTGTCCACTGGTCAGGTAACTGCAAAGATGAAAAGGAAGTGGAAGTTCCTCCTACCTCCCTCTACTTTAGCAGAGCGACGTCCACCTAAGCTTAATATCGTGGAAAACATGAAAAGACATCGTGGGTGACTGTAGCATCTATGAAAAAAATGTCAACAAGTAAAACAGCAACAGTATTATTTTTCTTGCTGACAAATGGTATTCACAGACATAAATTCCACAAGCGTCCACAATGTCACTTTTTGTTTTAAAGATATTATGCTTAGGTGAACGTCGGTTTACAAAAGAAAAAAATTCGTATTTTTCAATTATCTTTTGATCCATGTAATGTCACGTTCTCAAACTTTCGCGTTCTATTCAAACCGCTAAAGTTACATTCTCACGGAGTTAAAGCTTTCTGCGATGCATAGTTTATTTACCCGGGCCTAAAAACACGGTTCTCTTTTCTTGCAAATGTCCTGTATATTGCCGCGCGCGGGGGCCGAGCAAGTAACGCTCGGTCACGGACTTCTAGGAGATTCGTGTTTATTAAGACGAAGGCCTTGTACGTATGTGTCTCATCGTTCAGTCAACTGTCTAAGGCCTTGAGCGAAAACACGTCGGCGTCACGAAAGGTACCAAAACGTTTACGTAAGCACTCAGTGGATAACTAAGCGAAATAAGATGATGACTCAGCACATTGTGATTGAGAAGGATGACTCAGCACATTAAGAAGGATGACTCAGCGAGTAATTCTAATGCATCGGCGCTTGGGCTTTCGCCTTCAACTCGTCTAAGGGATAACATAAGAGACCCTGTGAATTCTTTTTACTCGGGACGTAACTTTTATCATTTCATCCTACTTTCTTGTTCTCAAAAGTTCCTGGTAATTCTCCCTCCGAACGCTTGACTCTCAAACCTCCTGGGCCACATTTTTGAGATGCCGACTGACACTTGATAAGGAGCTTCGCCATATTCAACTTTCCCTTTGAAACTAGATTTCCGCCACTTCTTCTACTGTCACTATGTGAGAATACCTTTGAGGCAAGGGTGCTCGAAGTCACGAAAGCAGTAAGTTTTTTGTGCCATGTGGCGTAATTGGGGCATGCCCAGAGAGCGTGGAATGCTTCCCGCCAGCCCGCGGGTGGTACAGTTGGAGTTGAAAAGGCGAATACGATGAAGTTGTTCTCCGAGAAACGCACAGCCACTTTGCAGCCGAACTGAAACAGCCCTGTCAGAAAGAGGAATGGGGGGCGGGGGGCAGTAGCTTGAATATGGGAAGATTTGGATGAAGTCAAATGTGGGGGGTTTTCCGTACAAAACCAACGACGGGCATCTCGCGCGCTCCAGTGAACGTCTGATGACTAAGTTGGACCAGATGGGAATTCTTTAAACGTGCAAGCGAAATCTCGGTTACACGAATAAGCCTCCGTCAAAGATAAAATATAGATGGCGTAATATAATGAACTGTCATATTATTTCCCGCGCATCAATATGTCGTTGGAGGAAAACTGTTGGCTCTTCGCCAGTACACGCTACAGTGGCACGGAAGTCTGCGAGCTCGCGTTTTCGGATACCCGCATGTGATGGAATTTGTCGAAGGCGTAGCTCTCAGTTTGAGTCGTCAGGTGACCCAAAGGTGTCTGTGAGGTCGCTGGAGAAACTATAATTCTGCAGCTCGGATTGTTGATTTTTCTAAGTGCCACTTCCGAGTCGGTAGGAATGACGGCCTTTCCCAAGGGTGGTGAATATGTCAAGAATTGTACCGCCATTCCAATGGTTGAAAGTTCTGCAGTGGTTTAAAAAGTCTGAAAGTTCAGTCGTCCCACGAAGCTCACAGCTAGGGTGGAAACGGCGAATGCTGCAGTTCCTGTGTATTGGTCTCATCGAACTGTTCGTCTAAACCAGACGTAACCAAGAACGTTCTGTGAAAAAGACACCCTCAACAACGTATCGTATGACTGCAGACGAGCCCGATGCTTTAATGTAGTCTTGCGCGACATGAGAAGTGCGACTGCTGTGAGGCTGAAGTGACGTGAAGGCCCTCCATCCGGTGGTTGCGCCGTCAGGCCGCGAGAGAGGCTGCTGAGGCTGCCCTAAAGAGCCGCGTCCAGGACAGCTCGTCGTTTTCTCTGCAGAGAAAGGGACGACTCTTCAACCTCTCGCAGAGTGGGTACGCTTTAAAGGAGGATAGAAGTCTAATGCCATAGCCTCCTCTATGCGAAGGTTATGCGTAAGAAATGTTTTAGTGCAACACGGTGAAACATCTCTAACTAACTGACACAAGGGGGAGTGCTTGCAAGCAGACATGACTTCTGCAGGATAAAGAGATCTCGGCTATCTTACGACCCCACATTCTCTTTCACACTCTCGGAAAGTGAGCCGAGACATTTGACTACTATTATATTTTCAGTTTTAAATGAAAACTGGCAACCAAACAGAAGGCTCATTTACGTTTTTGCTGTCCCCGCTCTAGAGGCCTACAGTTAAAAAAAAAAAAAATATCTACATTCTGAAGCAGTAAAGAAAAAAAAAAAGAGAAACGAGCAAATTAACTTAGATGTACCTTCGCGTAGTCAGCCCCGGACACGGACATAAAGACGTGTCGACACTGCTGCTCCTTGAGGGTGAAAGACGAGTGAAAATTGAAATCGCCGATGCGCATTCTAACAGTGCCCATCTTTAGCTTCAGGGTCACGCGCTTCGTGACATAACGAGGGAGGCGACAAGCACGGTGGTTCCCCCGCCCTATGCCCGGACAACGGGGTCCGTGCGTAGAGTTCTTAGGCAGCGAGAGACGGCGCGGGCGCTTGTTGACACGATCAACAGCGCAGTCACGTCCGGCGGGATTGCACGTGGAGCTGGTCCCGACGCCTCCCCACGCTGATTTTTGTTGAACAGCGTTCGCTTTGCTCGCGTCCGACGTGTCTTCGATTCCGCCGCTCGGGAAAGAGACCGTTGTGTGTAATGCGCGTTTGGTTCCGACGTGCAATTCCGCGTGCATGCTCGTTCGTCGAACGAGAAGATAAACAGCGGAAACAGATCGACGCAAAAATAGAGTGTAAACAGTTCAGCACCCAATCCGTGTGGGTACAAAAGGGACCCTGAAACGTAAACGTTTTTTTTTCTTCAACTTTGTCGAATACTATTTAAGTGCTCCCCAAACAGGACACAGCAGATGCTGCGCGCGGGGAAAAATGATGCTAGAATTGCGGCTGTTGTTACGCTGATTTTCGACGAAGTGCATTAGCATTTAGCGTAGAGGTTCGTTGCCTTCGGAAAACCAGTATGTTCTCCCGGGCGTCGGCGGTTTCGGATGCAGCCATCACCGCTTTTCTCGATCGCCGCCTACGGTCTGCATGCTGTTGTCTTCGAAGAGTAATCATTCCTTCGGGTGTCGGCGGTGTCGTGCAAAAGGCGTCGTCGTTCTGCCTCGGTTTTTAGGCATGTTGTGCACGCTGGGGAAAGGAAACCATATGCCTACGCCGCAGTGCCGTTGTAACAAGAGTGCGCGTCAAGAGCGGCGCGTCCTGGAAGTGGTCGAGAAGACTGCTTCGTTCTTATGCAAGAGAGAAAATGAGCGTAGCGAACAAACGAAAGGAGCGAAAGAGCACGGCGGGCACCGCGTCGTGGCTTCGCGAAACCAGTCCAGTTAAGGGGGATTCAACCGCTATTTATTTGTACCCTTTTCCTCATAGATGGCGCAGAATTTTTCCGGAACAAACGAGTTGCACGTTCGCAGCTGCGCATGCAGGTCGGGCGCTCGAGGTGGGCTTGGGCCACGGGCTGTTCGCCGCCGGTCTCGAGCTATACTTCGTCTAACCTTAGTATGGACTATTGTTAGCCGCGCGTGCTAAAAGCGCAAGCTAGTCGCTTTGAATGAAGCCGCGGTGGCTGCACGAGCGCTCGTGCAGCAAGGGCTCTAGTCAAGGCAGTCAAGGCTGGCCGCTCGCGCTAGCACAGCATCGCGGTTAGTCCATGCTAGGGTGAGACGAAGTATAGATCTTTTTCGCTCTGCGTCCGCCGCTGCAGAAAGCGGCCAACAGGCGGCGCGAGATACGAGCCAGTACATACGTAGATTACAGAGGCTTACAAAACGTAGAATAAGCTCTGATTTTCGTCGAAGTTCCATCCACGTTTGAAATTATTGAAATCACAAGGTGCGGCGTTGCGGCCATTTGGACCACCACATTTAACATGCAAACGGTGTTTTGCAAAAATATATACATATATATATATATATATATATATATATATATATATATATATATATATATATATATATATATATATATATATATATATATATATATATATATATATATATATATATATATATATATATATATTTTAGAACTTAATTTAAAGCTAGAAAACAAAACAAAAAAAGAAATAAAATGGCAGTTTTGCACTTCCTATGTCCTATAATGGCCTGCTCTTCGTCTGAATACTGGTTTGCAAACCCGCACCCAGGATGTGTGGAGTAAAGCCCATCTATCCTGGGAAAAGTGACGCCAATCATTTTTGTGGAAATACTCGAGACACTTGCCGCGCGACACTTCTGGGAAGAACTAGAGCCACTAAATGAGCTGCGTTTGGAGTATCGGCACTCTGTTCCCCAACGTTGTTGTGGGCGCCGACATTTTGGTGCTTGTGCAGAGTAGACGCAACTGCCGATCGTCATGATTCAAAAGTGCGACTTCCTCAGCATTAGATTCGGTTTTAGGAAGCTCATAAAATATTGCTTTGCTCCGTCGCGAACTGTTTAAACATTTGTGGAGGACGGAAAAGTGTTTCCTGTGATTTAAGATAAATCTTCAGATAACTGGCAACCATGATTTTAAGTCACAGTATGAACAAGTGTCGTTACTCTGAAGCGTATACCTTGTTTAGTGGCACTATATATAGAAGAACATGGCGTCTGAAATCTAGCTCAGTGCTGCGCTGTTCCGCCATGATCTTCCCTAGTGCAACTAAATAAGCTACGCTTCAGTGTAACGACACTTGTTCACATTGTGGCTTAAAATCATGGCTGCCAGTTATCTGAAAATTTATCTGAAATGACAGGAAACGCTTTTACGTCCTCCACAAATGTTTAAACGCTTCGCGACAGAGCAAAGCAATATTACATGAGCTTCCCTAACACCGAACCAAATGCCGAGGAAGTTGCACTTATGAATCCTGACGATCGGCAGTTGCGACTGCTCTGTGCAAGCACCAGGATGGCGGCGCCCACAGCAATATTGGGGAACGGAGTGCCGACCCTAAGCATAGCTCATTTAGTGGCGAGGTCCACACTTCTGCACGGCAAGGTTCACACTTCTGCAGGCCCAGAGGCGTGGACCTCGTCGAAGAGGTCCACACTGCGCGTCGAGTCAAAAGCAACAAGAAGGAACCGTTTCCCACCCGTGAACTGTACCAAGGAGTTCGCTGTCCAAGCAAGTGGAGCGGCTCTACTACTCGTCCACAATCGAGCGCCAAGTGCACAGCAGCTGACAAGATTGGCAACAGGTATGGCAAGAAAGGACACTTTCCGTCTGTCTGCCTGTCAGCGAAAAAGAACCACTGAAATACACAAAGCCATGTTGCACTCGAGTTATCCTCGTAAATTTCATAAGTTGAAGGCACTCCCGGCAAGTGTAGACTAAATTCATTTGATAAAATTGACGCTTGTAACTACCGCTAACTATACTGTGTTTCACACTTAGCGTGCAACGCTGTCAAAGCTACTGGCGCGAGCATGAGGCTTCATATCGTTGATCATTTGCACGCGCGCTCGCTCGAACGAAAGCATAGACAAAGCCACGCGCTCGCGCCAGTAGCTTTGACAGTGTTGCATACTAAGTATGAAACGGAGTATAGGCATCCTACCGCTAACCATTGTTGTGGAAAAGCGCAAGACACGTGCGAGAAGCGGGTGCTCCGCTGCCATTCGCTTCCAAGGGCCGCTCATTTGCGTATTGCGTCGACAACTGCTTGCAAGGGCAGGGGGTTCGAGAGACGGGTCTCGTGCACTGGCGCATTTGACGCCACTTGCAAGACAAACGTAAACACATCGGAGGGCTTTAGTCCAGACAGATAAAGAGGGATTGGTGGCCAAGTGCAATGACGAAAAAAAAGGATCGGTGGCCAAGTGTTTCGTTAGTAGATCCCCGACCCGCCCCAAGCGGCAAACAGACTGAAGCTTGACGAGAGTATGGGCCGCGTCGCAACTACGTCGCATTCACCTGCGGCCACAGCTGTGTGCGTGACTGCTGAGCGCGAGCTGATTGCGAGCTTCCAGTTCATTTGCAACGCGCACGCGAACACTCCCTCGGCCACAAGCGCGAGCTAGCACGCGCTCCTTGCTTTGAGACGAGCATTTCTAGCGCGCGCGCTCGTTCTGCGGAAGAACGCTTCAAAGCAGCGGCCCGGAGTATAAACAGCGCCCTCGAAAATGGCGTCCAGTGCCAGCGTCCAGCGTCCAGCGAAGGGCTTTGCAGCCCTTCGCACAGCAGTAAGGCATTTTCACTCATGAATTTGACGCTTCACGTGAACGTCTAACTTCATCGTATGCTATAGCAACAGACACTCGGCGTGAGCATCTGTTTCATTATCTGCTACACAAACCAGTGAAGCAGGCGATGGAGCAGACGATGAGCCACAGAGCACACCAGCTCGGAGCACGTGGAGCGAAAGCTCGCGCTGTATAACCCAGCGATCCTGGTTTCAAACCCCATCCCTGCTCGTTTTGATCTGGATGAGCATCGTACCGGTGTGCGGTCGTGTACCACTATTGACATCGCACCGCGGTGTGAGAACCGCGGTGCGATTCTCACACCGCGGTACCACCATCGCTGAAAGTTGCGAATTAGGCTATCGGTTGTACGGCACTGGCTAAATTGCTCACCTACAGCTGGGAGACAAGTCGCCCGTTGAGGCAGACTATGTTCTAGGCTGTATAAACATACACACACCCCAATTTGTTTCCAGACAGATAAGGTAGCACCGCTTCATTCCAACATGCCATAGTAAGATCACTGTTGAAAGAGGTGTTCATAACGGACAATAGCATTGTGAACTCCCGAGAATATTTATGAAGACACTAAAGTTATTTAGAGGTTTCCTTTGATTTTGCCTAAAAATTAGAAAGGTGAAGAGAGAAAAAAAAAGAAACGTACGCCTCACTTTTGGTAGAAACGTATTTTTTACCTATTGATGGCCCGTCTGGTTTTATTAGTAATCCTCAAAACGGGAAGTGTTAAATTTATAAAACAAAAAGTTAAGGGCGCCCAAACGCTAACGTCAAAATTCAATTTGCATTTCAAAGTAAGCACCTGTCCCAGACAACACTTGGACATCCCCAGGATGTCCTCAGGACAACCTTTTGAGGACATTATGATGTCCTGAGGATGTCCTCAAATGATCCTGGAAACATCCTAGGAACCTCCTATTGCCCGGCCTCAGGACATCCTCAGAACGTCCTCAGGAGGGCAGCCAAGGATTTTTCTAGTACATTTCTAGGACAATGCACTGCAGGTGCAGCTGTTCACTGAGCTGTTAGGATGCTTTCATTTTTATTGTTTCTAGGTTTTCTCCAACTGGATTTTGAACTTAAACATGCCTGCAAGAGCTGCCTGCTGCAAGAAATTCATTGTTGTGTACTATGTTAAAGTGAAATTTACACACTAATTCTAGATTACTAGTCAGTGAGAAGCTAAGAATATAGGGCAAGGGAAAGGGGGAAGAAAGCTGAAGGAATGCTGAAGAGGAGAAAAGAAAACCTCTCCCCTCCAGCATCCCGTCTGCTTTCTCCTCTGCGTCTTTCCTTGCCCTATGTTCTTAGCCTGTAACTATGAGCATGATCACGCCATTCATTATTGCAAACAAAAGTAACTGTTCAAGAAATACTTTATTGGAGAGCAAATGTTATACATGACTTCTTTCAATGTCTGCACCAGACATGCAGTCTGGCTTCGCATCTTGGCCAGCTCTAGTCCGAATAGCCAGCAGGATCTAGAAAAAAAATCAATTCCATAAGCATTAATAATAAAAACAGGTAATGTGAGAAACTTACCATCATGTCGAACATCTCCGGCTTTCGACTGCAGCTTTTTCAGTTTCTCTACAGCGTGGCGCAGCCACACCTTGATGATGGTCTACACGTCAGCTTGAATTATTTGCTTACCCAACATTTGCTTTCACTGCGCCTGAAACATTGATTTGTGACGACAGTCACAGCAGAAAACATGGGTATGCACACACACATCTTTATCGAAGTCAGGAGAAAAACACACCACCGAGGATGGTTGTGGCGGTTGCGGTTCGTGCGAGGAAGATGCCCTTGCTACCGAGTCTACTTTCACACAGTTGATAAGATCGAAGCATTCATTTACGCGCTACTACATATAAAAAAAAACACTAACCTTTGTCACTGCATTGCATTGCTGCCATCATCAATTTGGATGGAACAGCGCGGATATACAGACTTGCAGCGCTGACTAACAACTCAGTGATACATTTCTTCTTCCTCAAATCGTCATCTTCTTCTCCTTCGCCGTTAATGAGAACATTTAAAATATTTAAACACCAGAAACCAAATAGCCAATAAACATTAATAAGTAAAAAAATAAAAAAAAAATAAAAAATAAATGACAACTAAAAATAGATAAAACTAAAGAAATTTAAAAAAAAATAATATTTAAAAATATATATTTTTAGAAAATAAATTATAATTAAAAAATTAATCTTAAAAAAAATTTATTTTTTATTTTTCTAGCTATATTTATTTTTAGTTGTCATTGTAGTGCGTCCTGGTTTTATTAAAGATTTGTTTGATCAAAACTATAGTTAAAATATGTCCTAAACTTACACAACTACATGTAATAATTTGTATGTGAAATTTAGTTTAGCAGCAAACATGAACTGTGTATACTACCGCCATTTCATTCATTTATTTTTTTAAAAACGCAATAAAATTGAGGACGTATATATTACCTTAAAGTTTGTATCTTTCGTCCTCAATAAGTCCTCGGAAGGACGTTTATAGGATGATCCAGCGACTGACGTTCTCAGGATGTCCTGAGGACGTCTTGAAAACCGTGAGGACGTTTGTACCTTTTGAGGACGTCCTGAGGATGTCGGGTATTGTCTGGGGTTTGTTGGTTAAGAAATTATATGTGTAATTGTTCAAAATAATATAAATTATGCTTCTTTTTTTGTTTTTCATATCCACTAGCAACCAAACAAGGTCCACAGAGAATGAAAATATCTGAAATAATGTTTCATAAAATAAATGTTGTTCGGAATAAGTATATTAGCCTTCTTCGCAACTCATTCAACTATTTTTTTTTTCCAAATACATATTAGTAGGGTGCCTTCATGTGCGCTTTACTTAGGGTGGAGACATCTGGCCGTTTTGTCCCACACTTTATTTTTATTTTTTGTTCAGAAGCGCGTAAAATATCGTGTCCCGGCACGTGTTTGTGGCGCTGACTGTGCTATGCCGACATTTTGTTTTCGTCGATTTATTTGTATTTGAGCCGTGAGCGCGTGCTGTCGGCATCAGGTGCTACAAAGGGTGGCATCATCCTAAGCAGAAGGACATTGAAGCACCCTACATGTTAGGGTATCTCTGTTCAACCCTGCACGATCTTAGGGCCCATTCACACTGGAAGCGGATCCGCGTTCGCAACCGCTTTGCGAACGCGGATCCGCTTCCAGTGTGAATGAGCCCTTACCGCTCCTTCATACTGGAGACGGATCCGCGTTCGCAAAGCGGTTGCGAACGCGGTTGTATAAATATCCAGTACAATTGCACGCGCACTCGATGACATGAAACCGCTTTGCGACCGCCGATCCGCTTCCAGTGTAAATGAGCGGTTACCGCACATTCACACTGGAAGCGGATCCGCGTTCGCAAAGCGGTTGCGAACGCGGTTGTATAAAGATCCAGTGCAATTGCACGAGCACTTGATGTCATCGAGTGCGCGTGCAATTGTACTGGATCTTTGTACAACCGCGTTCGCAACCGCTTTGCGAACGCGGATCCGCTTCCAGTGTGAATGAGCGGTTAGTGTACTTACGAGCCACGCTTGTAGCGTATGCAAGGGTTTGACCACGCGCGCTAACATAGCACACACGCAAAAATAGAATCAACAAAAGTATCGCCTTCAGAGCCTTATCAGGCCTTTCGCTAGGAGTCTGCTGATGACTAGTTACACGTGCAACACGTGCTGGCGTCTGCAGTCATATAACTGCTTGAAAGGAAAAGTCTATTTTTTCTATCTTATATTGATTATTTACTTCTAATTACTTATACACCTTTTTCGCATAACCTCAAACCAGCCAGTAACTGACGTACCCTCGACCTGGTGCATTTTTGGATTGCCCGCTGACACAGGGTATGCAGCCGCCAAGGGTATGGGCGAAAAGGCTTAAAAACGGACGTCGTGCATGAGTTAGTTCCGAGTGCTCCTTTTTACCGTGCTGCAATTTCCGAAAATCTACGGTTGTCTGGCTACCACTGCGTGGTCGTCGGATGAATAAATAATTTTAAAAAGCATTAGAGCAATAGCAGAAAGTGTGCCATGAGCACAAGAAGCTGCAGCGCGAGTGTGGCTGCAATGTTATCGAGCTTCGCATTTTCCCCAAGAATCCGTATTTATGAAGTCAGTCGATTGCGAGCTTGAATCGCGAGAGATTCGTATCAGACTCAACGTCACGTTTAAGCTCACGACCACTTCGTTTACGACAAGAGGACCGATTTTAATTCCAGGTGCAGGTGGTCCAATTAGGTTATCACTGCAAGCCCCATGGTATGTGAAATTTATGAAAAAGTCTACATGCCAACACTCAAGATGGAGCTATCAAATGCCGAGAGCCAGAGCCGTTTATTGAGAGAGTTTGGCCATACATTGGTTTGAATAGGCGAGCATCTCGGGGCCAACCACAGGCCGCGAAACAGCCCCTAGCGGTGGTCGTGTGCTCTAAATTTGTGACACGACTATACTTCGTTTCACCTTATGTGCGAGCGAAGGCAAAACTGGAAGCGCGAGCACGGAAGCTCCGTGCGTTCAGGCTTTGCTCGAGCGCGCGAGCTGGGGAGAAATGCAAAAAGCGCTGGTCTCGCGCTTCTAGCTTTGGCTTCGCTCCCAGATAAAGTGAAACGAAGTATAATTTGAGCCGTGCCGAGCGGAACTCCGCGTCTCAAGACGCTCGCGCACCCCACCCTTTGCACTGCTTTCTTTCAGTCAGTCTCAGGACGCTGTTCTAGCAGTGCAGACAAAGGCATGGGCACGAGCGCGTGGCTTTGGAAAGTGCCTCCTATGCACGAGGTCTCGTACAAACAAAAGCGTTTCGCTGAGCTAGGCTCACGCGTCTGTGCCTTTGTCTTCACTGCAGACATTTGTGAGATGGAGTAGAGGTCTCCTGATTGGTCGACGCTGTGTCACAAATTTAGTTTACGCTCTAAGCGTGGGGGGAATATTCGGCGCTGGCGGCGGCCTTTGCTCCGCCTATTGTCCAAACTCTCCTAATATACGGCTCTGCCGAGAGCTTACCTGTATAGACTACATTAAACCGCTAATATATTCTTTCGTTGTGGAAACTCAATCAAAACACCCCACCGTCTTCGTCGTCGTTCTCTCGAGGAGGCAAGGTGATGGCCTGTGAGTAGCCAGCTGGATTCAACCGGACAAGCTCCAACCAAGTTATTGCAGCCCACCATAGTCAAGTCTAGCCAAGTTCCCCCCATACCCACACCGTTGCCTACCCAGATAGCTGTGCTGCCAGAACTAGCCGGTATTTCTTTTTCTAAGCCGCTAGACGGCGTCGTCGGCGCCGCAATTCTCAAGATGACGGCGCCGTTAAAGAAAAGGTCTATAAGATGAGCGCGTGCAGTGCATGCACTTAGTAATGTTTTGAGAAAATCTTGTTTTTTGGCCCGTGTAGATAATTTACGCATCGCGGGAAGATTAAACTCTGAAAATGGGACGTCAGCAGTTGAAATAGAGCGCGAAAATTTGAGAGGAGGACGTCAACTGGATCAAAAGATAAAAACCAGAGAAGAAATTTCTCTATAGGAACCGTGCACATCTAATTCAGGCCCCGACCAGGGCGCCCCTAGCGGCAAACGGGTCCGTTTCATCGGGGAACTTCCTTGGAACTTCTGCCAGTCGCTGCGTTGGTTGTGCGTTGTAGCGGGTTAGCGCTGTAATTTCCAAGGTAACTATTCCGCACTAAGAAAGACACAACAATTGATGCGGCAAACAATAGGCGACCGCCGCGACGCGGCCGGCATAGAAAAGGTGCGGATCTAATTCAAGCCCCGACCAGGGCGCCCCTAGCGGCAAACGGGTCCGTTGCATCGGGGAACTTCTGCCAGTCGCTGCGTTGGTTGTACGTTGTAGCGGGTTAGCGCTGTAATTTCCAAGGTAGCTATTCCGCTCTAAGAAAGCCACAACAATTGATGCGGCAAACAATAGGCGACCGTCGCGACGCGGCCGGCATGCTCGCTTCCCATGAGCGACGTACACTAGAGCCTAATGTTGTCAAAACAGGAACTTACGTTGTGGACACCTTTAGCATTTATTTAATTGAAAAAGAAGCTGTCAGCCAAAATATAACAATATAGTCTTTTTTTTTTCTTCTGCTAAGTGGCCATAGCTGTGTGCGCGAATGCTGAGCGCGTGCTGATTGCGAGCTTCCACAGTTCTTTTGCAACGTGCATTCCACACCATCAAGAGTGCCGGTCTTAGCAGCCTATTAATGTGAGCTCGTTAGGAGCAACGTTTTAATCAATCAATCATGCGCTCTATAGAGCACCCACAAATACGGCGTCCAGTGAATACTCACTATAGATGTCACATGTGTCCACCAGAGCCGTTTATTGAGAGAGTTTGGCCATACATTGGTTTGAATAGGCGAGCATCTCGGGGCCAACCACAGGCCGCGAAACAGCCCCTAGCGGTGGTCGTGTGCTCTAAATTTGTGACACGACTATACTTCGTTTCACCTTATGTGCGAGCGAAGGCAAAACTGGAAGCGCGAGCACGGAAGCTCCGTGCGTTCAGGCTTTGCTCGAGCACGCGAGCTGGGGAGAAATGCAAAAAGCGCTGGTCTCGAGTTTCTAGCTTTGGCTTCGCTCGCAGATAAAGTGAAACGAAGTATAATTTGAGCCGTGCCGAGCGGAACTCCGCGTCTCAAGACGCTCGCGCACCCCACCCTTTGCACTGCTTCCTTTCATGTTCTAGCAGTGCAGACAAAGGCATGGGCACGAGCGCGTGGCTTTGGAAAGTGCCCCCTATGCACGAGGTCTCGTACAAACAAAAGCGTTTCGCTGAGCTAGGCTCACGCGCCTGTGCCTTTGTCTTCACTGCAGACATTTGTGAGATGGAGTAGAGGTCTCCTGATTGGTCGACGCTGTGTCACAAATTTAGTTTACGCTCTAAGCAGGGGGGGAATATTCGGTGCTGGTGGCGGCCTTTGCTCCGCCTATTGTCCAAACTCTCCTAATATACGGCTCTGGTATCCACCAGAGCCGTATATTAGGAGAGTTTGGACAATAGGCCGAGCAAAGGCCGCCGCCAGCGCCGAATATTCCCCCCACGCTTAGAGCGTAAACTAAATTTGTGACACAGCGGCGACCAGTCAAGAGACCTCTACTCCATCTCACAAATGTCGACAGTGAAGACAAAGGCACAGGCGCGTGAGCCTAGCTCAGCGAAACGCTATTGTTTTTACGAGACCTCGTGCATAGGAGGCACTTTCCAAAGCCACGCGCTCGTGCCCATGCCTTTGTCTGCACTGCTAGAACAGCGTCCTGAGACTGGCTGAAAGAAAGCAGTGCAAAGGGTGGGGTGCGCGAGCGTCTTGAGACGCGGAGTTCCGCTCGGCACGGCTCAAATTATACTTCATTTCACTTTATCTGCGAGCGAAGCCAAAGCTAGAAGCGCGAGACCAGCGCTTTTTGCATTTCTCCCCAGCTCGCGCGCTCGAGCAAAGCCTGAACGCACGGAGCTTCCGTGCTCGCGCTTCCAGTTTTGCCTTCGCTCGCACATAAGGTGAAACGAAGTATAGTCGTGGCACAAATTTAGAGCACGCGACCACCGCTAGGGGCTGTTTCGCGGCCTGTGGTTGGCCCGAGATGCTCGCCTATTCAAACCAATGTATGGCCAAACTCTCTCAATAAACGGCTCTGGTGTCCACAACGTTAGTTCTATTTGTTTTGACGATATTAGACTTAGGTGGACGTCGGCTGATCCACTTCACAATGGCGGAACAACCGACATTGCGGAACGTGAGAATCTGAAACTTTGGGTGATAATCAGAAATGCTGCGAGCGGCAATCGTGTTTCTACCTTTTGCTTGAGCTCCCGCTGCACGAGTACTGTTTCAGCTGACGTGCAATTGAACACAAAGAGCTGACGCTTGTATCCATAATTGTGCAGGGATTCCACAGTTTGCAACAGAGGTCAAACTTTCGAAAAGATCCATTGAGCTTGCCAGAAGCACTCTTCGTAGCTTGAGCGTTACATGTGACTTCTGTTTTATATTTTGCACTCCCGTACACTGAAGGAATATTTCCTCCGGACGTACACATCGCGACACTGTTAGCGCGAACACGACATCGGCGCATTTTCGCATTTTACTTCAATATAGTATTAGCGAGCACGAAATTTTATCGCTTACATTATGAAACTAAATGAGCTCTTTCCGTAGCAATCACAACTTGCATGACATCCCTTGGTTTCAAAAAGAAAAACTGGAAAAACCGGCGATTGCTTGTTCGCGCTAACAGTGTCGCGCTCTGTACACTTCCGCTACCAAATAAGATGACAGGATCAGGTAAGGAGAAGCCCAAAGACTACCCCCAGTGTAAGAAGGAAAAAAGACACAAATGGTTGTTGTTTATTATGCCCAAGTTTCATAACAGCAGCAATTAGAAACAACCAACACCAATAAGCCTTAAACCAAGGACACAATCAATCTCCGCCCCTGCCCGTTTCGATCTGGATGAGCATCGTACCGGCGTGCAGTTCTGTATTACTACTTCGTGGAGCACGTTAAAGACCCCAGGCTAGCGGTTGTACTGCACTGGCTAAATTGCTCGTCTACAGCTCAGAGACAAGTCGCCAGCTGAGGCAGACTAACTTCAGGCTGTATAAACATACACACGAACACAAATGAAGCACGCACACAAAGGTATATTTGACATGCTTGCTGTCTCTCGGTGTTTTTGAAGTAAGCACGAGCGATTGTAAGCCTGCCAAAGATACATTGCGTGGTTCATTTGCTAGACGCGTGTCGGTGTTGGTTGTTTCTATTAGCCACTCCCGTTGGACTTGGACATGAGCAAAGCGATCCCGCAACTGCCCAGAGCGGCGGTACAACCGGGAGCTTGCAGCATTATTTCGAAGCTTGCTCTATCATCATCATCATCGTAAACTTTAATATTTGAAAAGCGAAAGGACCTTGCGGTTCCTGGTCGGTGCCCTTATTCCAGGGCTCCGTTGGCCGCCCAGATTCGGCGGGCTCGCTCAACCAGTCGCTGCTGGTCACCGAGCTCTGTGCTGGGTAGGGCCGCCTCCCAGGAGGAAAAGGTGAGGGAATGAAGGAAGGTGATTCCCTCACCGGGGGGGGGGATTCTAAGATGGAGTGGTACACGCTGGTACAACCTGTACCAGGAGGAGTACACCGCGGCCGCGATAGACAACGGTAACGCTCTTCTAAAGGCCTATAAACAGCTGCGTTTGAGAGTGTTTGGGTGTGTTTGACTGCAAAAACCAGGACATCCCTGCTTTGTATGTCACGTGCCAAGATACTCTTTGAATTAAATTTCACGCTTCATATGAAGCATAGATGAGCAGTTGACTAGCTTCCGTTTCTTGGCGCTGCGCAGTCAAACGAAACTGTGTGTATGGGAATTTAAACAACCTATTAGGCAGGGCATTAATTCTTACTGTTCTTCAGACTCTGGTTTCGCCAGCGCTTGCAGACATCAATATTTTCCCCGAGTCATCAAGGAACACGTCCGCTCTCACTGATGTACCACATAAAACCAAAATATTCGTTTGTATACGTAGGTAGGTAGGTATTTATTTCTGCTCGTAAGCACAGGCGCCACAGAGATGCACGGAGCACGTACAATGAATACCGGAGAGGCCCGCATAAGGGGTGATAATAATAATACAGTGCGATATAATGTGAGGCACTGATAATGTACAATGAGGCATCATGAAGGAGGGGTCTAAGTTGATCGCAGGTGTGTGGCAGCTTCGCGACAAAGTTGCGGAACCTCGGGTCGGTCACTAATGGGCACGTTTGTTATTCTTTTTTTGCAACGTTCAAAAAGTGCCGACCAACGGAGCCAACAATTGTAATTCTGTTGTGTCTATGTTTATACAGCGGGAAGTTAGTCATCTCTGAAGGCATCTGGTGTCTTCGTTGGAGATGAAAGGCAGTGCAGTATACCGCTGCTTGTCTGACGTCTTTAACGTGCATCACGCAATAGTGATACATGACAGCACGCCGGTATGATGCTCATCCAGATTGAAACGGACAGAGGCGGTGGATTGAATCCACGACCAGTGAGCTTTACAGCGCGAGCTTTCGCTACACGTGCTACCGATCCACGAGCAACGAGACATCGCGGTCGAATTCGAGCTCGAGAGAAAAACAACAATATCAAGAAAATCCCCTGTTTAAGGCATTTAGTACTAGTGTCGCCATCTCGTTTAACAAGATGGAACTGAAATTAACAGGGGGATTTTATTTACAGAAATACGCAAATACAACAGTATTTTGCTTTCTCGTAATGGTCTTAAAATTAAGATTAGAGGCACCCCTAGTACGTACGGCCAAGCGTTTTGTCACGTTAGTCTTCTAAATAATTGTATTTTCAAAAATGCCTCAAAACGCGCTAAAAACAGTCAGAACGGTCATATTTCTGGATTTTATTTAAAATCTTCAGCGCTCTAAAGGAAAAATTCAAGGGCCGTACAACCTTCATTACGTTATCATAAGTAACCTCCAAAAGAATGAATACTATCGTGCATTCCTGAAACTCAGGTTTCTGTAGCGAAATTTGCCCATTGAGTGACGAGCGGTTGAATCCCCCTTGAAAGCCACGTTGTCATCGGGAAAAGGCTTGATCCGAATTAAGTATCGTTGAAAAGTAACATGTCTTCGTCTTTCTTCCGTGTTGTGTAGTCTATAGTGTCGATAGAGATGCACTCGCGCGAATTCAATGGACCTTTTATAAAATACGCTTGTGCGTATGCGCGGAGCATTTCATGCGCCTGGGTTTGAGAGTATCTAGTTCCAAACAATCCGCCATCTTGCATTTCTCGCCTTTGAGCGGTTTCGTTGTGTCGACCTCGGGGCGGAAGATTACGCACGATGGGGACAAAGGTGAGCTTGGGGGAGCCGTATCTAGGTCACATCGCCTCAATGGGTGAACAGGATGTAGCTGACGTTTTGGGTGTGGAACGGGTGGGAGAGGCCTTGGGCGCGGGTTGTTTTCCAGTCACCTAGTCTCGAACCGATTCGCGTGTCTAGGTGGCAGCACATATTCGCCAAGAGGTCCATTGCCGTTAAAATACTAAGACGCCTAGAACTAGTTTTTTTGTCGCGGACGGCGCTGTTGCTGTGGCGGTAGCGAGGCGTCCGTCGCCTTGACCATGCAGTGCTGTCACGAGGCTTGCTCCGACGCCCTTATTGGGTCGCGGGGGCCGCACTCTCCACAGTTCGCAAAGTTATCGTGAAACGGAGTAGAACTATAATTATAGCTCAGTTTCACAGCACCCCTGGAAATGTGGGCTCCGTGGCGGTCGCGAGAACTAGTGTCGCTGCCTTCGCGTATTGGTTCCGGTTCCTCGAGTCGTTCTGCTAAGTATGCGATGGACGCTCACTTTGATCCTCTTGTTCTGCTTCGATTGCACCGAGATTCCCTACTGACTTCAGAAAATGGGATCAAGCTCTGCACAGAAAGGACGGGGAACTTACTGGAAAGTGTAAAGTTTCTGACGTGCACTTCGAAGACGAAGATGTCGTCCGGCAACCGTCACATTATCGGCAGTAAAGAGGTGCTTCTTCCTCGTGGGAAGTGGCAGCTATACTTCATTTCACCTTAAGATGTACCGCAGGAAAGGCTACAAGCGCGAGCTCCTTGCTCTAGGGCACATCTCGGCGGCACAAGCTCTCGTGCATTAAGGGCAGCTGCCAACGCTATGAGCTCGCGCTTCTAGCCTTCGCTGCAGGGTACAACATAAGGTGAAACGGAGTATAGCACTTGGCAACCTCCCCGTGTTCGGGGATCTTTCCTGGCAGGGGTTTCCCCAGAAATTGAAATTAGCGGAGTCTCTAAATTTTTAGAGAGGGAGGGGGTGGTTAGGGGAGGGGTGCATTGAGAATAGAGGAGTCGTTGCGAATTAAGGGGGTGACTTCAGAAAAACAAGGGGGAAGAAGGTACACCCCCCTCCCCCCCCCCTTCCCTAGAGGGTGTGGGGAAATCGCTGTTTCCTGGCATATTTTGGAGAAGCTGGAGGCCTTTCCAAAAGCAGACGACGCGTGGGACGGAAGGCGCAAAACTCGACTGCAGCGCCGTTAGTTCTTGCGACCGCCGCGTACGCCACTTCCGTCCATACCCTCGAATAGGTAATGTCCTGGCAGTTCGTCGACGGAGCCATAGAGTGCCCGGTCGCAGATTTAGAGCTCGAGGATCTGGTAGCACGAAACATTTCTCGGGGAATCTGGTAGTGAGCGCACAGTGTTTGAGAGGCGAGGACCCGAAACACGCTGTTCACTCGGGAGAAACTGATGCGACTGGCTGTTGATGTCGAGGCTACGGCGATTGCGGCCGCCGAGGCCAATGGCGGAGGTTACGTCGTCAGCGCGCTCAGCCTCGTGATCGCATTGTGCAGCTGCGCAGCGGAAGAACCCATAGGGAAGAACCGACTGTTTTGTTTCAACGTCTATTTACGGCGTTGTTTCAGACGCCTCTATCCTTGTGTGCCAACGTCTTCGTCTTCATCTTCGTCGTCTTCGAGACGACTTTGTCGGGACGAAGACGTCTCGACCAGCTGAGGACGTCCTCGGGACCATCTGCGTTGTCTGGGCAGTTGTGTGCCCAATGGCGCATTGGCCGCCAAAAACTCCAAGCAGGGGATGCTGACCTTTCGACGCTGTTCCCGTGTATCAATATCAATATCAATATCAATGCTCCCCACACAAATCCGCTCTCCTCACCTTTACGCCCCCTCGCCACAACCACCCCCCCCCCCCCCCCCCCCGAAACCCCCCTATCCAACTTTTTCTACACTCTGACCCAATACCACACACACAACAAATTCGACTTTTAGGCCTCACCCTCACACACAACAGATCACCCGCACCTACACACTCCAACACGTAAACAAATATGTTACCCAATATATATTCCAAACTGGTAGATGCCTCAACGACAGGACAAGAGAACATGCAGCATCGTTAAAAGGTACAAATGCAGGTCATCTACCGGCACATTGCCGCAACTGTGCGTGCAGTGCAGAGTTCAACAGCGTTACCATCATCGCAAAGCACAAGAACCAGTATGCACGAGAGATGCTCGAGACCTTGGCCATCGAGGAAAACGAAGCCACGTGCGTCAGCGAGCCCTCAATCAAGCTCAATACCAAAGAAAAACAATATTTACGGTGTTTTATGACCCGGTGAAGTGCGGGTGGTTCAAATTTTAGTTTAGTTAGGTTTCGGATATAAGTGGTGTTTTATGTGGGTTGTAAAACAAAAAAAGAAAAAAGCACAAAGTCAAGGTTCAGAAAGAGGAGGAAGTATTAAACCACAGTTGGTAGTCCAGCGATATGCCTGTCTCTTTCTCTCTCTGTATTCTATTTTCCTAAGTTCAGCTGGCCTTTTTAGAAAAATGCACCAACAAGCTCAACTACAGCCTGTTACTATGTTACTCAAACTACGCACCTCATTAGAAGGATCGCCACTAAACACCACGGCATCAAAGAACAGGACCGCCTCCGACTCGTCCACAGTTTTCTACTCAACCCTATCCTATACCAGCTACCCTACCATACCTTAACCTTACACCCACCCAACTTGACTCCCTTGATACGCTCCTCAGGAAGACAGACATATATATATAAAGACATGCACTCCTACTCCCCCCTCACGCCCCATCGCACCGCCTGCTCGACCTCGGCATATACAACACAATACGCGAACACCATGTCCCAACTCACCCGCCTCGCATCCTCGCCCACAGGGCACTACATTCTTAACTCTATAAACATACTCCCCCCCCCCCCCACCATCCCAATCCCCCCACTCCCCCTTCCACCGCACATACGTAACCGCATTCGAATCCACCCCATCCCTCGCCACATGCACCCAACTTTCCATGCAGCCGGGCGACTAGCACGAGCCAACACCCACGCCAAACTATACACACCATCACCATGCATACTATACACTGATGCCACACCCTACCCTCACAAACCTGCGCACTGTGTAACTGTTCTGGGCCAACACCCACCACCAAACGTCAAGGCAGCCACCAACCTCACTACGAACACAACCACGGCGGTGGAAGCGGCCATTGCCCTTGCGCTCGCCCAGAGCCCACCCCCCAATTCGTCCTATCTGACTCCCAGCAGGCCATCCGCAACTTTATTCGTGGCAATATCTCCCCCATGGCGTTCCAAATTCTCACAAACAACCCTCAATCCGACATCGTGACCCTGCTGTGGACACCAGCCCACACAGGCGTAGGCGCTAAAGGTGTATCCACACGACGGACCAAATTGCTGTTTTGGTCCGCGGGCCACGCATCACGTGATCTTACGTCACCGGTCTTTGAGGTCCGCCGGCGGTCCGCGGCCCGCGCTTCTGAGAAATACCAAGCGACTTTTCTCGCCCGGACCTTGGCGGCGGACCGCGGCGTTTTTCGTATAATTGAAGCGCTAAGTCTGGCAACAAGCTGATTGTTGTTGTTTGGATTGGAATCCAAATTCAAAGTCGTTTTCTTTTGGCGCCAACTGTTGAAGACGAAGAGAGAGATTTGAGTTGAGGCAATAGAAAAGGATTGAAAAATAATGTGCCTCGGTCTGCTCCAGCGTTAGCATTGCAGACTTAATCCAATTGAAAGAAGACGAACCTTTTGTTGTGCGACGATGGCGGCATGGTGCGACGATGTAACTTTTTACTTCATCGCGCTCGTGGAGCGATTCCCCGCTCTGTGGGATTGCCCTTTTCGGTTCACTTAAGTCCTCCTCGTCCTCAATAGTCAACGCCAGGGCCACCGCGGCCAAACGTGTCTTTTGTTCAACCTCCATCTTGGCTCCTCCTCAAAGCAGCTCGCTGCATGCGTTTGGCGGAACTGTGAGGTCGAGGGTTAGACCGGCCCGTTTGCTCTGTCGTCTGCTCTTTTGGTCCGCCGTGTGGATGCTCATTGCAGCCGGGCGGCCCGCGGGCCGGGCATCACGTGATCAATCGGTCCGCGGCCCGGTCCGTCGTGTGGATACACCTTAATGAGATGGTGCACGATCGTGCTCGCGAACTTATCGACCGAACCGCCATTTCAACTACGCCTACACGCGATTCCCCTGCAGGCAAGCCACCGTGAGGCAAGCCTACCTCCCTCCTGCAACACAGGGATATTACCCTGCACTACCACCTCCTCCGCCGCCAATACCCACCCCCGCTCCCACACCTCTCCCAGGAGGCAGCACACATGCTGCGCCTCCTACAAACACACTTTCCCCCACCGGACACAACTGATACACACTCACCCATACCTCTTTACCACCCCCGCCTGTCCTGCCTGCGGGACACTCGACACTCACTACCATTCCCTTTGCGAATGCCCAGCAGACCCATACCCCCCTCTTCCTTCCCCTCACCTCTGGGAGCAAATGTTGCGTGACCCGGAGGATTCAGGCCAAGTCCTCGGTCGCGGCGGCCCACTGGGCCTCCACCACCCCCAATACCTGATCCCGGAAGACCAATAAAGTTTCCTCCTCCTCCTCAATATCTGTAATCTGTAATCAATCAGCCCCGGCAGTTTGCCACACAATTTCGAGCGCAAACGAAACAGGCGTTCCATTTACCCTCGCCAACAGCAGAAAAAATAAGTATAGTGTGTTTTGGCGTCTCGCCGCAGTAGGGCGCCCGTTACATGACTCTCCTCTTATCCGTTGTTTGCAGCTCTACCTGTTCACTTTCGGCGGCCGCGTCACGCGACTATCTGCCACGCTTTGACAGCATAGAGGAGGCTATGGTGGTATTAACTGGCGGCCATAGTTGAGTCCGTTGTTGCAGAGCGCGAGCTCACGATCCGCTTCCACAGCGCTTCCGCAACGTGAACTTTACACCACCAGATTGTAAGACTTCTTAGAAGATAAGTGGGATATCGTTCTGAGCATGCGCTGTGAACACTGCGCTCATGTATGGCGTCCAGTGAATACCACCGATAGGGACCTGCGAAACTGAGGCGCTTCTAGTAACGCTTGCCAGAAGGTCCAAGAATTCCGGTGGTAGCTAAAGAATGCTATCGTATTAAAACCGAAATTACATTCATGCGCGAAAGATTTGCATATTAAGAAGTGATCAAAGATTGCGACACTTACCATTGTCGCAGAATGACAGATAGCACTACTGAACCTTGCTGAATAGGGTCGAGGTCGATCCACGGACGGCGCTTGTCAGCCACTCTGGAGCGATGTTTTCCAGCGTGGACAAGCGGGACTGGCCGGCCGCTCGTCTACGCGGTAACTTATCGCTCGCGAGTGACTGACAAGCGCCCTCTGTCGTTCGACCATATTCAGCAAGGTTCAGTAGCGTCATCTGTCGTTAAGTGTCGCAATCTTTTATCTTTTTTGCAATATGCTAGTCGGCCGTGCATGGATGTAATTTATGTTTTTCTGAGGATGCTTAGGGCTCGTAGATTTAGTTATGACCATAAAACGAGAATCTCTAAAAAACACTTTAGTGCCGTTTCATGTCTGTTTCAAGTCGTTTCATGGCGCCTCTGAGACTTCGATGACAAGATCTGACACTCCTGTTTTCTACTTCTGCCGCCCGATTCATGAGAAGACGAAAAAGGCGAAGAGAGCAACAACAACAAGACTTTACCGGGATCGGCGGCATTTTTCTTTTTTTCTAAATTTCCTGGGTATTTGGTTTTTCATTTTATCTGGTATTGTTAACTCTCCCTTTAAAATGTTTTGTTGCGTGGGCTTTTATCAGATTTATTTCACACGATCAACCGTGTACTCCTAAAATCAGAGTCCCAAACCATACCGTGTACAACAAAAATACATAGCTTGCATGTAGAGGCATTGGAGGCCATGCCAGTATTTTATGCGCCACAAGAATTCGGTTCGCTTGTTAGTTTCAAACCGCAGGAGTTGTAGTTTGAAGGAACAAGTTAGTCGGAATAACCGTCAGTACCCAGCAATGGCGACGATTGCAAGCTATGTATACGAATTAACCATATATCCGTCATTCTACAGAATAGCCATGGTTATATTCTCATATATCTCATAAAATGTGTCGGTGTCAAAGAAACGAATATCAGATCACAATCTCTAGCAATGGTATTATGGATATGAACACTGCAAACATACTATCTTTTGCAAGTTTCGGCGAGCGGACTCCCGGCGATGTCGTATCCAACCAAAGGGAGCCAGGACTACCCTTTAGGCTACAGAGCTCCGAACCGGGCGCCTCCAGAACACCCTTCATGGGGAGCGCCGGGATATCCTGCTCCTAGGAGCGGCCAGAGCTATCCTGCTTCCGGTGGGTTCCCCCCACCCGGCGGCATATCCGGAAATCCTCACTATCAAAGAGGTAGCCATGGGTACGGAGGACAAGGACACCCCCTTCCTGGAGGGCCAAATCAATTTGCTAGTTCGGAAGGACAGGTTTCTGGAAGATTTGGCATATCTGGACAAGGATATGACGGACTTGGTGCTGGATATGGGACCGGCATCAGTGGGGGAGGTGGGCGAATTGACATGCCACATGTACCCCCCAGCCTTCCGAGCCATAAGGTATGTCTTAGAAGTGCTTTCATTCTTCGCAATCATTAGGAAATGAACATTTTGACGATGCACAAGGATAGTTAGTTGTATAACTATTCGGTGCAATTTGTGACCGGATGGGAGTCTTCTCTACTCCGTTCCGCGCCTTACGTACATGCGCGCAGCGGATGCCATCGGAACGGCATTGGCTAGAATAGCTTGTAGCGCCCCCTGCGTCCGGACGTAAGGTTAAACGGAGTACCTTATAGGCTCATCTAAGTTGTCGATCCCTGTTACTTGGCATGCGAGTGTTCTCGCGAACGTTTGCCGAATCTAGATGCTCAGGGTTATGTCCTCGGTTAAGAGAAATGATTGGTTCAGAGACCAAAAAATGTGTTAACTCAGAATGTTTCAACTTCATGAAAGAAATTTTTTTTCTCCTTCAAGACATTCGTATGAGCCTATAGTTCTTGCAATTTTCCTTTGACACGACGTAGTTTGAAGCTTTATGCCGCAACTACTTCAGCTAAGAGCTTAGCAGAATATATTCGTAGTGTTGCTCTGCTCACTGGTGCAGGTCTATGCCCCTTTTGGCGCGCAGACAATGATAATCACTGATCCAACAAACTTTTAAAAAATGCTGTTGTTTATAAGCAGAAAAACACACAAACCCTCGTGATAAAGTTGATGTGCTTATTCGGGCTTTGCTCTCTTTTGTGTAACTGAGGACTCACTAGCATCGATAATAATGCACTAGTCAGACATTGGCCTGCACTCCTGATTCTACTTAGTAACTTTTGTTGTATGTAAGCTTTACATGCGATGTTAGGCTCACCTACGTTGTCGAGTGAATACTCTTATAGGCAATGTGATTAGTGCGCCAATAATATCGCCCGCAACCCAGGGATGCCAAGGATGCTACGGCCACCCTTCTGCAGGCGGTCATGGATTTTCGCCCCTTGGTTGCGGATACTCGGGGATGACTGCAAGGCCCCCACCACCGGGATTCTTAAACCAAGATGGAAACCCACCACATGGAGTAGAATGGTCTCCTTTACCTAGAGAGCAATGCTATCCCCCACCGGTAGGAAAAGGTTATCCCCAAGGGGGAAGACAAGGGCAACCTCCACCTGAAGGACACGGCTACCCTCCTTTGAGAGGACCTGGATATCTTCCACAGGGCGGACAGAGCTATCTTTCACCGGCCGGACTAGGTTATCCTCCACCGGAAGGACAAAGACATCCTTCACCGGGCGGACAAGGCCGCCCTCCACCGGGCGGACAGGGTTATCCTTCACCTGGAAGACAAGGCTACCCTCCATCGGGCAGACAAAGCTATCCTTCACCGGGAGGACAAGGCTACCCACCATCGGGTAGATAAGGCTATCCTCCACCGGGATGACAAGGCCCACCATCGGGTAGGCAAGGCTATCCTCAACCGAGAGGACGGTGCAACTTTACGGTTGGGGGTGAATGCATGCTACTCCGCTTCAGGAAGTTATACTTTTACGGGCGGACCACAGCCTGCAACGCATGACGAAGATCCCGAAGAATTTAACGAACCGGAGCAGCGGAAGAGTTTATACTGTCGATTCCTGAGTTAGCGCCGAGTAAAGAGAAAAACGTACAGACCGGGAGCACCAGGAATCAACGGAGGGTCTTCAGCGCCGCCTTATTCCTCCGTTTAAATGAAGTTGAACCTCCGCTGTTTCTCTTGAAACAAAATATGCATAATAAGGGTCCAAGTCATCAGTATGTGTAGTCTATGTTTGGCTGCTGGTAAGCTATGAACGCTCAAAACATGTATCGCCTCTCTAGGCGGAGAGCGAGGCTACCAAAAGAAAGGAAAAGGACCATCTGGAGGCTGTCTGCGTCATTTCCTACCACTGTAGAGAGGAACAAATTCGAAAAACCGAATAGACCTATTGCTAAATTACCCAAGCATCAAGGATAACGCTCTGCATGTAAGTCTACGCGCAGCACGCGCTCGCCTTCCCTGTATAAAATATTCGAAGTAAATAACAAAAATAAAGCGTTGACGAACGCGCGTGCAAGATGCCTTTTATTTTATACTTTTGCTTTAGAGTAACTGCTGCAGACGCCAGCACTTGCAGCGCGTGTAACTACACTCCCACCACCTGGTGCTTGGGTATTTTAGCAAATGGTCTATTACGTAGTGGAACTATGGATAAAATTTGGCTATCGTTCACCCTAACCTCACCGTGCATGCCGTTTTAATTCTTTTTTGGCAGTCTGTAACTTCCTAGTTATGTATTCTACAGTCATAACGTTATGTCAAATTAAATAACTGCTTTCTGATTATAATTTAATGTCTAGAAATTACGTTCTTTCTTACTTGTTAGTTAATTATCTAGCTTTTGTTTGAACATAGTCTCTGATATTGACTTTCTTTTTAGTTATAATGTCCCAACGCTGACTTTAATTTACTCTATAGTGGTCTGTCGGATATAGCGAATTATAAGAACAATAATTTGTACAAAAAAGTATATTAAAATATATAAAGTTTATAATTGCATTATTTCCTCATGCTATAAAACGGAATCACGTCAACTAACGAAAATAACGAGATATGAAATTACGAAGCATCTTTTGATATGACATTTTCTAGAAACTGCATATCGATAGATTACACAAGAAGTTTAGTATACAATCTCAAACTTTTTTTCCCATTCAGTTACGATAAGTTGCAGTTCTTGCTAAGAACAAATACAGATGGCGACACTTGTTCAAAAATAGCTTGATTTGCATTTGTCGTCATGTGCCGCTGGGAACGCTACGTGAGAGACAGAAGTGACACCAGATGTTTGGGTGTCAGTACCTCGACGCCCGTAGTGAGCGAGTCAGAGATGTAAGAACAACGAGCGCGAGGCTGCGAGTGGACCCAACTGCTTTGGCGCGTGTTCTGTGCATCGGTATGCCTAGAGCATCTAAATGAGCTGTGCTTGGAGTATCGGCCCTCCGTTCCCCCACATTGTTGTGGGCGCCGCCATTTTGGCTCGTATGCAGAGCAGACGCAACTGCCGATCGTCATGATTCAAAAGTGCGACTTCCTCAGCGTTAGACTCGGTGTTAGGAAGATCATGTAATATTACTTTACTCTGTCGCGAAAACTGTTTAAACATTTCTGGGGGACGGAAAAGTGTTTCCTGTTGAGTTCTGCCACAACGGTGCGAGAAACTACGTCGCAAAGACCAAGCTTAGACAATGTCTCTCCGACAAGGAAGGACGGTTTTGGTTATGGATTCGGGGACGTTTGGAGAAAAAGCTCGACAAGCAATGGCGAAGAGTTTCATTCCAGTAGATCCAAAACAAAGTATATCAGCAAAAAGGGCCATCCTTAAAATACTCGCCGAGGAGCAATCTGGAAGTCTTGTGACAAAAATCAAGGGAACGAAACAAAGTGAAATTTGTGTTTTGTTTTTTTTGGGGGGCAAAAAAAACACAAGGACGAGGTTCCCTTTCGCGCCATCGTTTCAGAAAATCACACTTGGCAAAGGCCATCTCTCAACCGTTCTGGCAAAAATACTGTCCCAAGTTCAGATAGACGACCCCTTCAGAATACCAAACTTTCACCGAGTAATCTGCTTTCTTCAGGAAATGGGATGCGACATTGTGTCAGGCTTTTCCATCGATATAAAAGACATGTGCTATTCCATTCTCCATGCCACTCTTCTACCGATCGTTTGTACAACAATCGAAGAGCAAGGCGTCCAACGCTTCCAAAATGCAGCTGGAATGAACCTCGACAGCTTCCTGGAGCTCCTAGCTATCTACCTTACGGCGACTGTTGTGTCCCACCAGGACCAGCAGTATGTACAAAAATCTGGTATTCGCATAGGTTCCCGAGTTGCCCATACCTGTGCGATATATATACTTGCAGTCTGCGGGAAGACCATCCAACATAGTCTGAAAGATCATCGCATCGAGGCCATCTTCCGATACGTGGATGACTTTCTTGTACTGTGCAACTCAGAAGCAGATGAACGGATTGATGGGTGTTTAGAAGTAGTCATGCGCAGCTTCTGTCCTGGGCTTTCCTTCACCCGATCTCTCCTTAAAGTTCACAAGCACACAAGTATGCTGCCTGTATCAAGCCAGATCCTGTAAAGGATTTCTTCAGAGTGATTCCGAACATGCAAAAACTGTTAAACAAGGATTGGCTACTACAGCTCTTGTCTCGGCACTACTGAAATCTTGCCCCCATGAGCTCGAGCGCAGTTTTCAAACACAAATCTCTAGGCTTCAAGACTCCGGATACACGAACAGACTCCTGGTACCTGTTTGTGAAAACAACTGCAAGGAAGTACGACGCAAACCAATGAAGACTGCACAACCACCAAAAAAGAAGCCTCCTAAACCACTAGTTGTGCTGCCATATAAGTATCCACAGGGTTACACATCGCCTGAAAACGATCGCTGGCCGACATGGAATACAATTCGTCTTCTCTGCTCCCAACTTACTCCCAACAAGGCATATGCCATGTGCCGCAAGGTTAACGGTGAGGCCAACAACAACGAAAAGAACACGTGCGGCACGGCACACAGGACTCAATACGCCCCATGTGAAAGCGCTGTTGTTTACAACATTCCGCTGTCATGTGGGAAATGTTACATCAGACATACTGGGTGTTGTGTCTGACCGCACCACAGAACACGCCGCTTCCGTGCGCACAATTGCAGCAGCGGGCCATCTTCCAGCACATTGTCACCAATGCCAATGTGCTCCCTTTTTCTCAAACATCGCCATCATGCCTAGACACAAAAAACAGATCGCAAGAAAAATTCTAGAGTCCCTAGCCATTGAGGAAAAGAAGGACGAATATGTAAGCACTGCCTCCATCATGCTGCATACAAAAGAAAAGAAGTATTTGCAGGAATCTCCCTATGTCTAAAACAGCCGGAATGAGCCCACAGATGACATTACCTCTGGGGACGCGAGGCTTCCAAACTGCAGTGATGAAGACGAGGGAAAACCATTTCATCTAGGCAATAATAAAAGTCGACGAAGGGAAAGAAGTTATTCAGTAAATGAAAGTCGACAAAGGAAAAGATGTCATTCAGTAAATGGTTGTTAGTCCAGCGGAGTGCATGTGTATGTTCCTTGTCTATCTCTATCTTGTATATTTCTTTCTTCGTTCAGCTGGCAAATCTCACAAGCATGAATAACCGACCAGCTCTGCTCCAGGCAATTGCAAAAACCAAGATTAAGATATACCCGCACTTTTCAGTGCCGTGACGTCAGCGGAAGGCAGGCTTGCCAGTCGAGCAAGCAGTCTAAAAAATACACTACGCGAAGCATTTGTTGAAACTGCTTGGAATCAGTTGGAAATACAAACTACAGTACAAAGAGTGAAACTATGCCCTCCAGTGACGTCACTTTTCGTTGCTGCCAGTAGAGAATTACAGTTTGAAAAACACGGTGAAGACCAAAATTGTAAATTCAATAACTTCGCAAACATCACATTTTTTTAGCTAATATTAGAGATACCATTTCAGCGATGTTCGTTGGTGTGTTTAGAAAATTTTCAGGCACAAGGTCGCTGCTTTGAAAAGTGCATCTACAAAGCGAGCACTCGCGCTAGAAATGCACGTTTCAAAGCTAGGACTATGGGCTAGCTGGCGCTTGTAGCTTTGGCTGTAGTTTTAAGGGTGAACGGAGCATAATTGATGTATCAGCAAATTCAAAGAATATCTGGAACGAAACTTCTCTTTCACCTCCGCGCTCTACTGTTACTCGTTTGCTGATGAAAGAATACTAAACACAAACCTATGATGATACCAACCTATTGTATAATTTAAGTATCGCGGTGAGGAGCTCGCTAGGGCCGCTTCTGTTTTCCTCACTATGGACAGTGCACGTGCTACCCACGCAGTTATGTTTTAATTTTCATAGTGCATAGAAGCTTGGTGCATAGAAGCACGTGCTTGCACCAGCAGAGGAACTTGAAGTATCCTCACTCTGGGTTGTGACAAAATTCCGCCAGGCGGCGATACCCAAACTTCTCGCCGCAAATAGGCCTTTTCGCCCTCCGTGGCGTGGGCGCTGCCATCTTGGAATCACGTGACAGGGCAGCAACTAGGTTGCTTCAACTTCTCGCTCCGCTCCCGCCTCCGTGCATTGGCGGGTGCGTTGTATTTGTGTTTGTTCTCGTGTTTTACCGTGTTTTCTTGCCTTACTGCGTAAAGTGTAGTCGGATACTTATATTTACTACTTAACTGCATTATATAATTATTTACAAAACTTCCGCAGTTAAGTTTGTGACACGTTTTCACTATTTTCACTGTCAGCGTACCGAATACGTGTAAGGAACAGGAATCAGCGTTAGCACTGAGGCACATTGAGTACGTACTACGTAAATGACTAAGATAGCGTGAGGGTTTAAAGGCCAATTACTTATGACAACTCAGGTTTGCTTATTAATAGCGGCGGAACATTTACTACAAGAAGCGCGTTATTAGTGATCGAGGAAAACCAGACGCCGTCGGACCACGATTGCTTGTGCGGGAAGCACTTTGGGTTAAAGTCACTAATACCTGTGGTCGTCAGATTTAGTTGTTTTGTTCCAACATGAACGCGAGAAACCCGCCAAGTTGTACCGACCACCTGCGGACTACGTCCAGTGTGTCTTCAAGTTCAGACGACCGCCTGATCGTTTGAACTATCGTCTGCTCTTTCAAACGTTTCTGCTTGTCGTCTTCTCGTTCAAAGTTCAAACGACAGCGGCCCGTAGACCAAACGTTGATCCGGTAACTGCGATGTGAAGTGCAGGCCTCAGCAGACTTTTAAGTGAGAGTTGGTTAGGGTAAGTTGGCTCGGTGTAAACAGTTGATACAAGGAGATCTTGATAACTGTTACCAGTGGCCATCACCGACCTGTTATGTCTGATTCACTTGGTCCGATTCTACTTGCGATTTTCAGTATCGACGTCGCCCAGAGCTCGCGCTTGTAGCATCGGCTGCGTTTGGTCTTAAGAACGAAGTACAGTGATGACGTTCGGAGAGGAAAGGTTCATGCTCCATCGCATGGGCGGTGCCACCTTGGAATCACGTGACGCGGCCGCCATTGCTTCAACTTGTAGCTCCGCTCTCCCTTCCGCGCCTTGGCGAATGCGTTGTATTCGTGTTTTTCGTCGCGTTCCACCGCGCTTGCTTGCCTTACTTTGTAAGGTGTAGGCCGACACTTACGTCGACTACCTAATTGAATTACATCATAATTTGCCCAACTTCTGCTGTTAACTTTGTAGCACGATTTGGCTATTTGCACCGTTCGCGTACCGAATGCGTGTGAGATGAGGCAGAGGAATCAGCGTTAGCACTGAGCCACATTGATTATGTTGATGACTAAGACACCACGATGGTTCAAAGGTCAATTCATTATAACAACTGAGGTTTGTTTACTAATAGTGGCGGAACGTTCACAATAACAAGCGCGCATATTTATATCCCGCATTTAGGATCGGATGGCGTCAAGAATAGTCAGCGTAAGCAGACTATCTGTGTTTCTCGAAAGTATCGTCCTTTGTATCCATAATAGATCAAAAACAGTTTCTGTTGATTATGTGAGGAAACTCGTGGTGGAGATAGGCAACGAACGCTTAACTTGTATTTTATCTGATGCTAGAAATAAAGGTACGTCAACATCAAGCGATTTGTTTGTTCATAATATCACACCTACATGTGTACGAGGTCAGTTTACTTACGAAGTTTAAGAAATTGTATACCGTACTAGGTCCCATTTCGGCAGTCCTTCAAGTAATTTATTGATTTTCTTTTGATAACCAGTTCAATTCATTTAATTTATTTTAACACAAAGATTAGGACTTCCCGCGTAAGAAACTACCACAGACAGAGTAGCGAGTCAAACACGGTTTCGGCTCAGCGCAAGCGCAATATTGCGGACGCTTTTTTTTTTGTGTGTACGCACAAGTTTTGCATACGCTGTTTTAACTCTCGCCAGTATCTGGGGTCCGCATTATTTGACGCCGAAAAAAAGCCGTCTGCATAACAATTCCCCGAGTCCAGGGATGTCAAGGGAGAATAGAGGTTTAGTTTTTGTGGCTGTCGACGCCGAAATTTACAAAGCGAATCTGTTCAAACAAATACAGATTTGTTTACAGAGGTTCATGAAGTGGTGGTGCCAAGCGCTAGAGTTCAGCCAAACTTTCCGAGGTACTTCTTCTGCGCGCTTTAGTTTTATTTAGCCAATTTTACGGAAGACAAATGTCAAACTTCATTTGACGCATCTGTCACTTTTGGGGAAGAGAAATACCAGACCTAATTTGAGGGGCCTGTCACTCATATCATATCTCGAGTAAGTAAATGTCCATACAAAAATAATTTAATTCTTAGGGCCAATATTATGAAATGCTGCTTAGGAGTACTTAAGCAGGGTTGATAATTTAAAAAATTGCCTACTCGGTGTATGTTGCACTGTTGAAATATGGCTGAAACACTTAATTAAAAAAACAGGCCGAGACGATATTACTTGTTTATATAAATTATCTGCGTCATTATACGGGACTTTTTTAGTCTGCGAAGTTCATTAAAAGTTGGGTGTTCACAAAACCCAAACAGTGACTAGTAAACCCGCGAGTTCATCTCGCGGGATTGCTTCACATTCACGTGCTTGTCTCTTCATTAGTTTATATTTTTGGAAACTAGTGTCATCGGGTACGGCCGTAGACGTTGGTCATGGTCCCTGTATATCAGTCTGGCGTTTCGCAACCGACCATAATCAGATACATCAAAGGAGTTCGTAAAAAGGCACTCAATTTAGACTCAACAACACATCGTAGTCCTCAAAGTGGTTCAATACCACTGTTTCATTGGTTACGTGCTACAAGGGAAACAATTGTATCATAAAATTAAGCAAAAACTACATAAAACAGCAACACAACCGCGTGCACGTTGAAACCGAAACCGACTAAATTGAAGCAACCTAATGATGGATGGATGGATGGATGAATACGGCTGAGCCCTTTGGATCTGGCGGTAGCTTACGCCACCGAGTGCTCCCGATGCCCAAGTGTGTCAGCGCCCTCTATCCGCCGGTCAGGCAACTACTGAGATGAAAAGGTCTATACGGAGCGCCAGTTTCTCTCTTTCTGCACAGGGGTTGCGATGATGCCAGAACGCCAAGGTCTTATTGCTTGATTGAGAAACAAAAATAGTAAGGTAAACCTCAAGGCATCTAGCATTGAGGTCTACCCAGTATCCTTCCAATCAAAGCCAATATGAGCTCGACGTCGTTCTGACGTCACTGCAACTCCTAGAAGGAGACGGCATGCTTTCCGCATAGTCTTCTATGATGCAATATTTGCTTAGCACAAACCGGGACCGTGGTGAAATGAACTTAATGAGGCACCAGACACGCAGGGCGAGAAATAACACAGACGACATGTTCTGCAAGACGTTGTTAAGCTGTTTGAACATATACGCGCGGCGAAGTGGATGTGCCTATATTTTTTTAGAGTATACACTTAAAGGGATTGTCCGGTGAAAACCGGAAGTTCTTAAGATTTCGTGATGGTTACCTGGTGGGAGCCTAATGATTAATATAGGCCATTTTTATTTCATTAAACGACACCCCAATTTAGTGTAATCAACGACGGATATTTGAACGAAACTCCATGCCGAATTTCGCAAGTATCAACGGCTGCACTCCCATCCCTGACGTGACGTCACACCAGTCTTGCAATTGTCCTATCCTATGCCTCATTCCTCCGTGGGAACACAGTGCTCCCGACGCACCGCAGCATTCCATATTACTCGCCACTGTAAATGTCGCGGAGAAGTGTGGAGCGTGACAATCGCACAACGAAAATACCCTTTCATTCTAAAAAAACAAAACAAAAAAAAAAATCTAGCGCAGCAGCGTGGGTGAACCACGTCGTACCACTCACGCGGAGGACAAAATTCGAAGTGCACTTCAGTTCGGCGCGTTCTTTGCCTGATGTTACCTCAGAAACTCTGCTTCCCTGAAGGTGGAAGAGGAAAACGACGTTTATGCACGCTTGGGTTAAAATACAATTACTCCTCCAGGGAAGCACACAAAATTCAGATTTGTCGTGGAAGATGCTCCTACAGCCATTGACAATGAGGTCTAAATGTTTTCATGAATACGAAATTTGACCGGATAATCCCTTTAAGAGTCCTGTCCTATTATGACAATGACACCGCTGATAAATTTAGTGAAAAAAAACCTGATCTTGTTTTATTAAGAAGTGTATCATTTTAAGCTGAACTTCAGAGTTTTCGCGTCCACAGCAGGATGCCTTGGAGTAGCTTGGTGGATACAAAATATTGCAGGCACTACCCGGGTCGACGACATCGGCGGTGTCTCAAAGAAGAAACCGCTTGTTGTTTCGTATTCCAGATTCTAGCTACCAGCCTCCTGGACCTCCTGAATACCAAATCAAGCATCACACCTAAAGTACCTCGATAAGATTCACAACCATATGCTAGTCCAAAGAAGTCGGATCAGCAGGGGCCTTTTCTCAGCTGATAAAGTTATTTTTATTGTTTTCCAGTTTCAATTGACCATGGAGATTTCATATATTTGCGCTTGACTGTATTGTTTCTACAGCAGCTCTGCAAACGCTTACAGCGTGCCTATGGCACTATGCTGGAGGAGAATTATAAACACAAAAAATACAGCATTATATTCACAGCATAAAGACAAAATGCACGCCATTTAATGCGAGTAAAAAAATTAAAGCCGTTTACAACTCCCTGTAACGCCGGGTTAGAGCGCAGCTCTTGAGGAGGAGGGGTAGGCACGGGGGGGGGGGGGGGGGCGGGGGTCACGTGACCTCGGGGGGGGAGGGGGTCACGGGGCCTGGGGGTCACGTGACCTCGAGGGGGGGGGGGGGGGGCGGTGAAAATATTTGCCGCTAAATTTAGCGGGGAAAATTTTCCGCTAAATTTAGCGGGGAAAGCGGGGAAAATTTTCCGCTAAATTTAGCGGGAAAACTTTTCCGCTAAATTTAGCGGGGAAAATGTTCCGCTAGATTTAGCGGGGAAAATTTTCCGCTAGATTTAGCGGGGAAAATTTTCCGCTAGATCTAGCGGGGAAATTTTCCGCTAAATTTAGCGGGGAAAATTTTCCGCCAGATTTAGCGGGGAAAAATTTCCGCTAGATTTAGCGGGGAAAATTTTCCGCTAGATTTAGCGGGGAAAATTTTTCGCTAAATTTAGCGGGGAAAATTTTCCGCTAGATTTAGCGGGGAAAATTTTCCGCTAGATTTAGCGGGGAAAATTTTCCGCTAGATGTAGCGGGGAAAAGTTTCCGCTAAATTTAGCGGAGAAATTTACCGATCATGCACCGCGCGGTTACGCCGACGCCGACGCCGACGGCGACGCCGCTCAAGCCGGAAACGGGCGCCTAAGAGCTGCGCTCTAAAACACTAAAATAGTCTGTAGCATGTACTACAAAGTTTATTTACAGTTTTCTACTCGGCGTCGCCGTCGGTCGCCGTCGGCGTAACCGCGCGGTGCATTATGGGTAAATTTTCCCGATGAAACCCGAGGTCCTCCCGAAGGAACCCGAGGTCCTTCGGGAGGACCTCGGGAGGACCTCGGGAGGACCTTGGGTTCCTTCGGGAGGACCTCGGATGGACCTCGGGTTCCTTCGGAAGGACCTCGGGAGGACCTCGGGTTCTTTCGGGAGGACGTCGGGAGGACCTCGGGTTCCTTCGGGAGGACCTGGGGTACCTTCGGTGACCACGGGGAGGGGGGGGTCACGTGACCCCCCGAAGTCACGTGACCCCCCCCCCCCCCCCGAGGTATCGGCATCGGCATCGTCACTGATGACGTCATCAGTGACGTCACTGATGACGTCATCGGCATCCGCATTGTCATCGTCATCATCGCTGATGACGTCACCAGTGACGTCACTGATGCCGTCATCGGCATCCGCATCGTCATCGTCACTGATGACGTCATCAGTGACGTCACTGATGACGTCATTGGCATCGTCATCGTCACGTGACCCCCCCCCCCCCCCGAAGCCACGTGACCCCCCAGGTCACGCGACCCCCCCCCCCCCCCAGTACCAACGTTACTAAAATACTCAGTTGGGAAACTCGCCGTCGAAACCTGGGCCGCTGGCGTCCACCGAGACCGAGCTAAATGCGACAACAGCGCCACTCTTTATCATTTGTCTGTATTGTGGTCACCTTGAGCTTTTAGAAAGCATGTTTTTGCGTAAAAACAAACGGAAAATACTTTTTTTGTATTATATTTATTGGAGATTATTACAAAATGAAGGGCGCGTGATGTTTTTAAAATCTTTAGTTTGCAAGGTTTTGCGGCATATTTTATATTGTTTTTATACGACCATGCCTCAGCGGTACTTTCAGGTAGCGCGTCCCGACCTAGGTGCATTTTGACTTTGAGAGTAAGATGCGGCGCGTCCGCCGGGGAGACGGGGGTGGCGCCCCTGTAACCTCGTCCACTGTATCTGTTTCGGCTTCAGAATGGCCGATTAAAGCCAAAACAGAAGTAACGTGCGGTTCCTCGGGTGGCCGCTGCGGGAGAAAGGGCGGCGTTGTGTTCGCCATTAGCTCGGTTCGCGAGGACAGATCGGGGACACTTTTTCAGGGCAGTCTCTATGGCAGTTTCCCAACTGAGTGTTTTAGTAACGTTGCCCAGTACTGTTCCCTCCTCCTCCTCAAGAGCTGCGCTCCAATTCGGCGTTACAGGGAGTTGTAAACGGCTTTAATTTTTTTCTTTTCTGTTATTGCATGGTGTGTTCGACTTTTTACGTATCCCATGAGAATCATTGGAGGCTGTTAATGCTCTCGAATCGACGATGAACGGGCTGTTTATTTGCTAATCGTAGTGCTGTTAATGATTCCGCGCCAATAAACTCTGCCAAATCCGACTCACAGTTGGAATCTTGGTAGTTCTGCCCCGGGTAAGGACTCTCAGAAAGGACAACGCTTTGCTGCAGTCGCAAAACATTTTTTATTGAATGGAATTCGATTTAATTATTGCGGCTTAACCTGTTGTATCGGGCGATCACAGTCTTAAATATTTGATCTAGCCAAAAACAAAAGCTAAAATATTAATAGCCCAAACACTATTGCTGTGGCCCCCGACCCTCTTCACAGTTTTTCTACACCAATCTTCTAGTACGCTTTTTGTGATTTCTACTGCCTTGCGGGCACATGGCAGTATATATGTTCGTCTGTCGTCGGCAGTGTTGGCGCATTGCCGCTGCACGTCGTCTATTTCGACGATTTCAATTTCCTGAGCCCCAGCGCAACGGCATAGTCATTCACATCGGGTGGCACAAGTGGCCTCAGCTGCCTTAGCTCACTGCACTCCATCAGGACGTGAAAGGCTGTCTCCTCGTGCACCAATGTTACTCGGCTGCTGACTAAGCCAGAAAGCAACATTGAGACGCTGCTTCCTCTCCTCGTGCCTCAATGTTGCTGGGCTGGCTAAGCCAGCAAGCACCATTGAGACGCTCTACAAAATAAAGTCTTATTATTTATTTTGCAAAACAATACAAAACAAGTTAGTCATTAGTTGTTTAGACAGCAGGAGCTTAGTCTGACAAGGTATGGCGACATTGCTACCCACAAGAAGGCTGTTACCCACTGGAAAACTTAGCCAGTGCAGGGGTCTTTAATGTGCATCACGCAGTAGTGACCGCACGCCGGTACGATGCTCATCCAGATCAAAATGGGCTGGGCTGGGCAAGGCGAATTGTTGTGTGTATGTTTATACAGCCGGAAGTTAATCTGCCTCAGTGGGCGTCTGGTGTCTCAGCTGTAGATGAGCAATTTAGCCAGTGCGGTACAACCGCTAACCTGGGGTCTTTAACGTGCACCACGCAGTAGTGATACACGAACGCACGCCGGTACGATGCTCATCCAGATCGAAACGGGCAGGGGCGGGGATTGAGCCCAAGATCCTGGGTTCTGCAGCGCGAGCTTTCACTGCACGTGCTCCGAGCTGTTTATCTAGCACTTTCGAATCGCAGCAACAAAAGATTAGCCCTTGAGAAAGATGAAAAAGTTGCAGACGGTGCCCTCATCGATCCAAATTCTAAACTTCCCCGGGTATGTTAGTTTGTCTTTCTTTTACCCTTTATAGCGATGATATATTCCTCCCATGTTAGAACAAAGTTCTCGAGACCCACGTTTATTAATAACCATTGTATCAATACGCATAATCCTGAACACCGCGCAACACAGCGTGAACACGACGTCCACGCATTCGCACCTTTTACTTTAAAAACTATTTCGCGAGCCCTAAATTTGTTAGCCTGCTTTGCCGCCCGGAATGAGCACGTTCCACTGCACTTGCGTTCTTGACGACAGCCCTTAAGTTGTGAAAGAAAAACATAAAAACGTTGATCGCTTGTTCGTGCTAACTGTGTCGCGCCCTGTACCGATGTTAAACTGCGACATTTCTATTATGGGCATTTGACGGAGAAGTACAGGGTGGTGTAAATCCCCAGGCTCGGTTTTAAATCGGCCGGAAAAGCCGATGTCTACACATAGCAATGCCGAATTTTCATCAGAGGTGTATTTTAGGGGTGAAGTTTATCTTACGAAATTTCAAGGCGTAGCTCCCTTCCTATCCAAAATGATACCAACAAACTTTCCACGGTCAACGATGGATGACGACGCAGACGACCGAGTTAGTGACGATTGTGTTTGTGGCGCTATCTCCCGATATGCAAAGCGAGCAGACGATGCACACAGTCGAAAACTCCTGGATGTCTGCTCGCTGCGCCCATTGGGAGATGACGCCACAAGCACAACCGTCGCAAGGCCGTATATGGGGAGAGTTTGGTCAGTCTATGATCTCGCCGCCGTGACGCTCTCCTCCCGAGCGATCCAATCAGCACGCGGCGCAGAGCGAGAGACATGAGCGCATGCGCGTGAACTCACGGCTGCTCCCAGCTGAGTGGGGAGGGCCGCCATTTTCGTTCATTCTCCCGGCAGAGTGCATGGGATCGGCATCTAAATCTCGATTATTTCCTTTTATATCGCTGGCTCTGGCAAGAAAATGATATTCTGTTATTCCTCGGTGGGTTAAAAAGCTAATAAATGATGTTTTCTCGACGTATGACCACAAACTTTTATTCAGGCGAAAAAGAAGTCGGCCCGTAGCAGACGACGCGTAGCCTCAGCAGTGCTCTTCTCCGACAGCGTTGCGAAAAAAAATGGCGGTCGTCTCCTCTCTGCTCCCTTCTTTCTCTCTCGCTCCTTCGGCGCTCTCTTCCCTTTCTTACTTTTCTCCTCTCCGGCGCCTTCTTCGCCACACCCACTGGCCAAACTCTCCCAACATAGGCAGCCGGCAACGGCCAGGCGGCGCCAGCAGGGTGAGAGCGCACGGTCATACCCTGTCTCGTTGTAACTTGGCAAACGGCGAACGATAAGCCCCACATTGCGTGCCGAAGGCGTCGAAATGCGCGACGTATACGAGCGAAACACACACATATTGGAGCATGACGCAGCGAAAAGCCTGATACTTCTTCGGAGTTGAGGCGCGCTCCGGTGATACGCAGTCACGTTCCGATTGGCTCGCCAGGGCCGTAGCTTCCGCTCAACTGGCACGTTAAGCGATCACGGCTTACTGGGATACCCAGTATTTCTTGCTTCAGACACTAGGTTCAGCGGCGCCACCAGAGTAATAGCTCACGTTTGAACAATGCAGCCGCCACTCCCAGGGGTACCCAATATTTCTTGCTTCAGTCGCTAGATGGCGCCAAACCAAACAGCATTGCAGGTTGCCTATACGGCTTTGAACAGTCGTTCTACAGAGACTTTGTCATCATCGTCTGCCCTTGACCATCGCAAGTTCGTTAATCTCACTTTTCAGAGGAAGGGAGCAACGCATTGAAACTTTAGAAAGTAAAATGCACCACTAGAATACACCTTAGTTGAATATTTGAGATTGCTACGTGAAGGTACCGAATTTTCCTGTTGACTGTAGAGTGGGCCTAAGGATTTATGCCACCCAGTATACCTTTTAAACAATCGCCTTCTGCGCGATGCCATCCTTGTCTGCTGGGCTGTGGAACGCGTTATGGGCATGCGCAGTAACTTTCTTTTGTAGCATATCAGACAGCGCGCATAACTTGAGAGCCCAGTGACTCGGCATTTTTCGCCTGGGTGATAAGCGCTGGAACGATGTGCACTAATGCTAGCTCTTACCACTTCGTTTTACAGGTTAGGCAAGCGATCTTACAACGATGTCGTATCCAACCCAGGGTCAGGGCAATCCCCCACAGCCTCCTGGCTATCCAAATCAGCCACAATACTCGGCCGCGGGAGGACCGCCATACCCTACCGCACAAGTACAGGGGTATCCTCCCGGTGGCGGACAAGGGGGACAAGGATATCCTCCCAGTGGGGGTCAAGGATATCCTCCCGGTATGGTACCAGGATTCCCTGGCACTGGATCGGTCTATCCCCCTTCCGGTGGCGGGCCCGGGTATGCCCTCGGGGTAGGACAAGGCTACCCGGCGACGGGAGGATTCCCGCCTCCCGGGGGAATGGTGGCAAACGCGTACCCTGGAGGTAGCCAAGGATACGCAGCACCGCCGTATCCACCGTTAGCACCGGGATATGGAGGCTTTGTACCCTCTGGTCGTGGGTACCAGGATCTAGGTGCCGGGTACGGCGGTCCTTCCCCGGGTGGAGCTGGAGTCATGGCACAAGGATCATCGAGCTATCCTGGCCAGGCGGGTTATGGAGCCGGTTCAAGATTTACTCCGGCTTTTGGTGGGACAACTGCGGGTGGCGGCTACGGTGGCACAACGGTTAGTCCACCTTTTCTTTTTTGTCGTTCATGTTGGAAATTAAGTAAAAACAAATGTCTATACTCCGTTCCACTTCAAGTCCGTCCAGAACGCTACGATACGATGGATAGAGACAATCCAGCAGCGCAAAAAGTGCATCGTCATGGCACTCATCGTATTTTTAGTAGTCCTATCACTGTCTAACCAAATCGCGCAGTGTGATTGGGCCACGATCCTGGGCTTTTTTAGCGTGATTGGTTTAACCGGTGGTAGCAAATCCACAAGAACAACGAGCGCATGAGCGCCGTGACTTTGCACTTTTGGCGGTGCTTGACTCAAATCAGCGTCGGCTGCGGTCGGACCTGAAGTGAAACGGACGGCAGATTGATACTTTAGACCCATGTTGCGAATAAAACAAACAGGACGCGGGATGGACAAAAACAACATGCTTTTCGTGTAAGGCTCGTCAAATTATGAGGCGCTGGAGAAATACAGCCTTCTGCGTTAAGTCCTTATTTCGAACTCTTTTTGTTCGCCTTCCGCCCATTGAAAAGCATGCGGCGCAGCGATACCAGGTGCGTTCTAAGGCCCTTCCCGCATGCTTTTCAATAGGCGGAAGGCGAACAAAAAGAGTTCGAAATAAGGACTTAACGCAGAAGGCTGTATTTCTCCAGCGCCTCATAATTTGACGAGCCTTACACGAAAAGCATGTTTTTTTGGTCATCCCGCGTCCTGTTTGTTTTATCCGCAGCATGGGTCTAAAGTATCAAACTGCCGCTCGGGACGTATAATTTATAAGTGCGCCTCATTTTGTGGGACGGTGGTTTTCGTATTGTGTGCCGCCCAGAGAGCAGAGTCTGAGTTAGCTAAGCAGTACGTGCTGGGAATTAGTCCGGCCGAGACGCCAGGCGACAGACGCGGAAAGGTGGGAAGAGAAGAAAAGAGAGAAAGTGAAAAGAGAGAGGAGGAGGAAATTTTATTGTACAAGGATGGCTCTATGGCCTAATGCTGGGGATGTGGAAGGGTAAAGGGTAGGGAACAGGGCATCGTATCCTGCCGGTTATCCCGGCTTCGCGTACAAACTCCCAGAGCGAGAGTAAAGTCTGGCGGGCGTCGGTCTGTGGGGTAGTCCACACCTCGAGGAAGTCAATGGTGGGACCTCTGTGCTTCGCCCTTACCGGTTCTAGACCGGGGCAGCTCCACAGTAAATGCTGGATCGTAGGGCGGGCTCCAATGTCGCACGTGCTGCAAAAAAGAGAGAAAAGTGACATGTAGAAAAGGAAGCTTTTCTACATGCGGGTTTGCCGTTGCGGGCTAGAAGCGCACTATCGCGGGAATTTCAGGAAGTTGGAATCTCTATGCTACTTTCTGGTGTTTTTGTTTTCCCCGTTTCTATATGGTGGAGCCATTGGCAGCTGAAGAAACGCGGGGCGTGAAAAGTCCCGACGATGTGGTAGTCGTCACTGCCGCTTGATAGAACGTTTGCGCTGCCAACCAGCAAAGTAGAATTTACCTGGTAAAGGTACCAGAAGAGAAGGCTGCGTTCACATCTTCCTTCCGGTTACTTGCCATCTAGCACAATGTAAAAATGACTACTTGTGCTCGTTCGCTTCTGCTCAAAGGGGAACAATTGAAGTGTCAGACATTTACAAGCGGTGCTGAGTATACGATCAATCGTTGAATGAATTGTGGCATCACACAGAAATTCAGACACGAAATGCAAACTAGCGTTTGATGTTACATGTCCCAAAATTCAAATAGCACTTACGAAGAACATTCATACCATACGAACGTATACTGCGCGATTCTGTTAGCCCGAACGGGTGATCGCCAGTTTTTTTCTGTCTTAGAGCCCAGCTCTTAGGCGCCCGTTTCCGCGTTTCGAGGCGTCGCCGTCGGTGTCGGCGTTGTCGTAACCGCCGCGCTATACTTCGTTTCACCTTATGTGCGAGCGAAGGCAAAACTGGAAGCGCGAGCACGAAAGCTCCGTGCGTTCAGGCTTTGCTCGAGCGCGCGAGCTGGGGAGAAATGCAAAAAGCGCTGGTCTCGCGCTTCTAGCTTTGGCTTCGCTCGCAGATAAAGTGAAACGAAGTATAGATTTATCGGGAAATTGCAGGGATTGGTGTTCCACGCGCCACACGCGCACGCCTTCCACGTATGAAAGATTCGAAGTAAATAACCAAAATAAAGCGTTGATGAACGCGCGTGCAAGATGCCATTTGTTTTCGGTATTTGCTTTAGAAAAGTTACTATACTTCGTCTCACGTTAGTATGGACTATTGTAAGCCGCGCGTGCTAAAAGCGCGAGATAGTTGCTTCGAATGAAGCCTCGACGGCTGCACGAGCGCTCGTGCAGCGAGTGCTCCAGTCAAGGCAGTCAAGGCTAGCCACTCGCGCTAGCACAGCATTCGCGGTTAGTCCATGCCAACGTTATTAAACCACTCAGTTGTGAAACTGCCATTGAGACTGCCTTCAAAAAGTGTCTCCGATCTGTCCTCCAGCACCGAGCTAATGACGAACACAACGCCACCATTTTTCCCGCCGCGGCCATTCGAGGAACCGCACGTCACTTCTATTTTGGCTTTAATCGGCCATTCAGGCGCCGAAACAGATACAGTGGAAGAGGTTAGAGGGGTGCCACCCCCGTCTCCCCAGCGGACGCGCCGCGTCTTGTTACCGAAGTTAAAATGCACCTAGGTCGGGACGCGCCACCTGAAAGCACCGCTGGGGCATGGTTGCATAAAAACAATATTAATTGTGCCACAAAACCTTGCAAACTAAAGATTTTAAAAACATCACGCGCCCTTCATTTTGTACTAAACTCCAATAAATTTCATACAAAAAGATTCTTTTCTGTTTGTTTTTTCGCAAAAAAAGGCTTTCTAAAAGCTCAAGGTGACCACAGTACACACAAATGACAAAGAGTGGCGCTGTTGTCGCATTTAGCTTGGTCTCGGTGGACGCCAGCGGCCCAGGTTTCGACGGCGAGTTTCCCAACTGAGTGTTCTAGTAACGTTGGTCCATGCTAAGGTGAGACGAAGTATACTGCTGAGGACAGCTCTTGCGGCGCGTGGAACACCAATCCCTGCATTCTCCTTGATGCTTGGGTAATATAGCAATAGGCCTATTGGCGTTGAGGTCACGTGACGTCAATTTTCATGCTAAATCTAGCGGAGAAAATGAATTTGTTCATGAGTGACGTGAGACGAAGTCATGTGACGTCATTTTCCCCGCTCAATTTAACGAGGAAACTGAATTGGTGTTGAGGTCACGTGACGTCTTTTCCCCGCTAAATTTAGCGGGGAAATTTTTGCTAATTTTAGAGGAAAATTTAGCGGCAAAATTTAACGGGAGGAGTAGAGAAGGAGGAAAGAAAGAGGAGGAGGAATAGGGAGGAGGAGGAGGAGGAGGGAAGATGAGGATGAGGGGAGAGGAGGAGGGGAGGGTACGAAGGAGGAGGAGGAGCATACCCTCTCCTCCTTCTCCTTAAGAGCTGCGCTCTAATTTCGAATTACAAAGAATTGTAAACGTCTTTCATTTTTTCTCTTAGAATAAAAAAGAAAAGAGTGACAAAAAAAACTAGTTTTGATGGGCAAAGTGCTTATTTGGAGCACTAATCTAAGCGGTCAAATTTTAGGCTAGTCAAAGACATGTCTGAGTAAAATGCAAAAAGACGGCAATGTCGTGTTCGCGCTAATAGTATCGCATAGGTTTTGCTCATGGTGTTTATAATTATGATCAAATACAATCCATGTAATATATTTAACTATAACTGACGAATATTGAAAGTGTCCTCATTGAGGCTTTTTTGCTTTTGTTTAGAAATTTTTACAACAGAGGTGAGAATTGATTTAAAATTACCTACTAGAGAAATTCCATAAACCTAACCTAACCTGATTTCATCGACTCTCACCTAACTACCTTGCTCCTGTGCATGAGTGTGTGAAAGTAAAATGGGCCGTATGTCTCCCAAGAAAACAATTTCAAAATAAGAAAACTCCGCGTTATTTCCCTCCTAGATTAGCATAAAAATCGGCCTCAAAACTGTCGATTTAATTTAACCTGTTTCCGTTCGTGGATGAGGTACTGCGTGTCTATGAAATCCTATTTTAAAATCACCATATCGTTTCTCATGCTATCGGTGTCACAAGCGAATACTTGTGACCATTCTTCCGCAAACGTAACCAACGTAAACTCTAAAAAAATAAAAACAAAGGCCAGGCGTCACAGCGCACAGAGTAAGTAGCCACTGCAATCCCTGCATGAAATGAACCGTAGCGACCGAATCACGATGCCTACCAAAACGTATTAGTTCAGAAGTCAGACCTGAAAAATATCAAGAACAACATGACACTGCACACGTGCTCAATGTCCCAGAGGAAATTGCGTTTTTTATCCCCACCTTTTTTTTTTAGCCTCGTTATTCATTGAAAGTATATTAGATCACACAGTCTCAGTATCTCCTGCGCGTAAACCTAATACGCTGGGAACACCATCTAAACGGTGTACCCTGAACCAATAAATCCAATAAAGAGGAACAAGCGCGCCCTAATACTTCGTATCTCCTGCTCCACTCAAATCAAATAATTTGATTTACATTTTTATGGCAAAAGGTGTCTACCACTTTTGCCATTGCAGCACGAGCACGATCGCCCTCCATGGGTCGAACACGGTTAATGCAAGGCCGGCAATGGACCTTTTACGAGAAGAGCTCTGTGCATGTGCGAGCTCTGCTCTCACCTAATGGCGGAGACTCACATGTGCTTCGGAGGAATTCAACGGCTTTAAAATTACTCCCAAGGCTCACAGGATGCAAAATGCGTGTAGCACGCTGCTCGACCGATAACTTTGGCAGTACTTTCTTTCACAATATGCTGTTTCGAGAAGCCTGATGACACCTGCTCGGGGGCAAGTGTCATATATTTGTTCCTCCGAGGACAAACGACTCACGTTTTTCACACGCGCGAGCTGCTCGAGCAGTACTTCCCACCGAAGTTAGTTCTTACGCCTGCCGCTTGGTGCCGTCTCTGCGCAAAAATATCGCCGCCCGATTTAAATGATTTAGCCATATTCATTTATCTGTCCAGGTCCAGCTAAAAAATTTCCGAGCTCACGTTCGGCAGGCATCGCGATGCAGTGTACACTAAGAGATTTTAACCTCGGTGCTCGCCTTGGATGCACGATGTAAGATATGTCACATGTGCATAGCTTGCACCGATGTCACTTAGGCAGACATAATGGGGGAAAGGGCGCGTAAAAGGGTAGTTACCGCTTGCCACCAGAAAGAAGGGCGGACTGGCGTCACGTGCAAGCCATGTATATAGTATAGGTGTGGACAGGCACACGCCGAACGTTGTCTACGCGATCGACCAGATAAAGTCCTATTGGCACGCGCCCCAGTAGCCTATCCCGACAGCGTCTCCGCTGGCGAAACGGCGCAATTGAGGAAAAAAAAAAAGGGTGTCTTGTATCCAGGGTTTCTCTGCCCGCGCGCATACCGCTTAACGCGCGTCTGCTCTGTCCTCGACGGATGCTGGCTTGTACACCGCGCCACAGATGTCACCGCTCGAGTGTGTTCATCAAACTCTTGCAACCGTTGAGGCACGAAATTATGCTGAGCGCAAGATCGTCTGCTTCTTGGGCAAGGGTTGCGGGGACGTCAGAACGCCGAGCTCTGATTGGCTCTGACGGAGGGATAGTGGGTAGACCTCAATGCTAGCTGCCTTGAGGTCTACCCACTATCCTTCCAATCGGAGCTAATCAGAGCCTGGCGTTCTGACGTCCCTGCAACCCTTGCTCAAGAAGCAGACAAACTTCCGCTCCGCATAGGGTCAGTGACGAAGCTGCTTCTAAGCAACACCCGTAGTGCAAGTGCCAAGTTCCACGTGACGCTGTGCAGCCAGAAAACAATTTGAAAATCAAGCACGTCTCCCACAGAGAAGCAGAAACTTGGGCCCGTGACAGGCCACCACTAGCCGATCATCGAAGAGTCACCGGGGGGCACCTGTTGCAACCAAGGCGTGGAGAAGACTTTACTTGGCAGCCGCGATTCGCGCAGTGTCCACACCTAGTCTATATATCTTACGCCGTGGCCTTGAGGCAGCAGGCACGCGGCCATTTTGTAGAGTGAATAGGTTCCCACTCAGGAGCATCCAAAGATCTGGTGCCAACTGGAGGTTTTCCGGGCCCTCGCCATACCCATTCACATAGATGCCTGAACCTGGAGCTTTTCAATCGCCGGCGGCCGCGTCTTCTTCGTTCTCCACCTACCAACAACCGCAGAGCGATGTGGCGTCGCAGTCTTCGTGTCAACGCAAGTTGTCTGCCATTCCCCTCGCCAGCGATCTATACCACCTGACGGTATGCGCCCTGTTGCTTGGAAGTATAGGTGCTTAGAGCGCGTCTCGGACTGCGTTCACCTCGATCGTGTCCTTTTTTTTTTAAGCATGGAATGTTTTTTTTTGCGGAAACCTCTACTTCTAAAAGTTTGGCCGTCCGTCCGCCCATTCGTTCGTCCATGCATTTCCCCGCTCTATTTATCGCGGAAATTGACGTCACGTCACGTCATTTTATTGGTACCATGTGACACCATGACTTGACAGTGTGACGTCATTTTTTTTCGCTAAATTTAGCGTGGAAATGAATAAACAATATGTTCTTCCTCACTCCCGGAAAAGACTTGTAGCGACCGGCACTGTTGCATATGGCGGCGCACCGACTGCGAGGTTGCTCATGCGTCGCGGGGCGACACAGGAGCCGCGATCAACGAGCGGCGCGACACGCGCACAGAACGACGAGCTGCCGTAGTAGTAGTTAGGGTGACCACCCGTCCCGCAACTCGCGGGACTGTCCCGCATTTAGGGCTTGTGTCTCGCGTCCCGCAAGAAATTCCGAAATCTTCAAAATGTCCCGCATTTAATACTGTAGTAAAATTCATTCGCATCTCATGGCGCTGCCAAACAACGAGACACGAAGAAGCGCGGAGGTCGCTGGTAATCGTGTGAATCGCAATGGTACGGTACACCATTTTCTATCCAAGCATTGCGAAAAGCGACCGTCCTTCTTGCAGGAGTACCGACGCGCATGCTCCGTTGTGCCTCTCCCTTTGGTGGCAAAATATTCTAAAAAAAATTGCTCGCCAAAAGTTTCAACATAAAATATTGTAACTATTTTCAAATCGCTGTGTCAATGCGAAAGGATTGCTGTGGATTTTTGTTTTAGTGAAGACAGCCACTCAAGGCAAAAAGCCTGCAACTCACGACAGTCGATAAGAGCATAATTTTTGATATTTGTGTAGGACCATTTTGATAAAACTAAGCGTTGACAGGAAACAATAACCCGAAAAAGATTTACTGTTTCTTATTTCCATTTGATGCATTGAGTTCAGCTGCAGTCGATTTTTATGTTTTCAACTTCGAGACATTTAATAACACATTTGGCATCAAAAAATATATCACTGGGAGTGAAAATTCATTGAGCTTATTGCTGCAATATATTTAGCAAGTGTATAAACAGCACAGGATATTAAATGTGCTGTTCGTGGTGTGCGTGTTATAAATTTTCTCTGACTCTCTCCTCCCCCCCCCCCCCCCCCCCCCCCCCCCCCCCCCCGCCCTCGCGTGTCCCGCATTTCGGTAGCAGGAAGATGGGCACCCTAGTAGTAGTAGTAAGTGGTGAGGGTAGCAGAAAGCCGGAACATGTTGGCCACTTCTTTGATGGGGTCGAGTTAGTTCCGGGGAAGGGGATGAAAGGAGAGATCAGAGGAAAGTTAAAAAAAAAAAGAGGTAAAAAATAAGAGAGAGGAAAAATGAGATGAAAAGGGATCAGAAAGGAAAAAGAAGAAAGAACAAAACAACAAAAAAGAAGGAACGATTGGTCAGCGGTTTTTGTGAGTGGATTGTTGATGTGTTGCCATCGTCCAGTGTATGTCAGACACCGGGGTTAGAGGCGGTCAAATAAACTGGTGTCCTCCAAGAACTTGAGAAGTGCGGCGAATGTTCTCGAGACATCGCGTGCAGGCCGTCAAGAAACGATTTTCTTTTGTCCGCTAGAGTAGGGCAGGTCCAGAGGAGATGGTCCTGGTCCTCGGGAACATCACAGGATGGACAGTTTGGGTTTATTGTTGGGTCCATACGGTGAAGGGCTTTTGCAGTGAAGGCACAACCAGTGTGAAGTCTGTGCAGTAGAGAAGCGGAGGCTCGGGACAGCTTTTGGAGGCGCGCGTGCGGGTGGCTTCCTGGTAAAGACGCGCGTGTCCGTATGTAGTTTCTCTATTTCTTTGAAAATAATAAGTCTGGCCTCATACATCTTTGGTATAACGAGTGTTGGTACATTCACGTGGTGAGCTACGTTAGCGAGACGATCGGCTGTCTCATTGCCCGAGATACCGTCGTGTGATGGCAGCCATTGGTATGCTATTTGCCATCCTTTAGACTCTAAGTTTCTTGTCATGTGTCCAATGTACCTGAAGCTGCCGTGAGCAGCTATGGTTGGGCGCTCCATGGACTGGCTCTCATATATACATGTGTAAATAAATAGGAACCAAAGGCCTCGACGACGGCAGATTTCCGAACAAATTTAGACGATCGCTCCTTCAAGAGACTATGAAATGATTTTTCATCATCTTCCTCCTTAACTTTTATCTTCATCTCAAGAGCGAAATGAGAAATCACGTGGTCGTGACGTGCTTGGGCACCGGAGGCGGTGACTCCAAGCTTCCATCGTGCTCTTTAAGCACACCATGGAACTTGTCATTCTCAATTGATGATAAGTGCCGTCACGGTACTGATTGCGCATGCGCCTGAGTGACGCAGTGCTCGTGTCCAATGCGTGAGCTGGTGTCGACTGACATGCTTTGGGGCTTTGGACACCGCGGATGCATTGCAGTAAAAAGGCGGGGAGCTTTCGAAGGAAAGGGGGTACGAAATAGTCCGCTGTATTTTCAAATTTTTGTACCGAAAAGCAGGCTCTATTCTTTCTACGCTCGTGCACTTGCTTTATTTTTGGCGCACTAAACGATAGGTGATTTTAATAGACCAATTTCTATATTACCCAAGCATCAAGGAGAATGCAGGGATTGGTGTTCCACGCGCCGCAGCTGCTAACCTCAGCAGTGGAAACTTTTCTAAAGCAAATACCTAAAACAAATGGCACCTTGCACGCGTGTTCGTCAACGCTTTATTTCGGTTATTTACATCGAATATTTTATACGGGGAAGGCGTACAATCCCTGCATTCTCCTTGATGCTTGGGTAATAGAGCAATATGTCTATTTATCCCAGCCGAAAATTCATTTCATATTCCTTTTAAATGCCTTATTTCATGCGTTATAAACCCTCTAGAACACTAGAAATTAAGGTCGCCGATAATTTTTCTTTCTTATCCCCTCAATCTTGTCCATGTTGACGCCACACCTGTGTAACGTTGCTTTTTCCCAATATCTTAGCGGCGAATGAGCAAGGGAGGTGGCTACAGCAAAAACCTGTTCTGTTGTAGCTTGCTCATGAGCCAGCCAGTAGACAGAAATTTCACCAGGCATTGGAATTGGGACGCCATAATGAGAACGATGCCCGCGTCTTCGCCAGCGATTCTTCAACGAACCTCCAATGTCCCGACAAGTGGTGTCATTATGCCATATTTTGACACACTTTTGAAGACACTAACCCCACGCAGTCGGAGGCTCGTTTCACCATACTGAAGCAGTTCCCTTTCCCCTTCTCTTTTCACCATGGTCACGGAGAGCATAATAAACGTCGGGCGCGACCAGTTGCGACTAACTCCTTATCACTGGCCAGCAATACATGAAATAAAATAATTATTCCGAACAGTATGTCCCCCCCCCCAAAAAAAAAGCGTGTAACTAAGCAAGTTAGGTAAAAAAAAAAAGAAAGATGTTTACAAATCTTTGTAATGCGAAATTAGAGCGCAGTTCTTGAGATATTTTGATTTTGCGATTTACCAATTTGAGAAATATATATATATATATATATATATATATATATATATATATATATATATATATATAGATATAAAGGGTGTTTTTACTTATTCTTTCAGATTTGTTAAAAAAAAACCGAGAAAGGTATACACTTATGCGGTTTGTGCAGGTGAGTTATGCGGCTAGGAGGACATAGTATAGGGACATAGTCGCAACTATCAGTCGGCTAATTAAGTAAAAAAAATTATTTAACTTTTTAATTAGTGCAAATAGACATATAGTTTCAATTAGAAACTTGCTGAGCATCATCGAAAACCACTAAATCATCTATTTTTAGAAGAATATAACGGCGGGGCAGCATTTTACGGCGTTCTGTAAAAACGCTTCATTTAGACGCGCTTCTAGATTTCGGTTTCTCATCGGAGTGCATCTTTGCGCCCGCGGTCCCGCTCCCCGGTCGCGAAGTCACCCCCTCGCCTCCCTCCTAGAATGGAGGGCGGATGTGTGCTGCGCGTCTCAGCCGCTGGGGAGCAGGACCGTGCGCGCAAAGATGCGCTCCGATCAGAAACCGAAATCTAGAAACGCGTCCAAATGAAGTGTTTTTACAGAACGCCGTAAAATGCTGCCTCGGCGTTATATCCTTCTAAATATAGATGATTTCGTGGTTTTCGATGATGCTCAGCAAGTTTCTAATTGAAACTATATGTCAATTTGCAGTAATTAAAAAGCTAATTAACAAATTTTACTTCATGCCAAATGCACCATAGCACCATCTATTTTCTTCTTCTTCATTAGCCCACTGATAGTTGCGAACCCCTAGCCGCATAACTCACCTGCACAAACCGCATAAGTGCATCTTTCACGGCCTTTTTTAAAACAAATCTGAAAGTATAAAAAATAACACCTTGTATATGTACAAATATAGATCAATCTCCCCACATACAGGTTCTGCTCCCTCCTCCTCTTTCGTGTCCTCTACCTTCTTAGTACCCTCCTCCTCCGTATCCTCCCCTCCTCCTCTTCCCTATTCTCCCCTCCTCCTCTTCCGTACCCTCCCCGCGTCCTCCTCCGTGCCCTCCCCTCCTACTCCCTTATACCCTCCCAGCCTCCCATAGCTTCACCGCTAACTTTAGCTGAAAAATTGACGCCACGTGACCTCAAAACCAGTTGAATTTCCCGGCTAAATTTAGCGGGGAAAATGACGTGACATGACTTCGTGTCACGCAAGGAGGTTATAAGTACTAGGAGGGGGCACGTTGCAATATTGGTGAAGCCTAGTCATAAAACGTTTAAACGATATTGTTCCCAACATGACCGCAGATCTCTCTGGCGATTGGTGCGCGTGACATGTCACGTGCGAAATGGAGGATTGATTGTAGGAGGACTCCGTGCAGTCCTTGCAGGCTTGCACGTGCTCCGTCCGGTAGGTTTTATCAGATCGAAGGTTAGACGAAGGCTAGCTACGGTCACGTGATGTGGTCACGTTGGGCTGATAAGTGAGGAGAGTAAGGAGGAAGATGAGAAAGAGGCGAGGCGTCAAGGGAGCATGGCTTGTGGAGCCTACGCGGCTGACGTCATGCCCTCTCCTACCCTCCTATCCTTCTTGGTGTCACGTCACCTATGGTCAAATTCAGTTTCTCCGCTAGATTTAGCTGAAAATTGACGTCACGTGACCTCAACACCAATTCAATTCCCCGCTAAATTTAGCGGGGAAACTGTTGTCACATGACCTCAATACCAATTCAGTTTTCCCGCTAAATTTAGCGGGGAAACTGTGACGTTCCATAATGCAACGCGCGCGGTTACGCCGACGGCGACGCCAACGCCGCTCAACGTGGAAATGGGCGCCTAACAGCTGCACTCTAAAACGTGCTAGCAAATGTTTCTTATTTTTCCTTTAACACAGAATGCGTTAAGGGGTTACAATTTTCATGTGAAAATTGTAACACTCCACTTTGATGAAGAAACGTTACACGCACGCCAAGGCAACATAAAACATACATAGCCCGGCCATAGCGGGCAGTACATGTAGGCATCCAAAGCATACAGAAGGCATACTTAGTGACAATCATTCATACATAGTCCTAACTTTGTACAATTGATCGCAACCAGCAAGATGTGTCACCAAGGGGCTTAATGTGGTTCTGGAATTAATTAGCGAATGTTGCCAGGAAGACCGTAAGCGCTCAGCCTGGGAAACGCACTTCACCACGAACATGAGGGCCCGAGAGAAGCAAGGAGGACACCACAAATAACTAAGCTAACCCAGTCCCTGATCAACTCTGTTCTGAACATGGTGACTATCTTTCCTATACACAGTGTCCACAGTCACCGGTCATGGGCGAACAAACAACCAAACATAGCACTGTAGCGACACCGTATAAGTTCTCTCGTTTACAAATATATGTGCTTCTGTCTCCGGTTTCTCACATTCAAACGGAGTCCCGGACAGCTTCAGTAGGGTGCGGCATATTATGTACACACCTGTTGCTTCGTGATTGGTTCTTCGACATTCCTATCGGCTAATGCAGCACGCTCTTTGGCTGTCGAGATATAACAAGAGGCTCCGTATTCGACACGCCCTGAGCTTCTCGACTATACTTTGTTTCACCTTAGGTCCGAGCGTGGCCGACGTTATGAGCCGAAGGTCCAATCTAATGGCAAAAAAAGTCGCACCGTCATGGCGTGCTCTCCGCAGTTGATAGGACCAGTGGTGTTTGCCGTCTTTCTGTGCGTGCTCCTCCGCCGGCTCGTCCTATCAAGAGCGAAGAACGCCATGACGTTGCGCTTTTTGCGCTGTTTGATTGGACCTTCAGCTCACAACAACGGCCACGCTCGGACCTAAGCTGAAACCAAGTATAGTGAGAATATGTCATTAGGCAAAAGGCACCAATAGCGATTTTGTTGTAATTGGGTTGTGGGTGTGTTTAGACAGGAAGTTAGTCAGCTTCAGTGGGCATCTGGTGTCTCAGCAGTAGATGAGAAATGTAGCCAGTGCGGTACAACCGCTTTAACGTGCATCCAGCAGTAGTAGCACAAGCTCGCACGCCGGTACGATGCTCTTCCAGACCGAAACGGGCAGGGTTCGGGTTTGAACCCAGGTTCCCTGCACTCTAAAAAAAAGCCTGTGAGTGTACTTTCCCGCACAACATTAGTAGAGCCGATCTTACGGAGGCAGCTCAGCGAATGACGATGCCGATGTTTAGACCAAAAAAGGGCAGTCTGAGTTGTGACATTAAGCAATGCAAAACGTCACGCTTGCATTTCTTAATGTCACAACTCAGACTGCGTTTTTTTGGTCTAAACATATGTTTTGGCATCGTCATTCGCTGAGCTGCCTCCGTACGTTGCGGTGATTGACTTTCCTAGTGTTGTGCGGAAAAGTAGACGCACGGGCTTTTTTTAGAGTGTGGGCTCTGCAGCGCGAGCTTTCCCTCCACGCGCTCCGAGACCGACCCCCCCCCCTCTAGATAGCGATACGAAATACGGAAAGAAGGCAACACTGCTTTGAGCACGATTTTGCGGGCAAAAAAATTACATAGAAAATGCACCTGCTCCGCGGATGACTAAGCCATCGACGACCGACAAATAATGCACCATCGCAGCTCATGCACGCCACATCGATTGGTGCACTGTAGACCCGTGACCGCTATGCTGCAGTCCGCGGCAAAGTGAAACGAAGTTTCCTACGTAATCGGTCCATCAGCAGTTGAATTTGCGAGCATAGCCAATGGACCTTTTGTAGAAATACGCGGTGCGCATGCGCGGAGTATTTCATGCGCCTGGGTTCGAGAGTATCTAGTTCCAAACAATCCGCCATCTTGCATTTCTCGCCTTTGAGCGGTTTCGTTGTGTCGACCTCGGGGCGGAAGATTACGCACGATGGGGACAAAGGTGAGCTTGGGGGAGCCGTATCTAGGTCACATCGCCTCAATGGGTGAACAGGATGTAGCTGACGTTTTGGGTGTGGAACGGGTGGGAGAGGCCTTGGGCGCGCGTTGTTTTCCAGTCACCTAGTCTCGAACCGATTCGCGTGTCTAGGTGGCAGCACATATTTGCCAAGAGGTCCATTAAAGTCACTGGGCGGTGGTATTAAAGGGGCCATCAAATGATTCTTCAACTTCTTTTTCCTCCTTAGCTTTCATGCTCAACTCAAAAGCGAAATGAGAAATCACGCGGTCGTGACGTGTTTGGGCACTTGTACGATGACTCCAAGCTTCCACTAAGCACACCGTGGAACTTGTCATTCGCATGCGATGAAAGGGAGATCGGTGGCCGAGTGCATGGGCTAGCGCACACAGCGCACACCAGCTTGTAGCACGTGGGGCGAAAGCTCGCGCTGCAGATCCCAGGATTCCACCCCTGCCTGTTTCGATCTGGATGAGCATTGTACCGGCGTGCGGTCGTGTATCATTACTGTGTGGCGCACGTTAAAGACCCCAGGCTAGCGGTTGTACTGCACTGGCTAAATTTCTCATCTACAGCTGGGAGACTCGTCGCCCGTTGAGGCAGACCAAGTTCTAGGCTGTATAAACATTCACACAACCCCAATTTCGCATGCGATGATACCAGTGCCGTCACGGCACTCATTGGCCACGAACGCGAATCCAAATATACGTCGACAGATTGATTGTTTACGAGCGTATGCATACAGTATATACATCCAAGTGAAGCAGTGCTGGTGTCCAATGCGTGAGCTGGGGTAGGCTGACGTGCTTTGGGTACCGCGGGTCTATCACAGTGAAAAGGCGGAAACCTTTCGAAGGAAAGTAGGTACGAAATAGTCCGCTATATTTTATTTTATTTTTAATTTTCGCACCAAAAGGCAGGTTTTTGGCTTTCTACCCTGTTTCTTTTGGCCCACTAAACGATATGTGATTAGAAAGATTCCGGCTGAAATTATTTATACAAGCCTAAAATTTATTTCATGGTCCATTTAAGAAACGCATGGCGTGACCATGCATTTACCTTATTTTTGTAATCCGTCCCTCTTTTTCTTTTTCTTTTTTTTGGCAGTTTCGATTTTTGCAATAATGTTGGCTGCCAGTGACGATCAGGTGTTGAGTGGCGGCATGATAACGCCCTGCGTTTTCGACGTTCTACGTGACTTTCGTTCCTTTTTATCTTGAAATGAACAGGAATGTCCAGTCACGTCCCTACACATTTGAAGATGAACCGGAGTGAGGAGGCGTGTCGTTAACGCGACGGACAACATCATATTCGCTCTTAGATTCAGATAAACATATACATGCTCGGAAGGGGCCTCGTCATTGGATTCAATAAAGGGCGGATACAATCAGCCGTGTGCGGTGAGTGAGGAACTGGTTGTCTGTTTGTAAGCGAGAGGGCAATTAGGTAAGAGTTGCTCCCAACGAAGATGACGTCAGCGTTTTCTTTTTGACGCAACATCCTATTGCAAGACTTTGCTGACTGTACCACTGAGACTAGGGTGCCTACATGTTTCCGCCGCTCGGAAACATGTAGGCACCCTAACTGAGACGTCTGCGTGGCTTGGTGAGCTCAGTCATGCTCATCATGCACGTGATTGAGACTTCGCTCAGCGGATGGTTTCTCGTTGTATACCTTTTGAGTGTGTTTGTGTGTGCGCGCATTCTCTTTGTTGCATCTTAAACAACAAAATTAAAAGCGAGGTGATAAATGAACAAAACACATCATGTTGTTTACGATCTAGTTTTGCAAACTCCTATTCATCTGGAGCAGTGTCGTCCTAGTTGAAGTTATGAATGCGTTTTTTTCTCCGAATATTTTGTATCGCTGAGCATTTTAAATCTGACTCCCCTTCATGAACCTTGATCATGTTGTTTCACAGTACGCGTAATTTGTTTATTTTGTGTCAGTGACTCAGAGCCACTTTTCGTCGGTTATGTGTCTCATTGGGAACAGCAAGGAACCATCAGGCCACATCGCAACTTCAACGCTGTTGAGGACGCGAATGCACTGAGGAAGGCCATGAAAGGATTCGGTACGTTGTGAAACTCCATCACTATCAAGACAGCGCCTTTTTTATTTTTGCAGTTACATTTTCTTTATAATGTGTCCTGATAGAGGTGACTGTATACATTCACGAAATCGCTTACCAAATTTTATTGTAAAAGTTTTACTAATTTTGAGAAGAAAAAAATCAATAAATCTTGTTTATAAGGTTGAGGCTGGGAGGAGTCTGTGATTCGCAGTAGGATACAAAAGCTCAAAAAGGACAAGGACTCAACAAAAAGACACAGAAAAAAAAGACAAACGAACAAACAAACAGTAGCAAGCAATAGCTTCCTTGTTCGTACTTCCTAATTTTGTTTCTGTTGTGTCTTCCTGTTGTATACAATAAATCGCGGTCACAGCAACTGTTGAATTTATAAAACTAAATTATTCAACTTCCGTTCTAAGGCAATACAAATAATTTCTTGTCCTCAATTATCTGGAATTGAAGGAAGCTCATCACGCGGCTCTGTCGTTAATGATGACACGCGAACTAAATCAGCCCCTAGTGCTTCATATGAAACAACCACACTAAGGCAGTGAAGTCGTCGTTCCTCGAAGTACCTCACACTGAAAAGATGCTCTCCGTGAAGAAGGACTCGATTTCCTTCGAGCATTTAATCAAAGTTCCACAATAACTCGTGCGAGTTTGCATTATTAATATTGTTTTATATTTTAGGAACGGACGAGAAGGCGATCATTGCAATCCTCTGCAAGCGATCAAGCGACCAGCGAATGCAGATCGTAGCGATGTACAAGCAATGCCACGGTCGGGTAAGTTTCCCGGTTTTAATTTATAATGTCGTTCGAGGTACCCTAAAGTGGACGGGGGCATATAGGACTGAAGGCGCAGTGTAACTTGACTTTTTGTTTTATTCCAATACGTATCAGATAGCTTTATACAATTTAAGATTAGTTAATTTTAGATGCCCACCATTTTATGCTGACTTGTTGCGGCGTAGACGCAGAGTGACTGAGAGTTCTGTGGCATGCCAAACGAGTCGACAAATTCGCGAAATGTGAACTCGCCAGGAAAATTATGGAGTAAGCTAACTTTACGTGTGCGATCAAAAAAAAAAAAAAAACTAAAAACATATGCTAGTTTTAGATTTCGTGATCTGCGAAACTTGCGACTGCAGGGAGGGGCGATTAACCAAAGACGTCTTACTGTCCTTTCCAGTAGTCCTCAGTGTTCACGCGGGAGCGGAAGGGGGACATTTTATTTTTCATTATTTTACCTGGTCCCCTCATCAAAATATGTGATTTCCAGACAGCAGTGTTCGCTTATCTCCCGTCGTAACTAAGTAACACCATTTCTGCCGAGGACACCATTGGCCAGGGCCCTGCAGTTACGGTGGGCTATCTTTCGGTGTTTCTGAAAAATTGCAAATCTTGCCAAAAATAGGGGTGGGTTATCTTTCGGGAATTGGGCATCTCTCAGGATGTACTATATTAGGGTAGTTCGGAACAACCCTCGCCGTCTCAATCTTTCTAATTGTAATTGCACAATCAGCATAACACTGATGAAGTCTAATTTTATCATAGCTTCGCAGCCAATGAGACTGTGGTATCTGCCGATAAAAACGTTGAAGAACAAATCACGATGAAAGAAGCGTGAACATTATAAGCCAAGCGCTGCGTATTTTTAAGCTGTCTTGACTATAGTTTGTACCAACCGTGTTTGTCATGACATAGAAAGGTTTCTGACCTTTCCTGTTTCGTGACGTTGAACATCGTCAATCTTTCCGAAATTATTTGTTCAGGATTCCTCTCTTATCGCTCTTCTCCTGTCAGCCATCAACATAAAATGGACGTACCCTTTGTAACGCGAACACTTTTTTTTGTTCTTGTTAGTGCACCAGACGACTGGAACCATCATCCCTCGGAGATCGTATCTACATCCGAGTATTGCTTTATTCTGGCAGTCCTCGTTCATGTATATTTATTTTTCCGAGATTTTTCTGTTGTTTTAATGTTCTCGTTTTTGCTTTATCTTCTTTCTGACATGCGTCATTTCTATTGTTTCCACATTGTTGTGGATTGCTTTAGAGTTTGTGTACTTTGCCGCATCTGTTCATTTTCTACTATTTTTATTTATCTTCCTTCTGCAATGCTTCGGCGCTTCAGGGTTAATGGCCTCGTTGCAGTTCTGTTTACATTATAGAGCGAAATCAAAATGTAACTTCCAGGAAAACAAATAGCTCTCAACCTTTGTCTTTTCGGTGGCTGTTGTCGAATAATAGCTCTAGAAACTCTCTGTTACGGCGCACGCGAGAAATGCTTTTTCTTCGCACTTTGCCGCGTTTTAAAGGGCCCCTAAAAAAATGCTTTTTTTAACAGTCTATATGGTATACGCGTGTAAAAAAATTAATTTTACGCAAAAACGAAAAAAAATTGGAGCAATATTGACAGCGCGAGACGCGATTTAGTCGGCAGTCACCTCCTTCCCACTTGTTTTCTCTCGGCATTTCGGGCGCGTGGAGGAGAGGTGGATCGGCTTCGCCTTCACGACCGAGATGGTCATTTCGGAATGACGCGTGACGTCATGGACTTTCCGCGCAGAATTTGAAATAAATCTCTCGCCGTCAGTATTGCTCTAGAAAAATTTTCGTTCACGTAAAATTTATTTCTCGACACGCGTGTCCCAACCAAACTGTTAAAAAAAAAAAAAAACGCATTTCTATTTTTAAGGGCCCTTTAAAGGGGCGATGCAACAATTTTTTGTACTTTGCGCAAATACCACTTAGAACGGATCCCTGACGTTAATGACCTATGAAACACGCGTTCGTTTTTCACCCCACGCAATAGGAGTCCCAGAAAAAAATTAAAGAAAAATGAGCAGCGTTCACCCCCTCAATTTGCAGCCAGAACAAGCGGCCACGTGATCTGGAGCCGATTATATGCCGCCAATGTTGATCATAGCCGCGCGCTGGTGTTGGCAAAGCACAGGACACGCGCTGAGTTCCAGACATTGTTATGGCTCGGCTACTGTCGTCGTTGCAGCGATTGGACACGGGCCACTACCCGAATGCTTCTCGAGCTAGTAATTATCACGAGCCTAAATCGAGTGCTCATGCAATGCTCGGGTCCAATCTATGAATCGCATTCAAATATCGTCATTTGGGTGTACTTCAATCCCCACGTTACGTCATCGAATTTTGCAAAGGAGAGATTGAATGAAAATGATCGCTTTTGCCCTTGAAATTACACCGCAACAAAGGAGTTTCTTGGCCAGTGGCGTTGCGTACGAGTATCCTTGAGTCGCACTATACTTCGTTTCAGCTTCGGTCCGAGCGCGGCCGATGTAGTGAGCCGAAGGGCCAATCAAACAGCGAAGAGGCACAACGTCATGGCGTGCTCTCTGCAGTTGATAGGACCAGGGGGTATTCGCCGTCTGTCTATGCGTGCTCCTACGCCGGCTAGTCCTATCAAACGCAGAGAGCACGCCATGACGTTGCGCTTTTTGCGCTGTTTGATTGGCCCTTCGGCTGATAATATAGGCCGCGCTCGGACCGAAGGTGAAACGAAGTATAGTGCCAGTAAGCTCGTGTAAACATTCCAATTGAATATCGTTGCACCGCCCCTTTAAGGCTGTGTTATGCTCCGACGTTGAGCGCAGCAAACGCCTTGTAGCGCAGAACGCGCGCGTTTCATTGGCCGGCGACCAGTAGCTCGATATCTGCGACCAATCAGTGGCTCTGACGTCGGTCTGACGTCACGTCACTGCACTGGCGTTACAGACGATTTCCTTCGAGCGAATTTGGTTTCTGTACACGCGCATGGCGGCAAGAGGGAACAACAGCTTATTAACTGGTCTACAGATTTTGAAACTATTCCAATTTTTTTCGAAAATATTCGAAGATTTAGAATACCACCTATTTAGTCATAAATGGCCTTAAATGCACCGGTATTTTAATCGATATTCTGAAGTTTGAAGTATTTGTGCGTCTTCAAATTTACGTTAACTTCTTCGCTTTGGCTTGCCAGACCGGCTTCGCTGTGGCAAATCACCGGCGAATAACAATGGAGGTGTAAATAAAAAAAGGCTTATTTGTGTTATGCCATGGATCATTATCGATGAGGTCCCGACGAACGCCATCTTGTGTCACCAGAAGTCGGGCATTCGCTCAGATTACCGGAACGTAAGAGGACCGTACTTCCAACTCACTTTCTGTCTGAAACTATAAGTGCTAAGTCCGGCTCAATCGATTCATATACCCCTTTCAAATCAATCTCCCTCTTTTGTTACAAACGCACTTAGCTGATCTCGTTGGTTTATTGTTTTGTGGAGGTGATCATCTTGGACTTATAGACACGAATGCACGTTGGATGTGAACATCCACTTCTTCCTTGCGTGTATCCGTCGCAACAAACTGCCAACCTAGATGAAAAAAAAATATATATTTATATATATATATATTGTGAACGAAGAGGGAAGAAGGTGATTATTGCATTTATTGCATTAAAGTTAGGGAAAGGGAAAGGGAAAGAGAGCTGGCGAAAAATTGGGCCAGGAGCGGGGATTGAACCCGCAACCTTCGCGAAGGTTGCGGGTTCAATCCCCGCTCCTCATTTCGCGGCGCGAAACACACGTACGACGAAACCGTCCGATCCGACGTGCGGACTGCCGGAATGACCTTGGGGGTTTTCGTTGCACCGGAGAGCGTTGAAAACCCTCGCCTCCGACCGTCGTATCGCCTGATCGGACGTCGGATCGGACGGTTTCGTCGTACATGTGTTTCGCGCTTACTATGCGCCCGTTTCCGGCTTGAGCGGCGTCGCCGTCGCCGTCGCCGTCGGCTGGCACCATTCACAAGTTCTTGTAGATCTGAAAACATTGCAAAGTGTTGTGCGCCAAAATATTAATTCAGCTCACACGCTCATAATTTATATAATGTGTACTTCCAATATTTATCGCGGTGTTAGCCGGTCCGCAATATTGCGGTGTTTTAGAGCTTTGAAAAGAACAGAGTTCGGGATTTTAGGTTGAACTCACTCACTCACAACTTGCTCAAAAAAGTAAAATATTGCCATTCCCTCACTCTCAAATTTACAACAAGAAACAAACTCCAAACCCACCCACCCTTACCTTCACGGCCGCACTCTTCTTCAATCGCTTCCCTGCAAACTTAACCAACCCATAAAATCACCAAACTCACGGACTTTCCGAAATCACGTACGTCCCTCACTCAAGCTTGGGAACTCACTCATCCTTACCTTACGTCAGAGAGTGACTGTGACTGAGGTGAGCAAGGGCACTCACGAGTGAGGTCTGCCGAAGTACAAAAAAAAAAAAAACTTTTTTTTTTTTTACGGGGAGTTTTGTTTAAAACGCGCTTGGCCACGACAGGACCTCATCCGAGACATCAAGTCGGAGCTCCGCGGCCGCTTGAAGACGTCATGGTGGGGCTGCTGTACCCGATGCACGAGTACCTGGCACGCGAACTGCGCAGGGCCATCGCGGGCCTAGGCACCGACGAGGACTGCCTCGTCGAGATCCTCTGCACGCGCTCCAACAGCGACATCAACGCCATCAAGCAGGTCTACCAGCAGAGTGAGCGACCCCCCAATTAGCCGCGCCGTGAACAGCGATGCGCAAGACGGGGACATGCGTGTGCGACGTTGCCACGGCTGGCGTGGTTTTCACAGTGTGGCAGCTCCGCACTGCTGGTCGAGTGCGTGGGCTTGTCTTGCGTCTTGCGAAGGAGACGTCAAAAGGACGCGTTCGAGCTAATCGCTTTCATACCTCGGAACACTGCGGACACTACGCTAACCTTAACAACGTATGGCCCTAAAAAAAATGCTTTTTTTAACAGTCTATATGGTATACGCGTGTAAAAAAATTAATTTTACGCAAAAACGAAAAAAAATTGGAGCAATATTGACAGCGCGAGACGCGATTTAGTCGGCAGTCACCTCCTTCCCACTTGTTTTCTCTCGGCATTTCGGGCGCGTGGAGGAGAGGTGGATCGGCTTCGCCTTCACGACCGAGATGGTCATTTCGGAATGACGCGTGACGTCATGGACTTTCCGCGCAGAATTTGAAATAAATCTCTCGCCGTCAGTATTGCTCTAGAAAAATTTTCGTTCACGTAAAATTTATTTCTCGACACGCGTGTCCCAACCAAACTGTTAAAAAAAAAAAAAAACGCATTTCTATTTTAAGGGCCCTTTAAAGGGGCGATGCAACAATTTTTTGTACTTTGCGCAAATACCACTTAGAACGGATCCCTGACGTTAATGACCTATGAAACACGCGTTCGTTTTTCACCCCACGCAATAGGAGTCCCAGAAAAAAATTAAAGAAAAATGAGCAGCGTTCACCCCCTCAATTTGCAGCCAGAACAAGCGGCCACGTGATCTGGAGCCGATTATATGCCGCCAATGTTGATCATAGCCGCGCGCTGGGGTTGGCAAAGCACAGGACACGCGCTGAGTTCCAGACATTGTTATGGCTCGGCTACTGTCGTCGTTGCAGCGATTGGACACGGGCCACTACCCGAATGCTTCTCGAGCTAGTAATTATCACGAGCCTAAATCGAGTGCTCAAGCAATGCTCGGGTCCAATCTATGAATCGCATTCAAATATCGTCATTTGGGTGTACTTCAATCCCCACGTTACGTCATCGAATTTTGCAAAGGAGAGATTGAATGAAAATGATCGCTTTTGCCCTTGAAATTACACCGCAACAAAGGAGTTTCTTGGCCAGTGGCGTTGCGTACGAGTATCCTTGAGTCGCACTATACTTCGTTTCAGCTTCGGTCCGAGCGCGGCCGATGTAGTGAGCCGAAGGGCCAATCAAACAGCGAAGAGGCACAACGTCATGGCGTGCTCTCTGCAGTTGATAGGACCAGGGGGTATTCGCCGTCTGTCTATGCGTGCTCCTACGCCGGCTAGTCCTATCAAACGCAGAGAGCACGCCATGACGTTGCGCTTTTTGCGCTGTTTGATTGGCCCTTCGGCTGATAATATAGGCCGCGCTCGGACCGAAGGTGAAACGAAGTATAGTGCCAGTAAGCTCGTGTAAACATTCCAATTGAATATCGTTGCACCGCCCCTTTAAGGCTGTGTTATGCTCCGACGTTGAGCGCAGCAAACGCCTTGTAGCGCAGAACGCGCGCGTTTCATTGGCCGGCGACCAGTAGCTCGATATCTGCGACCAATCAGTGGCTCTGACGTCGGTCTGACGTCACGTCACTGCACTGGCGTTACAGACGATTTCCTTCGAGCGAATTTGGTTTCTGTACACGCGCATGGCGGCAAGAGGGAACAACAGCTTATTAACTGGTCTACAGATTTTGAAACTATTCCATTTTTTTCGAAAATATTCGAAGATTTAGAATACCACCTATTTAGTCATAAATGGCCTTAAATGCACCGGTATTTTAATCGATATTCTGAAGTTTGAAGTATTTGTGCGTCTTCAAATTTACGTTAACTTCTTCGCTTTGGCTTGCCAGACCGGCTTCGCTGTGGCAAATCACCGGCGAATAACGATGTAGGTGTAAATACAAAACGGCTTATTTGTGTTATGCCATGGATCATTATCGATGAGGTCCTGACGAACGCCATCTTGTGTCACCAGAAGTCGGGCATTCGCTCAGATTACCGGAACGTAAGAGGACCGTACTTCCAACTCACTTTCTGTCTGAAACTATAAGTGCTAAGTCCGGCTCAATCGATTCATATACCCACCCCTTTCAAATCAATTCCCTCTTTTGTTATAAACGCACTTAGCTGATCTCGTTGGTTTATTGCTTTGTGGATGTGATCATCTTGGACTTATAGACACGAATACACGTTGGATGTGAACATCCACTTCTTCCTTGCGTGTATCCGTCGCAACAAACTGCCAACCTAGATGAAAAAAAAAATATATATTTATATATATATATATTGTGAACGAAGAGGGAAGAAGGTGATTATTGCATTTATTGCATTAAAGTTAGGGAAAGGGAAAGGGAAAGAGAGCTGGCGAAAAATTGGGCCAGGAGCGGGGATTGAACCCGCAACCTTCGCGAAGGTTGCGGGTTCAATCCCCGCTCCTCATTTCGCGGCGCGAAACACACGTACGACGAAACCGTCCGATCCGACGTGCGGACTGCCGGAATGACCTTGGGGGTTTTCGTTGCACCGGAGAGCGTTGAAAACCCTCGCCTCCGACCGTCGTATCGCCTGATCGGACGTCGGATCGGACGGTTTCGTCGTACATGTGTTTCGCGCTTACTATGCGCCCGTTTCCGGCTTGAGCGGCGTCGCCGTCGCCGTCGCCGTCGGCTGGCACCATTCACAAGTTCTTGTAGATCTGAAAACATTGCAAAGTGTTGTGCGCCAAAATATTAATTCAGCTCACACGCTCATAATTTATATAATGTGTACTTCCAATATTTATCGCGGTGTTAGCCGGCCCGCAATATTGCGGTGTTTTAGAGCTTTGAAAAGAACAAAGTTCGGGATTTTAGGTTGAACTCACTCATTCACAACTTGCTCAAAAAAGTAAAATATTGCCATTCCCTCACTCTCAAATTTACAACAAGAAACAAACTCCAAACCCACCCACCCTTACCTTCACGGCCGCACTCTTCTTCAATCGCTTCCCTGCAAACTTAACCAACCCATAAAATCACCAAACTCACGGACTTTCCGAAATCACGTACGTCCCTCACTCAAGCTTGGGAACTCACTCATCCTTACCTTACGTCAGAGAGTGACTGTGACTGAGGTGAGCAAGGGCACTCACGAGTGAGGTCTGCCGAAGTACAAAAAAAAAAACTTTTTTTTTTTTTTTACGGGGAGTTTTGTTTAACGCGCTTGGCCACGACAGGACCTCATCCGAGACATCAAGTCGGAGCTCCGCGGCCGCTTTGAAGACGTCATGGTGGGGCTGCTGTACCCGATGCACGAGTACCTGGCACGCGAACTGCGCAGGGCCATCGCGGGCCTAGGCACCGACGAGGACTGCCTCGTCGAGATCCTCTGCACGCGCTCCAACAGCGACATCAACGCCATCAAGCAGGTCTACCAGCAGAGTGAGCGACCCCCCAATTAGCCGCGCCGTGAACAGCGATGCGCAAGACGGGGACATGCGTGTGCGACGTTGCCACGGCTGGCGTGGTTTTCACAGTGTGGCAGCTCCGCACTGCTGGTCGAGTGCGTGGGCTTGTCTTGCGTCTTGCGAAGGAGACGTCAAAAGGACGCGTTCGAGCTAATCGCTTTCATACCTCGGAACACTGCGGACACTACGCTAACCTTAACAACGTATGGCACAAAAGAAAAGGTTGATGTTTAGTAATTTGAACATCGTCTACAATAATCGCAACCTCTGAACGTCCTCCTCTTCCTTCGTGGAAGGTCATCACAGCCGAATGGCGCCAACTCGGCAATTGGACCCGAGCCCGATGCCGAAGCGTTCTTTTGCGCGTTGATTGGACCCGAGGCCCAGCCGAACGCGGACGTAGCCCTCGTGTCCAATCTGCTGTCTTCGCTCGCACGTGATGACGTCAGAATTCGAATGCGCAAGTTGTGGTCATTCTTGGCGGTTATGCTACGTGTGTACACACCGAACCAATCCGACTGCTCCGCATCGCCTGACCCTGCTCTCTGGGCACGAGTATGCGCAGAGAGCATGATCACGTGATGTAAAACTGACGCTTGACTTTTCTGGGTAGCACTTGTATACTGCCTGCTCAGCTCGACGGTGAACGGAGTACGCACCTTTTATAAAAGCGACTCGGGGCACGTTCATTGCAGTGTTTCTGCATTTCGCGCAAGTATTTTCTTGGCGGCTGCAGTTGCGAGCGCTCGCTGATCTATAGAGTCTAGAGTGGACAGGTTGTGCAAGCCCCCTCCAGATTTGAACGGCTCAGCTGTTCAAATTCTGTTTAAACAAACTAACTGGACAATTGGATTGCTTTGAATCCAATTGGATTGGCTTGAATCCAATTGGCCTGGATAAGACGAGTAATCAGTTCGCTGGGTCACGTAAATCGTCAAGCGAAACGGAATTCTATCGTAAGTATAGTGGAACTGAGGAGACAAAACACTTGTAAATAAAATTTAAAAAAAGAGAACGCCGGCATTTTCGTTTATATTTTAAAGATATATTCTCGGAATTTTGTGCGACGCAGTCATTGTAGTGGAACAGATGCATCCATACGTATGGCTCCTTGACCTTATATTTTTCTTTCAAAGAGTTCTAGACCGACTTTCCAAAAATAAACTCCGTGGGTCTTATTTAACACAGACTGAATTGAAAGCATTACAAGGAAGAAGGCGTATTATAGCTCATAAAACGCGATCTTCAAGTGGTTCTGCACTCACGTGATAGCTTCAACAGTGCTCACTTTATAGCTCTTTTAAATGCAACTTTGTTACAATTTGGAGTAACTTAGAAATCGGTTAAATTAGTTCCCCTATCGTTATCATGCTGACAAATACACATATTCGCATCGGTAAGTCTCCAAATCATTGCTGCGTATCCTGTTCATGCCAGAAACTGTGCCATAAAAAGAGTGCTGGATCAAAAGAGATACGCGTTACTTTCTGGTCTGCGCCGTAAGCTGAACAATCAGTCAATATTCGCTACAGACATCAATATCATGGAATCTTTTAAAGGTAATTGGAACTTCCTTTAAGTACTTTTCTGAGAGTCTGTAACTGTCACTATAACCAACATAAAATTATACCTGTGCTTGTAACTTCATTACGTTTCATCTAGGGTAGCTGTGTAATCTAATTACTCGTTAAGAGCGTAGCCTTTTCTGCTCTGCGCCGGATGTTCCCGCTGTATCATTCAGTTAGTCGTTCTAAAAGAAGGATGTCTCTATTGCGCAGTCTTCAACAAGGACTTGGAAAGAGACATCATTGGAGACACGTCTGGTCATTTTAGGAGGATCCTGGTATCCATGTGTAATGTACGTACAATTCGTAGACCGTGATGTCACGCATAATATGCAGAGCACGGCGATTGGTAAAATTCACAGTTCATACCGAGGCAGGAAATCGAGCAAGCTATTCGCGGCGAGAAGTTTGGGTATCGGCACTTGGGGGAATTTATTCACAACCCAGAGTGAGGATACTTCAATTTACTCTGCTGGTGCAAGCACGTGCAATGCCAAGCTTCTATGCACTATGATAAGTAAAACACAACCGCGTGTGTAGCACGTACACTACCCATAGTGAGGCAAACATGAGCGCGCGCCCCTAGCGAGCTTGTTACCACGAATAGGTCATCGTTTTGACGTCATTCCGTGGCAATGGCGTCTTTTCGGCGTTTAACGGCAAAAATATACGCATTTGGCAGACCTCTTTCTTTTGCATAGCAACCTGCGCATGTGTATAGTGTTCACAGTTATCATGTGAACACACGCTTGTTTATCTACAAGGAGTTGGTGCATACAAACCTAACATGAAGTCTCTCACTCCTTCATCACTTGCAGGTTGAGCGAGTGACATATGTAGAAAAATATGCTATCGGCTGAAAAAAAAAACAGTTAAGGTAATTTTGGTGGCCCTAAAACCTAAAATCTAAAGCCTAGCTTGTGGCTCAACAACACCACGTCCACTGGCCTCTTCCAGCTAAATCCTAAAACGTGCAATATGTTTCTACGAATATTGTGAGTTCCAGGGGCCATATAGACTACACTCGGCGTCAACTATTTCGGGCTACGTTGCCAAGGCTGGCCTAGCCATCCGCAGTGCTTCAGCTCTGTCAAAGAACATGACGCCGAAGGGCGTGCTATCTGTCTCGACACCGCTCTCGGCGATAAAAGAGCCCGCCTTATCAACGTGTACGCGCCGCGCCGATAACAAACGTTTGTACAATTTAGTTTCATACCTATTCTCGGCGTCAACTATTTTGGTGCAACGTCACCAAGGCTAGCGTAGCTTCCACAGCACTCCACCCCTGTCAAAGTACAGTTGCGCGAGCACGTGCGAATGAGACGCAAGATATAGTCAAGTACTTTCACAGCAGCGCGGGTCTGCAGAACTGTGGACGTCACGCTGGCCTTGGGGCCGATGAGATTTCTGCGACAAAAACGCTCCTTCATCGTCGGGAGAGTTCAAACCGCGCGCTCCGTAAACTTCGGTCCCAACTTCGGGTTTGAAGAGCCCCAGCCAGATTGTGAAAACATTCTAAAATGGGACAAGATAACACCGACAATCGAAATCATTTTCAGCTTTTTTGTGTGCGTGCTTTCTTTTCTTACATTGTTATTTCTGGAATACCCGAAACGTTATCTGTGCTTTCATGTGGAATGCTCAACAGTAACAACCCAGAGCAAATTAGTTACGCTGAGGGCAGATTGTGTCAAGTAACGTTGTCTGACCGATAAAAAAAAAAAATGTTTTACCATGCTCTTTTTTTCTTTCTTTTTTTTTTCTTTTTTTTTTCCCTTGACTAATTAGGGAGCTCGCGAAGAAGGGTTGGTTCCGGATCCGTTTCGCGCAAGGAACGACGCTCACGTAAGTTTGTACCCCAGCCAGGTATTAACGTTTTTATTCGCGCTCTTGATTTAGATCATTTTACTTACAACCAAACGCGAGTGGTTGGTGCGGAGGTTCATTCCAATCTTACTGGGCTTAGACATTTAGGTCGCCTGAGAAAGTATGATCGCTCTAGCGTAGTCGAATCTTCACCATCAAACAACGACTTTTTTTTTAAGCTAATGAGATTTATGAGACGCCGAAGCATTCACTCTGAAAACTCTGGAGTGTCTACTTTTCTGCAAAGCACTTGGGGGAGCTAAAGACCTTCGATACTTTCTTTTACAATCTAAGAAATGCCTGCGCGTCTACTTCCCCGAAAAACACTCGAAGAGCCAATCATTGCGATCTACGCAATCAGCTCAGAGAACGATGAGACGGAACATCCGTTTAGAGCTAAAAATGAAATCTGCGCTGTGGCATTACGCAGTGCAAAGCGTCGAGCTTGCATTGCGTAATGCCACAGCGCAGACTTCATTTTTAGGTCTAAACACACGTTACGCCTCATCATTCGCTGAGCTGATTTCATAGATCGCAGAGATTGGCTCTTCGAGTGTTTTGCGGGTAAGTAGACGCGCAGGCATTACTTAGAGTGTACAAGCAGCGACAACTGAAACGCATGACGAAGTTCATTCCGCTGGAACAAAATGGAGTCTTTCAGTTCATTCTGCTGCTGCTGCTGTTGGCCGCCATTCGCTTTCTAAAACCTGCACCCTCACGCCGTTGGCGCTTCAAAGGATGACGTAACTCGTAGGAAGCACAAAGTACGCCTCTCTTGTCGAGGAACTTTAGGAAGAGCCAATCCCCGCAATCTACGGAGCGATCTCGGCGAATGAAGAAGCTGAATGTATGTTCCGACACACACACACACACACACACACACACACACACAAAAAAAAAAGCAGCCTACGTTGTGGCATTGAATATCGTAAAGCTCAATGCCACGGCGCAGACTGCATTTTTTTTATGGCGCGTTTACACTTGCGGATTCGCGGGCGAATCCGCCCAGGCGGAAAGCGGATTTTGGAGCCTGATGGCGAAATCGAGTCGTCACTGGATATGTGTTCCAGACTGATCCAGATTTTCCGCCAGCAACGAGTCGATTTCGCCAGCCGGCTCCAAAATCCACTTTCAGCCTGGGCGGATCCACCCGCGCACCCGCAAGGGTAAACGTGCCATCAAGTCTAAAGATAGTTTTCAGCCATTTGCCGATTGGCTACGTATAAATTTCGGCGATTTGCTCTTCCTAGTGCTTTGCAGGAAAACAGACGCCCCAGATTTCTTAGAGTGTTGCCGAAGGCAGAAAGCTCGCGCTGGAGGCGGGACAAATGAAACTGCTCCCCCCTGCCGTTCTCATTTTGTCGGAGAGTATCAAATTGCGAACAGTGTATAAAGTGCGGATGCTGGACGCGCAGTTGCTGCACCAGGCCGGTGCAGCGCGCTGGGGCACGGACGAGTCCACCTTCAATCGAATCCTGGCCTCCCAGAGCTACGAGCAGCTGACTCTGGTGTTCAGGGAGTACCACGCGCTCACCAACCACACCATCATGGAGGCCATCAGCTCGGAGATGAGCGGAGACCTCAGGGCAGCTTTCCTCGCCATCGGTATACGTACACCCGTCTGGGGCATGAAACGTCGATCATGTTCGCGACCGAACACCCCTAAAGGCTAGCTCGCATATTGGTGTTTGTGCGAAGACTGGTTCCAACCATGTCGCTCGAGCGCGAAGACCGGTTCAAACCAATGCATTTGAATTTGAAGGCTCCAGGGTCACACAATTGCCTGGAAGACTGGTTCACACACATTTGCGTTTGTATGTGACAGGTAGCGTTACGACAATGGCGCCATCCACGGTCGTGTCCCGTTAATAGAGACTTTTAGGGAACCGTGTTTGCACATCCGATACGGTACGATGGGTCCTCCGGTACGAACTGCGCATGCGCGAGTCTTGTGTGGCAGCGCATGCGCAGTTCGTACCGGAGGACCCATCGTACCGTATCGGATGTGCAAACCCGGTTCCCTAAAACTCGCTAATATGGACACCACTTCCTGGAAAACTCGTTTATAATGTCCATTGTCTATAACAACGACAGAAAGATACACATATTTACCCTGTTTTTTTGTTTTTTTTCCCCTTGTAGTTTGTATGGCGAGTACCCATAATATGTCATACTATCGAGTTTTCACTGTGTCGGGTGACCCTGTAACTCTTTCCGATCCGCGTATAACCAAACCGAGGGATTTTCAGTACTTGCGCGATCGAATCTACCCACTATGTTCGAGACATGGTCGCTTACAAGCCTCGTTCACCTGTAAGCCGACAGTGCGGTGGGAAGCTCCGCGCCCGCCGGGTCAATCAAACGCTTCGCTTTTAGAGCGCAGCTCTCAGGCGCCCGTTTCCGGCTTGAGCGGTGTCAGAGTCGCCGTCGGCGTAACCGCACGGTGCATTATAGGAAATCTCCCATAATGCACCACGCGGGACCCACGTGTGACGTCACGTGGGTCCTGCGCGGTGAATTATGGGACATTTCCCATGATGCAACGCGCGGGGAGGAGGAGGAGGGGAGGGGAGGGGAGGGGGAGGAGGAGGGGGAAGAGGAGAAGGGATGAGGGGGAGGAGAGGAGGGGAGGAGGAGTAGGAGGGAGAATGAGGAGGAGGGAGGAGGGGCATAGCCTCCTCTCCGTACCTTCCCCTCCTCCTCCTCAAGAGCTGCGCTCTAATTCGGCGTTACAGGGTGTTGTAAACGTCTCATTTTTAATCATCTGACCCCCCTTTCTGCCCAAGATCACGTGGCGAAAGACATGACTGGTCCAACGAGCAAGTACGTATAGCTTCCATCTCACTGTCAGCTCAGGGGTGAACGTACGTTAGCATTGTTAGAATTATGTCGAGCCCACGGTGAAAGAATGATGCGTAAGACATACGCAGATCGGAACGGTTCCAGGACTACCCGATAGGTGGCGTCAGTGTGTTCACTCGTCGTATGCTGCCACGAGCGATCGTAACGCAGTCGGTGTTAATCGGCCTTAAAGGTGTAAGACTCGCGTGAAATAAGTCACCCGGACTGTCGTTCATAATCGGTCGGTCCCTGTCGAAATTTAATGCGAGCTTCCGAGGAGGAGGCTTAAGACATAGAAATGAGACCCATCGAAAGACCCAGTTTACTCTCCAATCGGGATATTCCAGGCAGAAGCTAAAATAACAAACGCTAAAATTTTTACCGCAATAAAATTTGTCGTACAAATTAAGCGCCTGCTGTTTTTGTTTTAATTTTAATTATCTATTGATACTGCACACCCCCTAAAAGGGGCTGCGGCAGATGTGGGGTACAGGCTCGCATAAAATACACAAAAAGCAAAAAACAAAAAAAACTCATCAGGCTTACAATAAATGTGCAGTTAAAGAAAACAATAAAAATAAACAATCGAAACACGTCTCTAGACTCTAGCAGTACAAGTGTCAGCACTTGTTATCACTTCCTGAGACTAGAACAAAAAACAAAAAAAACGTATTTAACAATAAACTCGAAATAACACTTTCAAGTTCCTCTGGACAATTCAGTTAACAACGGTTTTTGCCCGGAAACTACAGTTGTGCTAATAAGAATTTTAGTGCGCGTTAACAGCAATACTGCGGTATAATACTTAGAGAAAACGACTCCTTTCTGGAAGGAAGGCAGCGTTGGTAAAAATAATCCCTTTATTGCCTGACTGCGACCTTTGCGTGAAATTGTAGGGGCCAAGATAGACATTTATTCTTAAGGTTCTAAAATGACTTTTTCCGTGGCAAGTATGATGTTGATACTCGGCACCTTAAATAACCTTGCATTTGGAAGATATACGTTAACCTTAATCTCGTGGTATTTTACGAAATGTAAAATCATAATGTCAACAACAAAAAGAAGAAAAAAAAGAATAGAGGTTTGCTTCTCTTGGAAGTTGAACATCGTTAAACATCCAAAATGTCTTCTCCTCAGATTACTTTTTTTTTTTTTCCGTACTGCTACTGCCGCGGCCTACGCGTGGCTAGTGTAAAAACTAACCAGTAAAAAGTAAAAAAAGACACATAAAATTGTATTGTTGCATTGTTGTTCGTTAAATATCATCGTTGAGCGTTTGCTTCTTGCGTCTTGTTTAAAGTGCCCTTTTTCGTTACAGTTAAATCAGTTGTCAACGTCCAGTACTACTTCGCCGAGAAGCTATACAAAGCAATGAAGGTCAGTGAAAGTCACGTTCTTTTTATGCCCAAGTCCCACTAGAGCGACAAACAAAAACAACCGACACGAACAAGCCTCAAACGCATGCAGCATGCTAGCGATGGTACCTTTGGCGGGCGTTTAGTCGTTCGGTGCTCGTGAAGCAAGCAGGATCGATTGCAAGCCTGCCAAAGATACCTTCGCGTGCATGATGCTCGTGTTTGAGCATAGCCTCCTTTATTCTACAAAGCCTGTCAAATCGCGAAAGACTCTGCTTTGAGGCTTGTTGCTCTCGTTTGTTTCTGTTTGTCGCTCTAACTGGGACTCCGGCGTTACAAAATCGCCTAGTGGTAAGCAGCAAAGACAAAACAACATCCTCCTCTATTTTGATCCAACAAAAAAGTGGAACGCGATTGCGTTATCGGGCCCCGGTCGCATCGCCTTCTCATTCGCCGTGCAAGCGTGCCTTGCGTGACCTATAGTCAGATAGCGTCTTTGCCTCGCAACCGAAGGGTCGTGGGTTCGCATCCCGCCTACAATTATTCAATATTTCCCTTTAAAGCGAATGAATTACTTTATAAAGTGAAATCAATTGAGACATGCGGCGACCTTTAATTCGCGTTACATATCATCTGTTTCAATCACTTTCATTCCACGCGTGACGTCACGTTTCACGTGCACGTTGTGGTTTGTTTGAAGTTCCCTCGCGAGGTCATGCGGCTGTGACGTCATGACCCTATCGACCAATCAGGATTTTCGCGTCACGCCACCGACACTGGCTTTTCTGCCACGCCACCGAGTCCGGCGCGACACGAGCTCCTTGACGCTATGGCGTTAAAACCAAACTGTTTGCTACAATATCAGCATTTTCCAGATGTACACCGACGCGAAGTTTACGAAAAAGCCCGCGTTTGCCCACACCGGGTGCGGGGACTAGCGCGTGCTGCAGAAACCAAATTCGCGAGAGATGAAGCGTCTGCGCACGCGCACTGCCGACAGCAGCGCCACCGCAGTGGCGGGACGTCAGAGAGTTGAGTTGTTGCTGAGTGACAGCACACGAAACGCTGGGCGTGGCTAAAGTCACTTTAGGCGTGGAGAGTCCGGAGCGTATTGTTATCCTCCCGCAGACGATGAGATTGAGACATTCCCCGATAAGAACGCCGAAAAACGCATAACGAAGCAGGAGTAACGTAAACAAAAGTGGAAACGTGCGACGCCTATGCGGAGCGAAAGTTCGTCTTTTTTTTTTTTTTTGCATGGTTTGTGGTGACGTCAGAGCGCCGAGCTTTAATTGGCTCTGATTGGAAGGATGGTGGGTAGACCTCAATGTTAGCTGCCTCGAGGTCTACCCACTACCCTTCCAATCAGAGCCAATCAGAGCTCGGCGTTCTGACGTCACTGCAGCCCCTGCGCAAGAAGCAGACGAACTTGCGCTCCGCATAGGGGGCGCACCGCTCCGACTTGACAGCTGGTTTGGCAGCGCCACCAGTGACAGCATCCGCGTTAAGCATGGAACACATGAGCGGTGGAGGTGGGCGCCGCGTGGCACTCGCCGCTTGCCGCTAACCGCGCCTCTGATGCACTGAGTAGCTTTATCTGTATCGATTAGGGGTATCGCGAGCATGCCCAGGTTCGAGTTCGACCAAGTTCAACTTTTTCGAACTTTCAATGTCATGTTCGACAAAGGTTCGACTAAAAATCGACTTCAGTGCGCTCGCGCAAAAGGAAAAAAAAAAAGAACTAGTTTATTTTGTCTGGCGGAGGAAAAGCGCAATATATTTTTTCGATGTATTGGCATCACTGGTTCGCATTACTAGCTAAAGAAAGCATTAAAAGCACATATTTTTGTTTTAATGGGGTATAAACATTGGTAACCATCTTATAAAATATAAAATAAACTGCGTTCTAAATTATATGTTTCCTAAAATTCGACATATTCGTATAAAGCCGGGTAACAGTGTCCATAAGTCGAACTTCTTCGAACTTTAGTAAAAGTCCGAATGTCGAAGAAGTCGCTCTTGCCAGAGGATACCAACGAACCTCTTTGGATCATGCAGCTGAAGGAATAATCCGTGAATGTGAGTGTCTGAACCTGTCTCAAATACCCATCGAGGTCGACTCATAACCGAAATTATATATTGCGTTGTTTATCACATTATCAACAAAGGCAAAAAAAAAGTAATTTTGACCGATTAATCGATTAACTAATCGATTAAAAGGTGGCGATAATCGGGTTAAAGTTTTTAATCGACGCCCAGCCCTAAGGGCATGCCCTTTTCGAGCCATTATTACGGGAAAGCAGTCGTGGCAAAGGCAAGTGGCCTCCAAAAGCAGCTGTTATCTTTTAATATCATGGACCCCTTGATGATTTTCAACTCGGAGGAGCCAGTAGAGTATCTCCAGGTCGACAGTTTAGGGGGGAGTGATACCTTTAGTATAGATGTGCAATACGTTTTTTACTCCTTACCGCATGATCGATTGCTGGCGTCCGTGAAAAGGTGCTTTGAAGCTATTGGAGAGATGGCGTTCAGAAGTTTTAGTGGTATAACCCTGGAAAGCTTTATGGAATTGTTGCTGTTCTATCATGCAGTCAATGATAGTCGGGTGGTGTGATGGATACTACCGGCAAAAATCAGGGGTATTTATTGGGTCCTGTGTAGACTCCGTTTTAAGTGAAATTTACTTGGAAGTGGATTGTGCAGTCGAAAGAACGCTTTGCGGCACGAGTGTTACCAAGGTAGCCAGCTACGTAAAGAGCTTTTTGGTTTTTCTCGGAAGGGATGGACAGTTGAAAACGCAGGTAGACAAAATGGTGGAGATATTTACGGAATCCGGGGGTGAAGTCTGAAGTCCACCTATGAGGTTCCAAAAGAAAGGGTACTCCAGTACCTGGGCCTCTCTCTCTCTGCCTAAAGACTCCCGTATTTGCTGAACTTGTCCACGATAAAAGAAGGGTATTTTAGACAACAGGTCGGACCACTTAAAAATTGTAAAGAAGGGCATCGCTCTATCATGTCCAGGCTCAGCACTGAAAAAAGCCGTGCCACCACATTTTGAGAAACAGCTTTATAAAACCGCAAGCTGACAGACTAAAAAAAAAAAAAAAAATGGCTATTTATTGGCCTTATTGTCAAACGTGTCAAGCACCCTGCTGAAAAAGCTTAAGGGCTGCGAGTTCATCAAACGTGTTGTAGAAAGGAAGAGACCAATCGTCATCCCTTATTTACAAAAGTTCTCGCACAATTAAAAAAAAAAAATGCTGGCCGCCGTTTAGGAATTTCTGTAGTTCTTTCTTTTTTTTTTTTTTTTCTGCCCCGTAAGAAACAGGCTAGATTCGTACCGCAGTTAACGCGAAGCCAGAGGAAATTGCAGGGAACAAGAAACACACCAATCCGATGGTTGCATGGGCTAATGGGCGCAGTGTATAGGATTCTGCTTTCGTGTGGCCGCACCTATGTTGGGCAGACTGGACACCGCCTGAATGATAGGCTCCGGGAATTGTGGTAGGACACCTGCCGGTTCACTGTAAAGATTGCCTTTGCGAAACGTCATTTAGTTCTACCACCATTTTAGGACGACACAAGGGCAAGTTGACAAGCGAAGTGCTGGAGGCATTTCATATATCCACGGTGGATGAGAAAACTGCATAAGGCCGCATTCACACTGGCGACTGAACACCATCCGCAAAGCGGTTGAACGTCAGTGCGATTTTGGCCTGAGTGTGGCGTCAGTGGCGTTGTCTAGGAACGAGCTGGAGTTCCTTAAAATCACATTGAAGGGCTGCGCGTGCCGTATGAGCAGCTATCATGGGTGTAAGATACTGGTGGGAATGTGTGCGTTGCGTGCTTTCTTCTTTTCTATAAGTGAAAAACAAGTAGCTGCGAGTCGGTGCTTGTCCTGTCGTGTATGTTGCTCTTTTGTTCTCGTCTTTTGCGTTGTTTTTGCTTACCATGTAAAAACACTTGGGTGGGGAAAAGGGGAAAAAGGGGGGGGGGGGGGTCCAAGCACATTATACGCTGATCTCCCCTTTCTCTGGAGATACCTGCATCCGCCCCTACCCATTACGGGAGCATCCCGCTAAGGCCGCTAGTCGCATTACGGCCGAGAGTGCATTAAGGCCGAGAGGGGCGGAAGGGTCGGGAGTGGCTCTGAGGCCGAGTAGGGCGTAAGGGCCGAGAACTGCATCAAGGCCGATAGTCTTGGAATGAACTGGTGCGGCCGCCTTCTCGGGGGTCGCGTTGTGGTTGACGGCTTTAGTTGCCACCAAATAAGGTAGATGGCGCCACACTGATCATGATAGTTGAAACGTCATTCTCAGTGTCACAACTCAGACTTCATTTTTAAGCTTAACGTATTTTCAGGTCTCGTCATTCGCCGAGGTCTCTTCGCAGATCGGATAGGTGACGTCAACAACGAACTTGCGGTTCAGCCGGGAGGTTTGGGGAAAGAATATTATGAGATCAATTGACAGGAGGGCACTTTGTCACGGGAAGGCTGCCTATGTAAGCAGTGGCCATAAGCTGTCCTATCGGTAACTGAAAATGACACTGAGAAAACTTAATATTCGAATGCGATATTGAAACCCTCATCAATTAGGACCCAGAAAAAATATTAAGCTTTGCAACCAGGGAAGCATAGAAAATATCACGCGTAGTCAGTATTGCATAGCTGATGTTGAGGCTCTGCCTAGCATCTGGCAACCGTTTGAATTGAGTAATCAAAGCAAGGCCAGGAAATTTCGGTGGAGTCACCTGTATTATTCCCAGCCATTAAAAGAAATCGCTGGCAACATGGAACTATGGAACTCTGCTTCAAAGGCATTCGATGAAACGGCGTTCTATGAGACGGCTTCGATTCAAAGGCTTCGACGAAACGGCGTTCCATGAAATGGCGTTCGATAAAATGTCCGGTCCCACTCCAGATGCAGGCGTATCTGGTCAAGAATCAGCGTAGCGAAACAGCAGTGTCGGTATGAAGCTTTTTTTATATTTCTTTGCTGAATGTATTGGACATTTGAATGTAAGCAGTATCTTTGCTGTAACTAGTGGGTTTTGTCATATAATTTACCCATCGGTGCTACCAACGAGCTTGAAAATTTCTGCTGTGTACTTCAATATGAGTTGCTAAAAATAAAATGTACAAAAATGCCGCACAAGATAGCCACCGTGAGAGCAAAGCCAGCATACCTTGGCAAACAGCAAAACTTACTGCAGTGCCAGTCAATCGGAATGTCAGAACATGACAACTCACCGTCGAAGTGCATTCTTGCCTTAAAAAGGTGTCACGTGCTTCGTTCCGTCTCTCGAAGTGGCTGACGGGGGCATAGATTTCGCCCTTTGTCAAATAATGTTGACACGGAGTGTAGCAAAAAAGAAAAGATAGTCGAAACGGTCAAAGTACTACATGTTTAATTAACCGTAAAGGACAATGCAATCAAAACAAAAAAAAAACGCGGTATTTGCCGTCACCGAGAGATACAATGTGCACTGACAAATAAAAAAATATGTGGCGCCATCTATCCAATATGGTGGCAACTACGATCGTCAACCACAACGCAAACCGCGAGGAGGCGGCCACACCAGCCCATTCAGAGACTATCGGCCTTAATGCAGTCCTCCGCCGTTATGGCCTATTCGGCCTCAAAGCCACAACCGGCCCTTTCGCCCCCATCGGCCGTAATGCACGCTCGGCTGTAATGCGACTATCGGCCGAAATGACAGTGACCCGCACATTACACACAGACACACACAAAGAATAGACAGATATAGTACTCCGTTGCACCTTTCGTTGTTCCGCGGTTTTGCTCCGGTTTTCGGTTCCGGTTCGGATTCGGCTCTGCATTCTGATTCTCTCGTCGTAAGAGGTCGCAAGAGCTCGGTCGTAATCGAAGTCAAATGTGTGAATGGACTTTAATTGTGTATACACGAGAGCTGATCTTTCTTTTAAAAGACGATAAGGGGGAAAGTCTCGGGCACAATTCTCACGACGGAAAGGGCAAGGGGGGGGGGGGGGGGGGGGGGGGGGGCAGGCATAAAAGACATAATCCTGTCTTCATCCCTATAGGCACGGTAGCTATAAAAGTCAGATTCCTTCTGCTAGACATCGTACCGCTGCGTAAATTAAACAATCCCCCCCCCTCCCCCCCAACCAAGAAAAGACATGAAACAAACAAACAAGCAAGCTTTACATTTTGAAAGAGATGTAGTTTAGGTTACGTTCCGATGCAACTTTTTTGTCCCACCGGAAATCGAGTTTTCAACTGCAAAGTTTTGCTCGCTCATCTACACAAGACAGGAGAACTGGAGAATGAATGAGTGAGCGTTTGTAATGCAAACTGTTTCCATGCGCATTTCAGAGGTTGGGAACCAACGACAAGGCCTTGGTTAGAATCATCGTCTCGAGGTGCGAGATTGACCTGGTCCAGATCAAAGAGGAATACCAGAGGAACTTCAACGTTTCGCTGGAAAACGCCATTCAGGTATACACGCAGTTCGTTAAAGAGGCCGAGAGGGATTGACTTCCCCGTTTCTCGATAGCAGCAGGCGAGTGGGGGCCGTTCTATGAAGTACGATTTTATGGAGAAAAGGCTCGTGCGACGGAGCAGAAACGTCATAATTATCGTCCCTCTCTAACGCTAATGAGGATAATGATGCCACTATCACATCGCCAATAGTTATTATGCGCCACTAGCCTCGACTTTACTCGCTATTGACACCTCTGCGTAAGCACCTCGCCAAGTAAGTTCTAGCATAGCTTTGCCGTCATACAGTTAACGCAATATAGTTTCCGTTACCGTCATGCCAGAACAGTGCCACACAGTATAACCATCACTTTTATTCATTAATCTATTCCTTCCTTCCTTCATTCATTTATTAATTATTTAGCGTGGTATAGACGCTTTACACACGCGCCAGATTGAGCCGCCATAGCCGCCCTTCTCTTGTCTTACCGAGATGCCGAGCCACTGAAGCGGGCGTTGACGAGTCTCCACAACGGCCTATGCTGGGGGGAAGGACACAGTAACACTTAAAATAGCAATAACCTGTCCTGCTGTGGAAATGATGAAGTCAAGCGAACGGAATAAGAGGGAACAAAAACTGAAGGTCAGTTATGGCGGCGCCCATGCACAGCTGCTGTAAAGCGTCTTAATTTCTTTCCGGTTCGGTCCCGCGGCCCGATTCCAACATGGTGGAAACGGTAACGGTACTACAGTAACGCTATCCTAAGGCGTTCCAATGGCACACCCACGTCTTCTAACTGCGTGCATACGTTAACTTAAATGTTAAATTAACTTAACTGTATAACCAGGCGTCTACAGCAGGGGTCTCCAAACTCCGGCCCGCGGGCCGGCCAGCCGCCGTCATTGCAGCGACGCCCGCGCCTACGGCCCGCTTCCAGTGGGCCCGCTGGCGCAGAAATAAGCGCGTGTAAAGAAACGGTTCCGCGACGCTCACCAAACGCTTCGTATCCGTTCTGGTTCTTATCCTCTGATAGTTGTGTGTTTCACATGTATTGAACATTGTCATCACAGGCACATCCACTCTCGGTCCTCCGTTTCGTGTCGCTGTAACTACGTAAAAATTATCTTTGCATTCTCGCGCATAATGTGCTCAGTGTCCGCCGGTCGTAAGTATCGCGTATTGTCGTCATCAGTCGAACCATTCTCATTAGACTTTTGCCCTCTGCGAATATGGCGACGTTCCCATGCGCTTAGGTTTATGCGCGGTACGTTTTCGGGGCTACAATAGACCAGAGCCATGTATACAGAGAGTTTGGTCAATGGGAGGCGCGGGCAGAGCCAGGGCGTGCACGAGACTCGGAAAGAGGGCTTGGCATGCTCGCTTGACCAACCAGAAGCCGAAAAAAATCCCCTAGCGGCGGTAGCGCGTAAGAGTGAAGTGTAGTAACTCTTTGTGGTTGAAAATAGGGTACACGTGATGTTTCGATCATGATCATGCAGAAAGATGTAAGAAACGAATGCCCCGCTCAACTCTGTTTTGCTCGGACGGCAGATTCCCGGCCCTCGGCGCTTGGTGTAAGGATTAGGGGTGTCGCGAACTTTTGTCGAACCAGATTTTTAGGTCGAACTTTCGGGGTTCGACTGTGTCGAACCGGTTCGACGAACCTTCGAACTTTTCCCCAGATTCGACCGGTTCGACTTTGTGGACAGTGTGGCCAGACCTTGATACAAGTATGTCTAGGTTTGGCGATTTTTTTTTATCAAAAGAGTTATTTTATTTTATAAACAGTTACAATTAAAATAAACTAATTCTAATAACTGAAGAAGTTAATAACTTAATTTTTTTTGTACTGTATTAACCGAAATAACAAATCAGCGCTGCCCTTAATTCATCCCTTAGCCATCATCATCCAATCCGAAGCCAACTGGCCAGCCTGTCGCGCATGCGCACACGAGTCGAACCTCAATACAAGGTTCGTCGAATTTTTCACTAAAAGTTCGAAAAAGTCGAACCTGGTCGAACTCGAACCTCGGCCGGTTCGCGACACCCCTAGTAAGGATTATGTCGATCGTTCCGCTCGCACTCTTCCACCATCATTTTAAATGAGCGTGATTGAAACATCACGTGTACCATCTTTTCCGTCACCAAGAGTTACTCCGATGCACTTATCGGGCTTGTTTCTTAAGACCACCGCCAGGGTATTATTTCTTTATTTTATTTATTTATTTTATTTATTTATTTTATTTGAAATACTATCGGTCCTACACAGGACCAAGATAGGAGTGGATTTGCACAACACACAAAACAACAACAAAAAAAAAAAAAAAAAAAAAATACACGCGTTCAAAATGCACAGATTAATAACACGTATTCAACACCACGATGAAACGACAACTCTAGGTACTGCTGTTAGAAATCTCTGAAACAAGGGAACTAAACTCTTCTCGAGTTTCAGCGGTCACGACATGTGCCGGTAGCTTGTTCCATTCTCGGGCTGTTTGCAAAAAGAACGAATACCTAAGACAGTCCTTGGAAAACTTCCGTTCTTCCACATGCCGAGCATGCTTGTTGCGGGTTATACGCGACATGCTCTCATTAATATACTGTTGCTTATTTACTAGAACCAGGTTATTCATTATGTTATAAAAAAGATTAAGCCGCTTCTGCTTCCTGCGCACTTGAAGGAGGGGTAGATTTGCCCTTTTATAAAGAGGTGACACAGAGTCCAGCCGTCTATAGCTAGAGAAAACAAAACGTAACGCACGCCGTTGAACTTGCTCCAGATTTGATACGAGATATTTAACATGCGGGTCCCAGACTTCACATGCGTATTCTAATAGAGGCCTTATTAGCATCTTGTATGCTGTGAGTTTTGTTTCCGAGGAAGCGAGTTTAAGAGAGCGCCTAATATATCCTAGTCTTTTATTAGCTTTTCCGATTATGTTGCTAACGTGCGGTGTCCAACTTAGGTTTGAGGTTATTGTAAGACCAAGGTATCTAAACTCTGACACTCGGCTTAATGCTTTTCCGTGCAGCATATACACATATTCTAACGGCTGTCGTTTATGAGTGATCGTCATACATACTGTCTTGTCTAAGTTTATCGACATTTGCCACTTAACACACCATTCATTGATCTGAGACAAATATTCATTTAGCATAATTTGATCATTAACGGACTTTACTTCAGTATAAATAACACAATCGTCGGCAAATAATCTGGCTTTTACGGGTGAATCTTCGATAAGGTCATTTACAAAAACCAAGAACAGCAAGGGACCCAGGACAGAACCCTGTGGAACACCCGAGTTCACATCACATTCGTCCGAGCTAACCCCTTCAATACTTACAAACTGTCGACGATTATTTAGAAAGGCCTCAATCCACCGAACAATCTTATTATCTCCCAAGATGGAAATCAATTTTATTAAGAGTTTTCTATGATTAACTTTGTCGAATGCCTTCTTAAAATCTAAAAATATGATGTCCGTTTGTCCCTTACGATCCGATACCTCACAAAAGTGATGAATGGTTTCTACTAGTTGCGTTACCGTTGACAGCCCCTTACGGAAGCCGTGCTGGTACTGGCTGAGAACATGATTCGATAAAAGAAATTGCCGGATATGTTTAGAAACAATATGCTCAAGAACTTTGCACGATGTCGACGTTAGCGCGATGGGCCTGTAATTGCATACTGACTTAGCATCTCCACTTTTCAGTATTGGAATTATCTTACTGACCTTCCAGTCAGAGGGTACAGTGCTAGTCAAAATCGACTTTTTAAAAATTAAGTGTAGATACATTGCCGTCCATTCTGCATATCGCTTTAGAAAAGAATTTGGAATTTCGTCCGGCCCCATGGATTTAGAAGTTTTTAAGTCAAGCAACAAAGCCAAAATACCCTCAACTGACAGTTGTAGGTCATCATCAGCCCGTGGAATTTGAGCAGGTGATCTAAACTCTACAGACTGCTTATCGTCTTTTGTGAAGACGCTTGCAAAGAACTCGTTGAATTGAACTGCAATTTCTCGCTTGTCATTTATAATTCCTTGCTCCGTTTTGATCTCGGAAACAGACTTCCTAGCTGGTGCCAAATGCCTCCAAAACTTTTGCGGTGACTCACGGATAAACTTTTGCATTGTCACGTTATAAAACTTGGATTTAGATTCTTTTAGCACAGATTTCAGCTTCATGCTTAAAGCCGGCTTCTGGTTGGTCACATTCGAATTTCTGAAGACGCCCCGGAGCGCGCCCAGCCCGCTTTCGGCCAATGGCGCCTCCTTATTTGTCTCCTATATTTCCCAACGAATGGCCAAACTTTCTACATGTACGGCTCTGCAATAGACCTATTGCTATATTACCCAAGCATCAAGGAGAATGCAGGGATTGGTGTTCCACGCGCCACACGCGCACGCCTTCCCTGCATAAAAGTTCCAAGTAAATAGCCGAAATAAAGCGTTGACGAACGCGCGTGCAAGATGCCATTTGTTTTACGCATTTGCTTTAGTAAAGTTACAACCGCTGAGGCCAGCACGTGCGGCGCGTGGAACACCAATTCCCGCATTCTCCTTGATGCTTGGGTAATATAGCAATAGGTCTTTTATTGCAAACCGCCGTAATTAAGCTAAATAATAAATTTTGCTATCTTGAACTGCATTGCTCGCAAGTGTTGTTATTCGCATGTATGTTTTCTAATAATACACCTTAGATTCTTTTTCCTTTTCCTTTTTTTTTTTAATTGATTCCACTTTGTTTTGTTTTTTATTTAAGTTTATAAATGTCTATCTAGGTCTTTTTTCTTTTTTCTTAGAAATATTTGCTTGTTAATTTCTGGCCCTCGAGACAGCGACAGACACCTAATCCGACCCCAACGTCATAAAGCTTGAAGACCCCTGGTCAAGAGGCATGGTGAAAAAGCCTATTGGATAGTTCGCGCAAATGCAGTAGAAAATGTGCGCGTCGCTACGTGCTAACACGCGTGCGCTCACTTTCTGATCTATAATTTTTTTTCCTCTTCTGTTTTATGAGCAGCCGTCTGCCTATTTTTAGCCACGCTATCGGCTTACGTGGTGTTTCTTTGCAGTCCGACACATCCGGGGACTACAGGATGGCTCTACTAGCGCTGGTACACGGAAACTGACGACGATGGCATATAGCCTTCGGAGAAATGAAATGCAAGTAAAATGAACGAAAAACGGCTTTGAAGATAATTGTGTGTCCTGTTTTATTTATTTATTTATCTTTAGCTGACGATAAAACATGCAATAACCTCGACCGGCCTCGCCAGTTTTTGTGTACTTTCTTTTAATTTTTTTTTTTTTGGGGGGGGGGGGAGGAGGGGGGGGGGGGGTTGTGAACCGGTTTGTTTGCAGCGCTGTCGAGGGTGTCAGGTAATAATTCTTACATCGACAGTGCCTGTAATGGCGAGTTCTGGTTGTACTTTCTGGGCGTTAACATAAATGACGACCAATATATATTCGAGCAATATCCCTAATTTGGTGTCGCATTTTTTCTTTGGGTTTGATTTAAAGGCTACAGCATGTGATATGCACTATGCATTTATTCTGCTAAAGTGCAGGCTGTCTCAGAATGCTAATAATCAAATTCGTCGCCTTTTTTTTTTAATGTCTTATCTACAATGTATGCTTACAATTTTATGTTACATTTGTTCATTCTATTCGAACTGTTTTGGCTGTCATATTTATGCTAAAGGCGTAATAAAACAGCGTCAACTCGAAAAGTGAATCTGATTCTGGATTTACATAACTTGTAGCATACCTCTACCAAAACAAAGGCACCCATGAAAAAAAATTTTTTTTTCGTCTTCTAAAAGATAAAAGCTTTTAAAAAAAAAGCGTTTGCGAGACAGTGAGATTATTCGAGTAGGATTATCTGGATCATGCAATGCCAGCAAATTTTAAAGGATGATGCTACACTGCCCGCTCAACGCTAAACGAATAAAAAATGTCCGCTCTCGCTTACACCGGAAAGTTTGCAGGAAATAGCCACTAGATGAAAGGCTATGCCGCGCATGCGTGGAATTCTTCTCGGAAAAGAGATCCCTTCGTAATTCGAAATTGAAATATGTCAGACAAGATCTTAAAATAGCGGAACATGTGGGGAGAAACTCGAACAAACCGGTTATTACCGGAGCAACCGCCTCGACTCGTACGACATCAAAGAGTCCAATCGCACTAATCTCCCTTAACAAGTCTTCAGCGCAAGTAGCAACCACCGAGAATAACTACCTCGTTAACCATAATATGCCGTAATCGTCAAAACATTGGTCCCTATTTCCACGCGTCCGACGTTCAGAACAAACAAGCGTTTCCGCGCAGACGACACCCGGCGTCGTCTGCTACAGCGAGCGGCCATCTTCCTCACGTCGTCCTTCACGCGGTTCCAAAGGCGACCAAGGGGTGGCGCCAGCGGCGCCGCGAAAAAAAAAAAGATAACGAGTTTTCTTTTTCTTTTTTCATTCCTCGATAACGCGTGAGCGGTGCGGCGTGCGCTGGTGTGTCGTTCGCCACCCGGGCGCGTCTACGTGTGATCGCCGCTGCAAGAACCTCAAAACATGCATGTCGACTGAGGCGAGCGCAGCGACCAGTGACTTTCGCATGTTTCCGTCGCGTCCCCGCCGCTCGGTGGTGATCTGTCTGCCTTCGTCGCCACGCAAAAGCGCGGAGCTGGAGTGCGAAGAGAGCTGCCCGGCGCCGCCGCCTCAGTGCCCGGCTGCGGTCTTGAGCATGGGCTCGGTGGAGGAGCTCCGAGACGTCGTGCTCAAGCAGGAACGGATTATCCACGACCTGCGGCAGGTGGTCACCCTTCGAGATGAAGAAATCCTCCAGCTGCGTAGCCAACTGGACAAGTTTCAGTCGGTGCTCATCCCGTACAATCGGTACAGTCGGAGCGGCCGCCGCAAGGAACGGGCGCAGGGCATCTCGGCAGAGCCGCAGTCCTTGAGGAGCATACAGGACTTGATCCAAACCAAGTTCCAAGACTACCCCAAGTCCGACAGGTCAGTGGATCGCTTCACACTTCTGCGGACGGGAGACTTCTTTTGGAGCGGCGGACGCGGCTTTCTTATTTTCGTTTTATTTTCTTCGCGAGCCCCATTTTTGCACGTTGGTTTCTCTCCACTCGCTGTGTCGCGCTTGCCAAGGACGATCGCCGAGTTGGCTGGCTGCGACGAAAGCTGCGACGGCAGTGTCGGCGTAGAGTTGGGTCTTGTTTTTTATCATTATTATTATTTTGCACTCCTATGTGCAGCTGCATGTTTACGCCTGATCGTTACGCGGAATTAAAAGCGAGCGAGCAAGAGAGAAAGCGGGCCAGAAAAAAAAAAAAAAAAAAAAAAGTGTGGAATAAAACCGCCGGCTTCATGTTCCGTGATTATCATAACCTGCCGGTCGAGCGATTTATCGGAGGCCTTTCGCATTTCTGAGCCGCTAAGCACAGTCTAGATTTTGCACCGGGCCGATTTCGCCGCAAATGTTTCTCTCGCAGATACGGCTATATAATATCACCGCTTCCTGCGGCGCTTATTTCTTTCTGAAGAACCGTATATTCTGAGGAGCTTGCGCGATCGTGCCTCCGACCCTTGTTCGTGGATTGATAAAAAAAAGAAATGAAGTTCTTCCGATTAGATTAGCCGAGCTCTCTGCGCGGTAGTGATTGGGGCATAAGTGACCGTGGATTGACCGTTCCAGCGAGGAAAAGAGAAGGAAAGAAAAACCTACCTATATATATATATGATCAGATATAGGTTTTCTGGGGGCGGCTATAGCGAGTAGTCTGAAGGACAGACGATCTCCTTCGCGTTCTTTTTTTTTTTTTTTTTTCTTTTGTAAACATGATAGCACCCGGCGAGATCTCGCTAAGGACGCCCATTTTAAGTGGACCGGCTCCGCAGGCGCGCGTGAAATTATTGCATGCATGCAGGTCGTTGCGTTCCTTGTCGAACGATCTGTAATTAGATTGACCGGTTCGGACCGGAATGGGTCGTCGTTATCGGTCGTTGGTTAAACGAGGGCGGCAAGTGCATCTCGGAACTCGCTTTTTAACGTTGTTGCAAATTGTGCAGTGATCAACCCGTTTGTACACACGGCGCGCGAACATGACCTGGCGATGTTCCGCATCTTACTTAGGAAGAAAAGTGTTGTACAACAGCAAACTTTCGCATCCCTAAGTTAATGTGCCAGAGAGCCACTAAACAGGCAACGCTTCGGAGTAGCGCCCACAACCCATCCTCCGATTGTCTTGTGAGCGCCGCCATTTTGGAGTTCAGTGGAGAGCGAGTACGATTTAAAAAGTGCGACTTCCAGAGCTCTAGATAGGGTGTCGGGTAGCTACGGCATATATCGCTTTGCTCTGCTGTAGACTGTTTCAACGTTATTGGAGGACGGAGGAGCGTTTCTTTCGATTTCCGATAAAGCTCCAGACAACTGGGAACAATGATCGTAATCCCCGAGATCACTCAAGTGTTATTCCACTGAAACGTAGCGTAAGTTTCTTTAGCTTATTTTATCCGCCATATTCCTAAACGCGTTCCACTACGTTTATATAAACCGGCACGCGGACCTGACGTCACGCAGCTGCGGTGGCGCTGTCGACGGCACTGCGCAGGCGCAAACGCTTCACTTCGCGCGCATTCGGTTTCTGCGCACGCGCAGTGCCCAGACCATGGTGTGGGCAAAAAGGGCTTGTTTGTAAACAGCGTGTCGGTCTATAGGTTTGCTGGCATTCAGCTGTGGATCGCATCCTTCGAGCCCTGTCGCTTTGTCTACGTCGCCCACATGTTTCGTTTGCACGTAAATGTTTCGCGCGTCACGAATCCACGAAAGCTGCGTGGTGACAACAAGCACGAAGCACGTCCCATAACGGAGATGGATGGATTATGCGAGGGGCTGAACCCTATTAATAGGGCGGCGGTTCGTGCCACCTTGCGAGTGTCTTGATGCGAACCTAATATACAAAATATTGAGGTTAAGTCTAAATGTTCCGTTAGCATATAGAGGTGGCGACACGGACCAGCAGTGACCGTGATTGATTACTAACACTTGTGACGTAGTCAGCGAATTGCGCACTTTCCATTTAAAGAAAAGAAAAATAAAAAAAAGGTGGCACCGTACTGTCGAACGCGCTACACTCTTTTGAAGTTTTTTTGAATGCTCGAAATGTTGCATATGAGTACAATATACCGCCCCTCAAAGAAACTTTTCCAGAACAATCGTTCGAATTCCAAAACCGACGTTACAGTGTTTCTCTTTCCAGACCCAGAGTGGAGTGGATGAGAAATCATGTTTTCACAGATTTGTGGACGCCTTTTTAGAGCGCAGTAACGAAAACGAAATTAAGATGCAGCAAAAGTTAACACATGTGTTTACAATAGCACCGGTTGCACAATGAAAAAAAAAAGTTAAAAAAAAAAAGAAGTAGGATGAAAAACAAATGAACCTCAATTGACAGAAAAGAATTCACCTTAAAGCACAAAACGATATATTAGTATCGTTATTCACCATTCAAGCAAGATGGGAGCGCGAGGAAGATGAGTTCTCCAAAGAACTGGTTTGCTTTTTAGATGCAAAACATGACATAGCTTAGGGGAACTACCTATCTGTTTTTAAACACAGTCTAACGTCCTTGTTCAGATTTTGAGAGGATCACTTCGCCACATAAAAAAAAAAAAAAAAAAAAAAAGATGGAAAAAAAAAAAGCGCGGCCAATGGAAGTGCGAAGAGATATTTGTCAGAGATGGCAGGGCTGGCTGGCCAGTCTGGATTTTTCATCTCTGTATGTTCCAAGAAATTTGTGATTATAACTAGAAATTTTGCTTTCGATTTGCCACATTTACTTGTCGATACCAAATAACCGAGACTGTTGAAAGCTTGAAAAGATCCCAATTTCTGTACAAACTATTTCTTTTATCGTTCCTGGCAGCTTTTTTTTTTAGGTTTTCCTTTTTTTAACGTTTACAACCTAATTTTAAAATGGCATTTTTTTTTTTCAATGCGTTTAAACATTTTAAACGAGCACACAAAACCTTGCGAGAAAGTCAATTCTACCTCCACGCAACGTAAAGAAACAGCAATGTAACGAAAAGGTTTTCTGTGATCTTTAAAGCTTTTTGTATGTGGTCCTCCCAAAAAAAAAAGCTTGATCTTCCAAACGTTTCACATATAATGGCAAAAAAAAAAAAAAAAAAAGAAAAGGCTTAGGGCACAACTGCCGAGGGCGCGTCTAGCCGTCTGGCATTTTGTAAAACGAGCCGACCGCGGCAGCTCACTATCGTGGTCCAGCATGGCTGACTAAACCGAGCGACGCGCTGATAGGCGTCGCGGACCTCGTGATAAATAGAGGGGGTCGCTCCTATGCGCTGCGGTTTCGAGTGAACTGTTTCTGTCGGAAGGTCCCGAACACGTACCGCCGTTCAATCTACATGCATTAGCCAGGAAGCACTATACTTGATTCCGGGGAGTCAATAACATACAAAAAGAACTGCGGACGCCTATTGTTCGAACGCTTTATCAATCGTCCGGACGTTTTTTTTATTTTGTTCTTTTTTTCCGCTTAGCAGCATTTTATCGAGACCGGAAATATAGTGGTAGCTGACATGAAACATGCAATCATCCCAAGGTTGTCAGTGATTGGGAACGAGGGATATTGAACCCCTTCAACTCGGAGTTCGTCTGGAATGCACGTGTGTACGCACATATTCGCACACGTTAAGTAGCTTTACATGCTTTGATATGCGTTCATACGCAGTGCAGAAAACTCGCTGTCATACAAGAGGCAGTGGCACTGTTGCCGAGTGGCTTTAACGTTAAAGTTTACCGCATGACGTGGACAACGTAATAATCAAGGCATGGCGCAGTTTCACGAAGAAAGCTTTAGTATCACGCTTTTAAATTTTTTTTTTAAGTAGACAGTAATATTTCGTGCACAAAGTGCACTATGTGTACAAAGCATTGTTGAACTTCGTAAATAATAACAATCTTTTCTGTCTTAATTAGAATCGACATGTTGGTATCATCTTCATGCATGCTTGTGCTAGAAATAAGCAGTATTTCAGCCAAAACTATTCGTCATCGCCGTCCCAGGCATTCTTTGCACCGCTGTACTAATCTCGGGCCGTTGATTTTTTTTTTTTTTCTTTTGAAATTGCATTTAAGAATGTAATTTTTGTTTCCTCTGCAACACTCTCTATCTGCCCCTGGAGCACGGCACCATGTTTTTCACTGTCTCGTACTAACCGTGGTCGCGGAAGAACGTTACCACACCCTTTTGTAAGATAAAGGGAAAGCCGTCCCATGGACGGAGCCACTACATTATTTCGTTGTTTTCCGTAAATACCAATAACCCCCGAAAATTAACACTCCAGCTGCAGTCCTGTCAAAATCGGGGGAATGCTGAAACACCCCAAAATTAAACTGCCCAAAATAAATAAAAAAAAAACGAATTAGAAAAAAAAATCTATTTACAGCTATATTTAGGGGTACCGAGATGTTTTCCAAGTTTTTGGGTCATAGGCATCTTCTTCGGAGGTTGGGGAGCACAATACTATGTCCTAAATGTAAACCTTTTTGACGGACATCCGTCTGGTTGGGAATGACTTAAAACTTAGAACTCTAACCACGCTTTAATAAAAGCAAAGATCCCGACGTTTCGGGACCAACTCGGCCCCTTGATCACGGGCGACTGTTTCTGTCCCGTGATCAAGGGGCCGAGTTGGCCCCGAAACGTCGGGATCTTTGCTTTTATTAAAGCGTGGTTAGATTTCTAAGTTTAAGTTTCAAGGCTATGTGCTGTTTTCTATAACATAAGCCCCGACAGACGCAGAATTTTTGGCCGACACCAAAACATTTACAGCGAAAAACGCCGACTTGTGGTGGCTTGCCTCATCGTCCCCTCACAAGAAAATAAGGTGCTTACCAATCAACAAAGTTTGTTAAAAAAGAGAAAAAAAAAGAAAGAGTCAGTTTAAGCTGGTACGAAGAACCTCCGAATCTGGCTCCTTTTCCGAAAAAGTCATCCTGGCCTTCAATTTTAATCGGTAGCTGCAGATGTGAGGGCTGTGACCCAGCGTGAAAAGTCGCACGAACGTCATGGCTGATTGGGCGAAACGCGAATGCCAAACGGATAAGAAATGCAAGTCATCCCCTTGTCACGGCGTGTACGTCGAGTGCCTCACCTGCATACAGTATCTAAATTTCATGTGGTTGCTTTCGTTCTTGGGCAGCATTTACGTAAATATTATGTGGTTTTTTTTGTTTTTGTTTTTTTTTTTGTTTTTTTCACGTAGTCCTCGGGTTTTAGTGAATTAGGCCACGCCGGGAAGCCACTCGGTGGCTCAAAATGGTGGCGGAAAGTAAGCCCGTTCACACACTTGCAACCGAGTAGGACCGACTGAGATAAGACCGGTTTTTAAGCCTCTTGCGACGGCGTAGGACCGGATGCGTTGCTGCGGAGCAAGTCCAACGCCGTCGCAAGCGTAAGCACAAACTGAACCAGTGAGTTAGTGATCGTTTTGCAACGTAGATATGACTGACATAATTAGCAGCTTTGACGCGTGCATTGGCTGACGGCTGTGTCGCGTTGGGGAGGCGATCCATGTTGCAATCGCTTTGTGCTCGAAAAAGAAAAAATAAACCTACAAACTATAAACAAAACGAAACATTTAACAAAAAATAACATTATGAATGAAGTCAGATGTTTTGCTTCGAATCTGAACTTTAGGAAGGAAAAGAGGAGCGAGTTTTAGGACACCTCCTCGATGAATGACAAGGCCGTAGTACTGGATTTCGTTACGTCACTTGTCGGAGGCCGCCGCACTGATTGGTCACGAGTGCTGCGTCAGCGTTCGGCTTGGACTCGGTGTTTCTCAACGATTGAACACGAGTCCCAGGTGACGTAGCACAATCCAGTGCAACGGCCTTGTCGTACAGGGTGGTGCCATCTGTCGTGTACCACTTGAACAATTCCCATCTGCGTATATAGCTAGACTCAAGGTTTTGCCGTATTTGCGGGATCAAATGTACGCACCATATTCCATGAGAGTTGGTCGCTTATGATTATAGAGTCCTGCATATCCGCGGATAACCCGCGGTTCATCCCCGGATATCCGCAGTCAACAGGCAGATGCGGAGAAAAATGAATCTGATTTGGTGGATTGCGGATGGGATGCTGATGCGAGGGGCTGCGGGTGCGGATATCTGCGGGTCCGGACCTACATTTCTCCTTGAGGCGGCAAAAATGCTAAAAATCTTCACTCTGTGCTCTGCGACTGCAGAGTATAAAGTGAAGACACTATGAAGCTCGTCGTCGATTGTTTTTTTTTTTTTTTTTGGGGGGGGGAACAGTTACTCTCATAGGGAAAGGATGCCAATCGGGAGAAATTGGTTCTTTACGCCAAGTTCGCCAGAGATTGCTTTAGAGTTCTCTCTGGCCAAAAATACTGTACACTCTGAAAAAAAAAAAAAAAAAAGGTTGTAAAAGGGTGTATTGTAACACCCTTTTTCCCACATAATACACCCCAAAACTTTAGTTCGACGTACAGCGACCTACAGTCGAACAGACGGCCCCATATTTTACGAGGGGCTTCATAGCCGTGTGGTACAACTTATTAAAATAGCTAATGTACGTGTTACTGACTAAAAAAAAAAAAAAAAATAATCGGGGTTTTCTTGGCCCTATTGCAAAAACTCGGTGTTTTCTTTATGCGGTCTTTGATACGTGCTTTAGCTATTTAAAAGTTATATCGCACCGTTATCGAGCCCCTCGTAACATTTGGAGCCGTCTGTTCGACTCTAGAGCTCTGTACGTCGAACTAAAGTTTTGGGGTGCATCATACGGGACAAAAGGGTGTAAGGTGATACCTTTTTTTTTTTTTTTTAGAGTGTATCTATAAAAAGTAAAGAATGCAGTTGCGTCAATCGTCCCGGGAAAGCGTGTTCTTTGGCAGGGAAAGCGCAGGAAACGTTATCTGGGCAAAGAAAACCCAAAACTTACAAGCCCCCAAAAAGGAGAAGCCTCCTTGCCCCAGTGGCGTGTGTGTGCGTTTTCATTTTTCTCGACAGTTGGCAAGTTACTGCAGTATGTGGTTCAGAGCACGCAATTGGCCGGGGGTTCGTGTTTACAACTGAAACCGATATTTGGTGTTGCCATTATTGAATACTGTGACATTTTCCTAGGGTGTACTCGCGTCTTACCAGCTATGTACCCATGGCGGCGGTGTTTCGAAAATTTATAAATTCAAAACGTATTTTATTCAGCGGAAAAAGATTGAGACCGGATGTCTTGAAGTGGAGTCATCGGGTCCGACCTGTGGCTGGGGATCAGGGTTGGGCAGTATCGCGATACAAATGTATCGCGATAGTATTTCAGAAATACATTTCGTATCTGTATTTCTGTATCGCGATACATTTTTTTCACCAGTATCTGTATTCCTGTATCGAAATACATTTTGAATGTTTCTTCGTATCGCGATACAATCAAGGTGAAATGTATTTCGTTACATTTCTTGAATAATACTCTCTCTCTCCCCCCCCCCCCCCCCCAAAAAAAAAAAAAAAAACAGTCCTAACGCGTTTTTCTTTTTTTACTTCTGAGGGCACCAAGGTCAAGGAGATGCTGGGGCATTGTTACTATGCTGACCAAGTTTCCTTTCGGATCTCCAAACTATTTTTCTATGCGTCCTTTTATTTATTATGACAAGTGTTGCGTAGTCGGGGACTCGAACCAGGTGGCCTGCCAGGAGTGAAGTCAGAGCATCATCTGCTGCAGGTCCTTAGGTAGGGATTTCTTGAGTCATTGTTTGCTGGCATCCAATGCCCGCGGCTAACCGTCTCCCTTGACTTAGCGTACACAGTACACCCAACCGGCAAAGCTGAGTCTCAGTCCCTTGCAGCACGAGCCTGGCGGTGGTTGACCTGAAATAGTAGGATGACTCACGCGGTGAAGTTCAACACATATTCGAATGCGTCTGTGGCTGCGCCCGTTATATAGCACGGCTCAAGGATACGTCATCAGCCGACATGAACGTTACCCGCTGCTCTGGTGATCCGAAACCCAGGAAGGAGGCCAGACGTGGCCTCGCTGTGCCGACTCAGCGTTTGTACACCTGCGACTCGTCTCGAGCTCGCACCAATGCCGGCAATATCAGGTCGCAATCTACACTGCCTCTGTTTGGATGATGCTAGGCGAAACTTGAGGACTGCAATTCATGCGTCGGTGGCGGAGGGTCAACAGGAAGGACCTTCACAACAGGGATGCCACCGTATCGTTTTTCCAACCGTAACAGAAGATAAGACATGTGTTCCAGAATGCTTCAGGTAGTCCACTATTCTCAAAAATTCCAAATGACACTGCCTTTACGATCTTCAGCGAGGTAACCTACAGGCTACAACGAAGGTACGTATTGTCCTTTCATACAGCAGCGTGGTAAAGTTTCATGTTCAAGGCCACACCTACAGATCAAGAATACCTGCTCATTCCACTGGGACGTCATGTGATCAATGTTGACAGTGGCGCCCTTATTGGACGGGGAGGTGGTGACGTTTTGATGGGATTTAGGATGACATGAAAGTTATTTAGATGTCGAAGTCTTTTCGCATCCCTCGTCAGACAGACAGGATGTCAGGGAAGGTCAGTCCTTGATGGAGCGTTTTTTTGAGCCCGTTGAAGACTCCTCGTCGCCTGAAACCACTACCTTCAAGTCAAATACGACAAAGTAATTTCGGGATCAAAAACTTTCACTTCCAATATCAAGCTTCATCTCATTTGGCGTCTCAAACAAATTCGAAAAATGTATTGCATTATCAGTAATTCTGTATTTGTATTTCTGCCCTCCCTAAAATATATTCCTATATCTGTATTTCCAAATACTTTTTGCCTCTATTTAAAATGTATTTCCGATACGTATCGCGATACACTTTTACGGATATATTTCAGTATCAGTATTTTAGGTACTATTTTAATGTATCCCAGTATTTGTATTTCCAAATACATTTTTGAGTATTTCTGCCCAACCCTGCTGGGGATGAGAGTGATAAGTAGTTAAGGATAAAAAAAAAAAAAGAACGGTAAATAGAAATTTAAATTTGTTAAACAAAGAAGGAGAAACCTGTGGCGCCATTTGGGGGTGAAATAGACCAGCGTCTGAAATCCTAGCCCCCGACGATAAGAGTGGATAATAATCATGTCAAATATGGGTTCTTGTGAAGAGAGAGGCTGCGCATAAAACAAGATTTTAGATTTTTATAGCACTCTTGGCGGCATCGGTATTGTTCTTGGCTTCGTGACTCTGCATTTCTGACGTTCTTGCACAACCATATATGCGAAGGTTTCTAAAAAGAAAAAAAAAAACAGTCTTTCAAGAAGACAGACGCCCCCCCGACTGTGTCGTGGCGTCAGCATAAACAAACGTGGCGGCGCCCATGAAGCAGAGCAGACAGGGGGGGGGGGGGGGGGGGGGGGGGTATGTTCCTGGCGCTCCGTTTCCGTGGGCGAGCCAGCGTTTCCCAGGCCTCGTTATGTTCTCCGCAGCATTGCGGACAAAAAGACAACCGCAGATATTTTTCGTTACGTGTAGACTGCCTCAACGGCTGATTCTTTTCTTTTTTTTTTTTTACAGCCGAGCTGTTAAGGTCTAGTTTCCCCAGTTTCGTGTCCGGTACCGAACAAATGTCGACACAAAACTACACGAACCTCTGGACAGCTACCGCCATCTATGAGCGACGGCGGCAACCAGACAACCTCTTCACGATGCAGATGCATCGTGGAGACTTTGCACCGGCCACTGCTTTGGTGCAAAGCCGTGGCAGTCCGTGAACGGGGAAGCTAGAAGTCCTGAAGCGCCTACTCCGCTGGAAACGAAATTATCCTTACCACCTTGCCTAAATCACCACAGACTTTCTAGACATGAAAAAAAGGGCGCCTAACGGCGTTAACAAAACATATATATATATATATATATATATATATATATATATTGTGATGAAGACCCTCATCGTCGTCATCGGGCATCATCATATCTCCACCATCATCGCCATTACCGATAGCTCGCGTGGCCCGCGCTCGCCACCGCGGGCCAGTTCGAATATAAACATCACTGAGACCGGTCGTTGAGCTTCTGTCTTCCTGACATTATATATAAAACGTGGTTGCGGCACTTTATACGAAAAATATAAGCCCCTGAAATTCGTGTTGAAACCACGACCTTCCCTATCATAAAACCCCGGACGTATGTAAAGCGAGGAACTCTTTTTTTTTTTTTTTTGCCGGTTAAGGCGTTTGCATATTTTTGCTTATGAATAAATTATAAACTCAAGTTTTTTGCGTTCGCGTTTGTTTATGCTTCTTGGTTTGTTGCACAAATCAAGAAGCATGAAGCCCTAATTAAGAATTTCGCTGATTCTTATTGGCTCGTCGACGACGGCCGGGATGATTGGTTTTACCCAGGCTCGATGCGCAGGTGTCTCCGAAATTGCCAGCGCGATCCCGCATTGTGCCGGTCATGCACGTTGGCTTTGTCAGTGCGATTCGCGCCCAGGTTAGGGAGTTTCCGTAGATCATTTCAGCCGTCCCGCATCACTCAACGCAACAATGTTTGGAACTCTGCAGACACAGCACAGCATCTTTGATGCAGAAGGCGCAGCGAAGGGGAAAACAGGGTCTAGAAAAGCAACTCCCCACTAGACCGAGGCGGCCTAAAACTATTGCCTCGGTAAAACATCACGCTTAAAAGAAGAAAAACAATGCAAACGGTCGTTGTATAGGATCATCTGCGCGAAACATTTCGCCACAACTCCGCCTACCCGCTGGATGACGCGGCGGGAATCATGCCCTGTTTCGCGGAAAACGGATGATTGCCTGCAGAAAGCTGTTTTCCTAGAATTGAAAAGATTTGCTTTAATATATATTAGTGTAATTTATTTTGTTGAGTGGCAAAACCGCGCCGCGTGGCCACTCCCGCACTCCCGTTAGCCGCTGCTTCCGCATGGGAACATACCATTAGTTTCTAAACCGACCACGGGAGGCGCTGATGGCGCGAGATACGATGGCGCCATAGCGGCACGCAAGGAGCGTATACTGCAGTGAGTGACCGTCTTTCCTATTTTTTTTTTATTCTGTAACCTAAATGAAATGACAATCTTATTATTAATTTATTAATTTGCATGTTTAGAAAATGCGCGTCTGGTTGAGATGGGCGTTACAACTAAAAAAGAAAAAAAAATCCTTCCCTTTGAGCGCATCTTGTGGGTTGTGTGTCGCAAACTCCCAGGACGATCTCATAACTGCGTTAAATTATATGAAGTATAACATGCTGCATGAGACATAACGTTCAGTATAGAGAATCCGCACCTATTATGGGTCACATAAGTTTAGCTTTTTGATTCCGGAATTTTTAAACCAACCAAGCTTTCAGGAGTTTCAGATACAAAAATAGCTGTTCCTCTTTGCAGAGTTTTAAAAAGAAGATAAGAGGGTACATTTTAATGCTCGAAGGTGAAATATTTAGGTAACTATTCATTCCTCGGAGACTCCCAGTAATTGCCATTTTATGTATCTATCGATTTAAAGGCAAATCATCCCACTTTATGTTTTATTTAGTCCAAATTTGACTTTGGGAGAATATTTTCAAATTGAGTAAAGAAAGATTTAGTGTATTCAGCTGCAGAATGCTGGAGCCTCGTCAGGTGGCTTCGGCAACCGTTTGCTCCTCCCTCCCCGACTGTTTTTGTTTTTGTGTCAAATAAACTTTATTAAGTTATTCGTTCAGTTATTTATTCATCTTTCCAGCAACGTGAAGTTATCTCTGGAAGGGTGATCGCCTATAAAAAAAGTGAATTTCACCGTATTCTGACTGGAAGAGTTCTTATTGCAAAGATAAGCAAACTGCTTACAAGTAGGGTTCCATGTTTTCGGTAAATACCGATACACCCGGAAAATTAACCCCGAGTCGGTTTTATCAAAATCGGGAAAAACCGAAAAATCCCGAATTGGGAATTTCCCCAAAAACCCAAACATCCCTGAAAAAAAAAAAAATGTAATTATAGTATGTTGCAACTCAAGAGGGTAGGGCGAGGTAAATGAAGGCTGGGAGGAAGAAGCAGACTGAACACTGGAGAGAGGACTCCTCCTCTCTCCAGCGTTCCGTCTGCTTCCTCCTCCCCGGCCTTCATTTCCTTCGCCCTACCTTCTTGAATTGCAACGAACTATATATAATGTTATTTTGTGTTTACCTCGAGCACAGCCACACTGAACTGTCCTCGAGGCTACTTACTTCTTCGGCAACTAGACCTCTTATTTCGTTTCCTTCATTTGTTGGTACCGGGACCTTTTCCATGTATTCTGCAGGCACGAGCATGTTTCTTTAACGTAAGGCCCGATAAACTCAGATTTCTTTTCTACGACACCGAAACTTGACACCGAAAAACACCGAATCTGCTAAAAACAAATACCCCCTCCCACCCCCCCCCCCCAAAAAAAAAAAAAGAAAAGAAACAAAGAAAAAGAATCTGAAGCAAAATGAACCCTGAAAACACGAAACCCTCCTTATAAAATACCCACCAATGTTTGTTTTGTTTTGTTGTTGTTTTCATTGATTTTATTACGTTGAATGAATGCGAGTCGGATGCGGTTCTCAATTTTGCGGATACAAAGTCTGCGGATGCAGATCGGATGCAAATGCTCAAACTGTTAGGTATCCGCGACGGTCTCTGCTTATAAACATTATGACAATTAGTTCAGGATCGTGAGGGGTGACCATGGCGATGAGAACACACGGAAGTTTTCAAGTGCTGCCCGATATGTGGCGCCACTATACACGTTGTAAGCGCTCACAGAAGGTTGCAACGCGGTCGATCACATTCACAGGCAGACCTTTGATCGAGCCTTTACTGCGAAAGTGGGGAAGATTAAGGAAACGAGGAATCTCAGTTCGAAGCACGCCTCGCGACGGCCACCATGCGACTCTGCAGGTTTGCGCTGGTTGGTTGGAGCTTGGGCGGGCCGAGCTGCTTTAGCCACTGAAATAGCGCGTCGCTATTGTTGGCGGCAGATAATAAATTATCTGGAAAAGGTCCAAACGCCGGCGATATACGTCCGCCGCTGCAGGGTCGCGCTCTCGCGGGCTGCAGGCGGCGGTCTTCTTAACACCCGCCGACTCGGAGTGTTCGGCGTGGCTTTGCCTGACGCCCTTCTGTTTTCTCGTCCCCTTTTTGCTTGTTTGTTTCCGACTGCTCGGCCAATGTAAACAAACATCCCGCGAGGCTACGGAGACGTCTGGGGGAGACGACAGTGAGCGATTGTGCCCCCGAGATCCGAGAAAGTGGTACAGCGCCTCATGTGTTGACGACGACGACGTGACTCGGGTGCGAGTCACCGTCCGATATATATATATATATATATTCAATGTGTAAGCAGTATTGTTTTTATTTATAACTCTCGGTGTTTTTGTGTGTTCGTTTGTTTGTTTTTAGAGGGGAGGACGCAACCGTTCACCGAGAGCTTTTTTGGCGAGAGTTCGCGGCTTGTCTCAAGGCAAACTTATAGCACTTCAGCGAAATACAAATTGCAGGGTCGGCCTATGCAGCCACCGTATATATGGAATGGAAGCTAGCCTTATATAGCCACCAGAGTAACGACGTTAGGCAAACGTACACCGTATAATCTCCATTTTGGTTTTGAGAATCACCATAGATGGATGGATAGAATGCATACGCCTGAACCGTTGCGATTGGGCGGCGGCTCGCGCCACCTAGCTAGTCGCTGTGCCAACCGTGTTGCCAGCCACCCCTAGTGGCTATTTCAAGAGGTTCATCACCCGATCCGTTCAAGCACGTTGACTGAAGTGTGCTGTGATGGAGACGCAAGCGTAAATAGACCTGTCTTTTCTTCTTTTTTTTTTTTTTGTGCGTGCGTGCATGCGCGCGCGCAAATATCCCGAAAGGCAGCGCTTGGTGCGCGAGACGAATGATGGGAACGTCCTGTACTTGCTCCTGCAGCAACAACATCTACCTTGTGACACTGGAACGAGAAAGATACATCACTAGGGTATGCATCTTACTCCGCGAAATTCCAATGGCCTTGGAGCCGACAGCTTTCGTGTAGCTACAACCGGGCTGATGTTTTTATCCTTTGAATTATAAAAGGTGACTACGCCATCTATCGTCGTGGACCGCCTTCGGGACAGCGGTGAGAGCAGTCTCTGCCATCTCTGCGAATCCGTCATCTCGGTCGGTCGGCGGCAGCCAGGGGTGGATGTCGTGCTGCAGGCGCGCTGTCTAATTGGAGAGCCTTGCGCCTCATGTTTTGCGGAAGGTCGAGTACTGCTCTTTGGCAAACAGTCAGTTCCGTCGTAATACCTTGGAGAGCCACAAGAAGATGATGATGTCCGAATCCCGTCTGAGCGCCCTCGACAAGACTTGGTCGCTTTTTGTTAAACCGAGTCACTGAAAGAGTGCGCAGCGGACATCGCTGTGGATGGCACACCTTCTTGCGACACTCCATGAAACGAGGGCAGTATAGATTGGGTATGCCAGACAAATGCGGCGATTGTCCTGTACGCCGCAGATAACAGGGCCATGTAGTGTACGATGCTTAAAAAGACTTAAACGAATAGTTATATATTACACTTATTTCTGTTTGTCGGGTTGTCTTTCTCGTCTCAGTGTCGTCAATTGTAAATCTTCGCAGCGCAGTTTAACCAAATCAATAGGTTTATGGATCTTTAATCAACAGGCAGCCGGTCTGCTTTCAAGTGGCAGTTTGTCTCCGCTATGCTCGGAAATTTGGGTCGGTATATGCGGCTGCCAACCTGCAACATGCGGTCTTTAACATCCGCCACGTATTAACGATTATGGCATGCACGCCGGTGGAACCAGTACACGACGCCGAAACAGGACCAACACGAATGCATTAACTATTGAACCGAACTCAACACGCCGGACATGTTTCGTCTACGATGAGCATTGGCAGGCAACACATGGTGGCACCAAAAGTTTCGCTGAGCATTGGCAGGCAACACATAGTGGCACCAAAATTTTCGCTCTATTGCAATTCGTGTTCCGGCTATTTAGCTATCATTACCATCAGCCGAACCTATTAGACAAGCTCGGGACGGAATACAGCAGAGCCTTTTATACTGGGAGAGTTCGGCGGTTCTTTGATCCAGCCGCCAGTCTGGCAGCACTGATCAAACAGTCTGGCAACTGTGCGCATCGCACTCCGAGTTTCGTTGTCCGCCATGATGTGCCTTGCCGTCTAGCGTGGAGCGAGAGACGACGATGAAAATGATCGTTCTGCGCTCTGCCAGATGTTAGAAGAAAACGAAATGGGGGGCTGCAGTGCCGTTGGGTGCTCGAACAACGCGAAAAAGGGGTTCAGGATGTACCGGTTCCCGCAAGGAAAAGAAAACCGCGCAAGGCACAAGATCTGAGAGACCAAACCAAAAAGGGCTGACTGGAAGCCGACTTTGAGTGCTCGATTGTGCGAGGTAAGTTATAATTAACGTATGATTAACGTCAAAAAATGCTTGTTTTTAGACTTTCTCCTTACGCCAACAAAAGCACGAACGGCAAAGCCTACACGCGTATACATCGCATGTCAATGGGGACCCACTCACCGGGAGGCACATCATGGCGGAAGCGGCGCCCGCTGAGTCCGCTAGACCTAGCGGGCCGTAAGCCACTCCCACCCGCCGAACTCTCCCAGTATAAAAGGCTCTGGAATACAGATGACAAACAATGTTTTCTGGAGATTACGCGAGACTGAAGACACGCGAGGGGCGGACAGCTGACCTTTCAAACCGAACTACGTTCTGGAGTTATTGGGACTCCTCCGTTCAGCTGTTTGGCTCTCACTCAAAAACGGGTTCGCCGAATATCTATTGTATGCGTGCATTCTAATTTAAAGCACTCGTTAACCAACGGCTCTAGCGTCCAACTAGGGAGAGCAAGCGTGCTGAAGCTTTTTTTTTTTATATATATTCGAAACGTTTTGGCTTCTCTAACGAGGCGCCTGAGACTTTGGGAACGGCACGGGTGTGCTTCAACGTTCCTCTCAGAAGCCCAATATGACTGACAAACAGCGAACTCCAGGAAAACATGACACAGATAGGTGGAAGAGTCAACGACAGACACTTTAGTTGAGTGACCTGCACTGAGGCGTGACCCGGACGGACGATTTTGAGTTGTGTAAGTTTCCTTTCACATTCCCGCTGTGTTTTCATCGCGCTTTTCGTAATAAAACGCTGTTCGCGTAATCATGAGAATTCCCGAGACCAGGAAACCATCTAGAGAGCTTCTTTTTCTTTTGCATCGTATTAAATTTCCACCAGCTTTTTAATTAGTTCGTTGTTACTGACATTGATGTACGCGGCGGGTCACAACTCAAACAGATAAGCTCGTTTTTTTTTTTTTTTTCTATATCGTTTGTTAGTTTACCACCTACACTCAGCGTCAACGATGTCAAGGTTAGCATATAGCTTCAGCAGTGCTCCAACTGGTCTGCTTTGCACGAGAGCGTGTGTGGATGAGAGGCAGGGCGAAGCCCTCTCGTGGCATGTCGGTGCAGCATTACCCTGGAAGCTGCGCTGGCCTTGACAACGTAGGACGAAATAGACATGAGATGAGAGCGTGCGGTGACGTCAGAGCGCCCAGCTGTGATTGGAAGGATAGTGGGTAGACGCCAAGGCTAGCTGCCCTTGTCTCTGCCCACCGTCTCCCTCTGATCAGAGCGAACGAGAGAAGAGCGTCGTCTCTTCTCCTCGCGCAGGGTCTGACGTTTGGCGTTCGTACGCAGACCCAGCGTTTGAAGACAAGATATTTATTTATTTATTTATTTATTTATTTATTTTGCTTAATGTGCCCACAAACAGCTCGAGGCCTTACTAGTGCGCACAAATTACAAATATTAAAAGAACAGATACAGACAAACAAACAAGCAAGACGTGATTTAGAAAAGATAAAAGGAAATAAATAAAACTACGGAGAACAATGGAGAACAACAGAGCACAGATGTTTGTCAAGTGGCCAACAATGCTCTTCTAAAATTTATAAACGGCGAGCAAGCGTTCCAAAATGCGTCTTTGGCGCATCGGAATTCAAGGAGGAGCACGTCGATCAGATGGCAACGTAGAGAAGGCGCAGGGAACACGCGATGACGAGGCAGCCAATAAGCACGCATCGTCATCGGTTGAGTTCGGGGGCTAACAAAAGCGCGTGGGCGCGTTTGGGGGGTAAACAAACGCACGGGGTGCACAAGGAGCAGACGAACTTGCACGCCGAAGAGGTGCAAGCTCGTTCTGAACATGCGCAGTGAACACCGCATTTAAAAATGGTGTCCATTGAATACTTCCCTATGGGGCGCCCGAGCTAAAATGTGAAGTGCGTGGTACTCCAAGTGGTATCACCTGCTTTCTGGGACGCTCAACACACCATTCGGAGATTTGCCGATCTTGGAAGCGTATAAGTGTGAGCTCGTTCTGCGCATGCCGAGTGCACACCGCACTCGAATATGGCGTCCGGTGAATATTTCCTATGGGACGCTCGGCGCTCTATATAGTTAAAGACGCGTTCCACACACCGTAGCGGTGCTTCGTGGTCCTATCGGCGTTGGTCGCCGAATCCGGCTCGGCTGGCGCCGGACCGGCGCCTCCGCCCTTGACCCGGTGGTATCGCAGTCAAGGACTTCTCCGTCGGGGTCGGCGCCGGCGCGTCGCCAGCAGCAGCAGCAGCCGTGTGCCGGTCGTGGCATCAAGATCGCTGCAACCAGTTCCTCGAGACCTGGATTATATTAGACTGGCCCGCCGGATACCCGAGGGGCACGCTTAACCGCGCTCGCCGCTGCCGCCGCTGCGGGAGAACCCATGCCTAAATTCGGCGCCTTTGCGCCCTTCCTGTGCAACGATTTTGTAATGTCTCCGTGTGGCTCCTTGGAACGGGTCCCGATGCCTGCTCTCTCGGTAAACGCTTCATCTCGGAGCAAAGGCTGACTGTCGCGTTTGAGTCCAACGTATAAGCTTTTATATCGACTCCTTTCGAACGTTTCGCTGTGGAATCCCTGCACAATGGTGGACACAAGTACGAGCTTCTTGCTTTCGCTTCCCCTGGACTGTGTACGAGACCTCGTGCAGCGAGAGTACAGGCCGAACGCGAGGAGCTCGCGCTACCGCGTCGCTCGTTCCATTCTTAGAATTGGGACCAATAATCGCCTTCTGTGTACTGCCATCTTTGTCTCCTAGGGGTGTGGAAGGTGTTCTGAGCGTGCGCAGTAGCTCCCTTCCATGAAGTACTAGACGGTGCGCATGAGTCCGCAGCCCAGTGACTCAGCATTTTCGCCTGGGTGTGATAAGTGCTTAAAAGGTGGGCCTCAAAGCTTATGGCGGGCCCCCAGGCTGCTCGGGGGTCCCAAAGCTTTGGGGCCCCCTATTCGAAAACTCTGTATTGTACAGTGGGTCAGATTTTCTATGAATCGGCTCGTTATCTTTCGAAAAGGGTTTGTTAGCGCTGTGTGGGCCCTCTGCGTGACGCGCTCGCGCACTCAGTGTGTGACTTGTGCGGTAAAATAGCGTCTCAGTATTAGTCTCCAGGCTACGCGCTCGAGCTGAGTCACACCATATTGCGCGCACTTAAAAAAAAAAAAAAAAAAATTGGGCGGTAAAATGGTTAAGATGTCATCACTCAAGCAAAAGCGCGTGTGCGTGTGAAGGTGCACTCTAGCTTAGATATTTCTGTGGAGCCCTCTCGTGGTTACCGTCCGCGACGTCGCGACCAGGATTTGCCTCGTCGTGACGTCACGTGTTGTGATCCCGGCCACTTATCGTCAGTTTCGCGCGAAAAGTTGGACGGTGTGTGTAAAAAGTATACGGTGGAACTCGTGCTTTCAACACCGTCCAAGTTGACAACCTGACAATGCTCGTATGTCCGTCGTTTGGCCAGTCGTTGGAAGCCGACCGTAACGACACTTTTGGGTCAGGAACGTCTTTGGCATGCAAAAAGGAAAAATGCGACGACCGCACACACACACACACAAAAAGCTGTCCCTTAAAAAAATCGTACTTTTTGCCTGCTCCTTTTTACAGTTCACAAATGATGACGATGGGACGCAGAAGGCATGAAGTGCGGGATTGCTCTCGGCCGACACAGTGTTTACACTGTGTCGGCCGAGACACCAACACAGTGTTTACAAACAAAGCTCGCTTTACCCACACCAGACGTGGGCACGGCGCGTGCGCAGAAACCCAATTCGGTTAGAGTGAAGCGTCTGCGCATGCGCAGTACCGACAGCAGCGTCACCGCAGTGGCCTGACGTCAGTGAGTTGAGTTGGTCTATAGTAGCCAGACTTGGACGGTACTCGTTACAAGTAATCGAAATACTTGCGATCGATTACTTTTTGGGATAATTTTGTGATCATTTGATTACCTTTAGTAGGAAGTAATCGCGAGAATAATACTTGGGGAAGTGCACAAATTGATCGTGACCGTTAATGTTTTCCTCTCTCCTCGCTAATAGTGCCCTTTGTACAACTTTCCTGCCAAGAAATCCCCGAACCAAGCCTCCGAGAGGGGAGGATGGTTTACCAATATTGCTGGATTAAGTTAAGAAGATAACTTGTTTATCATTCGGCAACTCTAGTGCACAAATAAACAGTACGAAAGACGCGCCGTTTTCACACTAGCAAGAAAAAAAGAGAAGTAGTCAGAAAAGTAACGGCTACTTTTTCAAGTAACGGTCAATTACTTTTCGAGTAATTAGGTAATCTAATTGAATACTTTATAGTCGAGAGTAATTCTAATCTATAGTTCTTTTTTTCGAGTAACGCGTGCGAGACTGCTTCTAGCCCACCATCCCTATATATATATCCTGGATCCACTAAATAAGGTATACGGTTAGAGCAGCGGCATCTCATTCACGAATTGTCTCGTGGGCGTCGCCATTTTGTTGCTTAGTGTAGGACAGGCACAATTCGTATATGCATGGTTACGATTCGAAAATTCGCCTTTCTGCGCTATGGATATATACAATGTAAAAACAAAAAAATGTTTGGGTGACATTGTTTTGCTCTGTCCCGAGCTCTCTTAACGTTCATGGAGAACAGAAAGGCGCTTCCCGCAATTTCAGATAAAACTTCGGACGACCGTGGCAGCCATGATTCTGAGCTCCGAAAGACTGCTGAAAGGTCGTTATACTCTCGGGCGCATATAGCTTAATTTCCGGCGAGTTGCCGGAGCCACAGGTGCGGAAGCATTGAGCGTCGCTCTCTCAACGGGTTGCTTTGTTTCGACGAGAAGCGCCCGCAAGAAAGACCTTACAAAGCGACGCGCTCGCACCTGTCCACCAATGTGCCCGCGGGACCGTGTCGGTTGGAGTTGACGAATCGACCGCAGTACTGCCGTTGGCGAGAGATCGGGAGGAGGAGGACGAGGAGGAGAAGGAGGGGGGAGGGGAGGGGAGGGGAGAGAGAGAGAGATGTACGTGAAGAGACGCGACCGACGGAAACAGCTGCGAATTTGCGTCTCATTTGTAGGGTGCGAGCATTCGGTGCCTGTGTACAAGCACTTTATATAAGTATACGGGTGATTTTCTTTAAGCTTTACAGATTTGTTTGAAAAAAAAAAAAAAAAAAGCCGTGTAAGTTACACTTAAGCGGTTTGTGCAGGTGAGCTATACGGCCAGGGGGACATTGTGTGGGTGGATAATGTTTGCGATAAGTCGGCTAAGTAATCAACATTCGTTAATTAACTTTTTTACTTTGTGAAAATAGGCATCTGTTGTTCCAATTAGAAACCTACTCGAGCGTCATCGAAAACCACTAAACCAATTATTTTTATAACGACGTTTATTTTGCTCCCTAGTAAGATCAGGGCTTGAATTCGCATCTGTAGCATGGGGAACTCAATATCTGGAACGCAGTCAGCGAAAATTGAAACTGTGCAAAAGCGTTTCGTACGTATTGTTTATGACCGCTATTTTCAACGTCGTTTTTATTATGATTATTACTTTCTCGTTGATAAGGTTTCTCTGAGGCCATTGTCCGAAAGAAGGGCCGAGCGTGACTTAATTTTTCTACATAAGGTAGTAAATGGGATGATAGATAACGATATGCTTTTATCGAGAATTAACATTCATGTCCCTTCTCGGTTAACTAGGAACCATACCGCTTTTTACGTCAGTACCATGTATAGATCCTCTCCCCTGTCACGTATACAGTCGTTATATAATCGCCTTAATGATACAAATATTGATATATTCAGTGATCTGTCTGTTTACCGCAAGCAATTGGAAGTGGTTCCAACACACTTTTTACCTGTGCTTTACTTTGCTTTTATTGTGTTACTTTGTTTCTGTTCGATTTTAGCATTGACTTGTGCGCCATAGTGAAGACCTCCGGGTTGTTTTTGGGTACATAAAAATAAATATTATTATTATTATTATTATTATTATTATTATTATTATTATTATTATTATTATTAAGATATAAAAAAGGTGTTTTCTTGTCGCGTGATTTCGTGTTTGGCAACTGCGTTGCTTGTTCGTGCAATGGTTAAATACGCTTCTTTTTACGTTGTACTCGGATACATCTCAATGAAAACCCCTCGTTCACACTAAAGCAGGCTGCAGGGGTTTCCAAACCCCCGCCCGCGGGCCAATTGCGGCTCGCGAAGGTCTTTCCATTGGCCCGTAGCTGGCCGCGGTACTTCCAATGAAGCCCGGCCGCGGCTTGTTTTCAACAACCGAAAAAAAAAAAAAAAACGCACGTAAAGAAACGGCATCGTAACGCACACGAACAAGAAACACAAAAATACCACTAAAAGAAAAACGAAAGACATTTGTTGGTCAGTAAGGCGTGTCCTCTCGTCATATTATTCATTGGACATTCAGCATCGCCGTTTTTAGTCCCCTGTTTTATATCTGTGTAACTACGTATGTTAACATTCCTGTGTCGTATCTAATTAAGATTGTCAGCGCCTTGACTTATGCCTTGCGAGTTTTCTGGGTCCCAATTATTCTGTAATATCATTATTAGCTTAATATTGAATTTCTAAATAAATTACACATTTTCATCCACCTCAGATTCTTCCTTTTTTTTTCTTTTTTTTTTACTCTAACTTTTCATTTTGTATTTGGATTCTGATCTAGGAATATTTAAGTTTATTTCATTTATTTTCCGGCGCTCGAGACGGCAACAGATCCCAGATCCGGCACCTTAACCAGAACGTTTGGAGACCCCTGCTCTAAAGTCAACATTCTTACACTGAAAGGAATTTCGAGTTTTCAGTTGATGATGGTATGTTCCTAGAGCGGCTGGTGTAATTATGAGTCCAAGGCGGGTTTCGCAGCGTCAGAGACAAATGACACAGGTCCAATAAGTAGAATGTAGTATGAATGGATGGATGCCTGCTGCTGAACCGCTGATTCCTTGAAATCGGGCGGCAGCTTGCTCCATCTAGTCAGTGTTTTTAATATCAGCAGTTAATATCTGCCGGCAGAGACACCCCTAGCACGGTTGGGAAAAAGAGCACAAACTTGAAGTGATCCGATCATCGACTGCCGTTTGAAGACTTAAAGGGATTATCCGGTCAAATTTCGTATTCATGAAAACATTTAGACCTCATTGTCAATGGCTGTAGGAGCATCTTCCACGACAAATCTGAATTTTGTGTGCTTCCCTGGAGGAGTAATTGTATTTTAACCCAAGCGTGCATAAACGGCGTTTTCCTCTTCCACCTTCAGGGAAGCGGAGTTTCTGAGGTAACATCAGGCAAAGAACGCGCCGAACTGAAGTGCACTTCGAATTTTGTCCTCCGCGTGAGCGGTACGACGTGGTTCACCCTCGCTGCTGCGCTAGATTTTTTTTTTTTTTTTTTTTTTTTTAGGATGAAAGGGTATTTTCGTTGTGCGGTTGTCACGCTCCACACTTCTCCGCGACGTTTACAGTGGCGAGTAATATCGAATGCTGCGGTGCGTCGGGAGCACTGTGTTCCCACGGAGGAATGAGGCATAGGATATGACAATTGCAAGACTGGTGTGACGTCACGTCAGGCATGGGAGTGCAGCCGTTGATACTTGCGAAATTCGGCATGGAGTTTCGTTCAATTATTCCGTCGTTGATTACACTAAATTGAGGTGTCGTTTAATGAAATAAAAATGGCCTATGTTAATCATTAGGCTCCCACCAGGTAACCATCACGAAATCTTAAGAACTTCCGGTTTTCACCGGACAATCCCTTTAAGGAGCTAGATTTGCGGCTTGGAATTTTAAATATAAATCTTCGAGGAAGAATGTGACGGCCTATGAGCGCCGCCATCTTCCTGTTGGCGTGTGTAGATCGTCTGATAGTCCAGCCTGGATTAATAGACGGATGTTAACTGGGGTACCCTTTATAACGGGCGGTAGCTTGCACCACCTAGCCTGAAAACCAAAAGCACGCGAACCAAAGACACACAAATCACATTCGAGACTAGGAATGTCGTGAACCGGTTTAGGTTCGAGTTGGACGAGGTCGACTCTTTCGAACTTCATATGAAAAGTTCTACAAAGGTTCGACTCAGGTTCGACTGCTATGCGCATGCGCGACAAGCTGGACAGTTGGCTTCGGATGGTGATGGCTAAGGGATGAATTAAGGGCAGCACTGATTGGTTATTTCAGTTAATACAGTACAAAAAAAAAGTTATTAACTTCTTCAGTGATTAGAATTAGTTTCTTTTAAATGCAACTGTTCATAAAAAAAAAAAAAAAAAACTTGCATAAAAAAATTTTCCAAACCTAGACATGCTTCTATCAAGGTCTGGCCACACTGTCCACAAAGTCGAACCGATCGAGTCTGGTTAAAAGTTCTAATGTTCGTCGAACCGGTTCGATCCAGTCGAACCCCGAAAGTTCGACCTAAAAATCCGGTTCGACAAAAGTTCGCGACACCCCTAGTCATGACCACAGTTTTCAGACTGGATAAGCTGAGACGTCAATTTCTAGTTTATATGCCACTTGAATGATAGCCAATTATCGAGTTTAAAAGCGGTGTCGAGTGTTGTCCGAGCGCATTGTTTGAACTGACCCTTCCGCCTGCAGCGTCAGGGTAAAATATGAATGACTTGTGACGGCTTCGCGAACCATCCATCTCTCGAGCGTAGCTCTCGAGAGGTCGTTAAAAAGTTACTGCGGACTTCTTCTATCGCCTTATCGGTGGTCCCATGGAGACAACCCGCAAGCCTTGACCTTTAAACGTCGCCTTTTGTGACTTTTCCTTTTTGTTCGTTCCGACGGGTGCTTGTCTTACAAAATGAGTTATTTTCGTTGCTCGGTTATCGCCTCGGTCTTTTGACACGATCTCCATACTTGGTGTGGTGGCCGGATAGGCAGCGTGTTCCGCCGAACTTCGGCCAAAACGTTAGTGCAAAAACTATGCATCCCTTAGAAAAAGAAGAAAAAAAATGCTATCGTATTAGCCGCCGTCAAGGGTACATTCAAACAGATAACGTTAGGCCAACTAACATTTTAATGAGTTTTGCGTGATTATCTTTTTAATTCGTATAAAAAATCACGGTTTTAATTAGAAACTTCCTGGGCGCCCACGCCATTTTCCTTACCATCCGCACTTTCGCCCCGGCAGCATTGGGCCTATAACACAAACGGCGACCTTTTGTGTACCACCAGGCTTCCCTCGCGCTCCAAGTATTTATACAATTCTCTAATCTATTGATTTTCACTGTCGCTCTGCAATTTTCAGATTAAAATTATGTTTGTTTTTTGCACTATTAAGTCGTATTGCACAAGAATTTCTCAAACCGTATTCAAAACTGAGTTATTGAAAACGTTATCTACCTTACTAAAATGGCCCCTTGGCAGTGGTGTGAACAATAAAGTTTCCTCTCTCTCTCGGCAGTGACTAAACTACGTATATTCCACCTCACAAATGTCTGCAGTAAAGACAAAGGCACAGGCGCGTGGGCCTAGCTCAGCAGAAAAGGCTTTCGTTTGTACGAGAACTCGTGCATACGAGGCACTTTCCAAAGCCACGCGCTCGTGCCCATGCCTTTGTCTGCACTGCAGATGTTTATATGAGATGGAGTACGGTATTAGCAGGAAGGTTTTCATCGATGTGTGGTGGAACACTCTGTATACCTGTCACATGACTCAGTCTACCTGCCACACCACTAGTGTATGCAAAAAAAACGTCATAGAGCTGACGAGCTCGTGACTTACATAATATTCGCTTAATCGAGTAACTATTGCCGCCTGCCGTTGTCTTGACTCTTCCGCCTTATTGCTGTGTTTTAACTTTTTAAAGCTTTGTGGAGAAGCGGCTGATTCTTGAAAGGGGTCTGTGCCGCGGAGAAAGTGCAGGCGCGCTTTTCAGGCAGACGTCCTGCTGTCGGAACATTCTCTGCGACAAATTTGTCACGACTGCAGCCGAAACGAAGAACAAAAAAAGCAGACGACTCAGACCGAAATGAGTGACGAGAAGAGTGTCGTACGCTTAAAAAAAAAAATTAATAAAAGAAAACGCCGCTTTCTGCGCTATACGAATTGCAGGAGGGAGGGGTCGGCGACCCCCATTTGACGCCTCATCGCGCGATGGTGACGTGTGGCCTCGACGTAGGTGACGTGACCACGTTGCTATAGGCCGATGTACGACGACACCAACGAGAGCGCCGTTTTTCCGCTTACCTCGGGCTGTAACGCGATCGACTTCCGGCCGAATTCCGTTGTCGCCCCATTTTATTTCCCTTCGTCCGTGTGGCTGCCTGTGTGTGTGTGTGTCAACGGGTGTCGTCCTAACGCCAAGAGCAGACGCGTTTTCACGCGATCCGTTGCTGCGAACGAACCCTCGTATGATTTGCAGCGTGTGGCGAGGTTACATTTAAGGTTTATTATGGCCACGAAGTGCAAACGCAGATTCCTCGTTCCGGTTCCGTCAACCCCAAAAGAACTTCTCTAACCCAAGTGACGTGTAGTCGCAAAATGAGACGTTGCACGATATTCGGTGACATTAAACAAATGTCACCTTTCGTCCGAGCGCTGCCATCTGATGAACCTAATCAGGCAGCACCAAAAGTTCATCGTCATGGGCCTCGTCGCTTTTGTGGTGACGTCAGCAAGTTGCCAAGGCCAGGGAAGCCAGTTCGATCGTTACGATATGTGTTATCAGTTCTGCCTCCGTGACGTGCATTGTGCATTGCCTTTCCTTAGTCCTTTGGCGGGGATTAACCATTATCACCGTCGGAAACAAAAGGGGAACCCGCCTGTACCTCTCTCGTTTCCTGCCATTCGGTGATAAGGACAACGAAGCGTCCCAGATAGTGTGCATAAAAGCGTGTGGCAGTTATTTTTGAACAATGTTATCTCCTAGATTTTTTTTTTTTTTTGATTTTTTAACGGACGGTTGGAAACTCTTATCGTACCATTCTTAAGACGGGCACGTTAAATGACATTTAAGCAAAATGACATTACAGCTCGGCCAATGAGCGTGAGCGATGAAGAACCGGGATCACGTGAAGAACCAGGATCACGAGCTGATTCGCCGAGCGGTGAATGACATTCGATCAAAATGACATTTACTTTCCCGTCTGACAGGGGTATTATACTTCGTTTCAGCTTCGGTCCGAGCGCGGCCGATGTTAGAGCCGAAGGGCCAATCAAACAGCGAAAGAGGCACAACGTCATGGCGTGCTCTCTGCAGTTGATAGGACCAGCCGCTATTTGCCGTCTCTCTGTGCGTGCTCCTTCGCCGACTAGTCCTATCAAGCACAGAGAGCACGCCATGACGTTGCGCTTTTTTGCGCTGTTTGATTGGCCCTTCGGCTCATAACATCGGCCGCGCTCGGACCGAAGCTGAAACGAAGTATAGTTTCGTTAAATTTCTCCAAAATTTGTTCGACAAACTTACAGCCGGTTAGCTTTGCCGGTTGCTTATCTTATGGATTTGACTTTTTTTTTTTTTTTTTTGGCTTGGTTGTGCTGGGTTGAATTGAATCCTCGGAGGAGTAGACCCCCTTTGGTTTTCTATTGTCTTCGCTCAAATTGACTTATCCCGACTTGACGGGGCAGTCTTACTCAGCTGGGTTAGCGTGGCGAATTCGGCCGCGCCGCCAGATATTAGGGTTCTTTTAATTGAAATTTAAAAGCCACAATCGAGTGTGCGGAGCGTGAGGGTTTCGCACGAGGGTTTCGATTGATTTTTTGGCTCAGCTTTGGCATCTCCGCGCATACGATTTCTTTCTTTTTTTCTCCTTGCGTCGCGAGCAAATGAGCGGAAACGTTTGGTGCCCTCGCTGGCAGGAAGGGGGCTCGCGGAGTGTCTCCTTTGCGGGCTGTCTGGCCTCTGACTTGCCATCGCTCGGCCAGATAACGAGGCCTATTTTTAGCCCGAAGGTTATCGCGACTCGCGCGGGTGTGTAAAGCAGCCTCCGAGAGGCACGAGAAGGAATACGGACGACGACGACGAGGCGGGCAAGGGGAGGACCCCGGCGGAAAGATAAAAAACCAATCTTGCGGCAAGAGTGTCACGAAGAAACAAAATAAAAGAATAAAAGCAGTCGCGCTTTCGTTTTTGTTGTTTTGTTTCGCACACTTTGTTTTATGCCGTAGTTGACGCCTTGTTGGTGGTTGGCGTTTTCGTAACGACTGTCGTTGGTCATTTGTTTTTTAGGCGCAAGCATGTGGTGCCGTCTGGTGGGTGCACGGGTAGCGACGAGCTGAGACGTCTGCTGTTACGTAGCGACAACGTGTACTCGACGTACCGCTGGGTGTCGCGCCGCGTTGTCTGCACTTTGATATGAAAACCGCTCGCTAGGTGGCTCGAGCCGCTGCCCGGTTCACTGACTGGGTTGTGCCGTACACATCCATCCATACGTTTGATTACCCGAGCTTCGATGTGCGTTCGTCAACACTGATTTGTGTGTGTTAACATGAATTCGCCTTGTCATTCGCGGTGAAGGCTATAAAATGGCCCCACGCGTCGGTCGCTGTACGCTTTTCTTTCACTCTGCCCGGTGTCCCAGCCCATTTGATTGACGGCTTGTTGGCTGCTCGCCTGTTGGGCGATTCCTCCTACTGTTTTCTTCTTTTCTTTATCTCCTTTCGATATACGTTCTGATTTCGTGCATATATCTCTAACTTGGCTTATTCATTTTTTTTTCTCTCTCCCATGGGCTTGTGTGCTGCGGACGTGTTTTGGTCACAGAAGGGGCCAGTCAGTCTATTTCACGACTGAGATTTAAACAAAAACTTAATGTTTATTCACAGCCACCCTTCTTTTCCCGTATGAATTTGGTCTCATACCGAATAACGTAAAGCTCGACTTTTTTTTTTTTTTTAGAGGAACGGGAGAATTTTTTTTTTATTTTTCCGATTTTTCGGATTAAAAACTGACGAATACGCGAAAAACCATCCTACATAAAACTATGCTTGACAGGCTAAATTTAGAAATAAACGAAAACCTCTCATCCTACTGTCATAAGTTGCCTTAATTAAAAAAAAAACACGGCGATTTTTTTTTTTTTTTTTTTTGGGGGGGGGGGGGGGGGGGTTTAACATTTTGTATGCCATAAATAAACGCTTTAGCACCTTAAAAAGTATTAACTTTATATAAACATTCCACTTTGTATACGTGTAGGACTTTTGTTATTCCCGAAGGAAATCGGTTTTCACCGCATTACGCAATTCACACGACGTGACATTTGGGCCTTGGCGCTTCTCCGAACGATCAAATGGGGCGTCGTAGCAGCACGCACGTAGAAGACAAGGCCCGCGGCGCACGACGTCATGGTCAACATTACTAGATTACCTCAGTTGTGGAACTCCCGCGGAGGGGGGTACCCCCCCTCACTCACCTCAATCCGCCTAGAGTCGTTCGAAGCGCCATCTATATTCTCGTTTCATAACTGTGCATTCTAAAGAGCACAGCTGAAGCGCCAAATGGCGATCACAACGCCGCCATTTCTCCCGCAGCGGTCACTCGAGGAACTGCACGTGACATCTATTTTTGGCTTCAATCGGGTTACAGGGGTTCCACCCCCGTCTCCCTTGTGGACGCGCCGCGAAATACCCCCCCACAGTTAAAATGCGCCTAGGTCGGGACGCGCTACCTGAACTCCGCGCTGAGGCATGGTTGTATAAAAACAATATTAATTGTGTTGCAAAATCTTGAAAACTAAAAATTTTAGAAAACATCACCCGCCCCCATTTTGTACTAATCTCCAATAAAAGTTACTACAAAAAGAGTTTTTTTCGTTGGTTTTTACGTTTCTAATGACGTTGAAACGAACGTATCCCGATTCAGTTACCAAAGCAGCCGTCCGGCGGCGCGTCGAGCGAATCTGGGCGAGTCGTGGTGAGTGAGGGGGGGTACTGTTCGTGCATGCAGCGTCTATGAACAGTTCCGTAACTGAGTTAATCTAATAACGTTGGTCATGGTTGGTGGCTGACGCAAAGCAGGCAGCGCTGCTCTTGGATCCACTATATTCAAGATATATCTAGATATATAACTGTATGTTAAATAAATGTTCAAAAAAAAGAAAAAAAAAAACTTTGGTTAGGTGGCATAAGCCGCCGCCGGATTCAAAAGGTTCAGCCCCTCCCATCCATCCATCCAGTGATGACGCTTGGGGAGGGGACGGCGCGGGCCTTGTCTCCTGTAGATGGTATTGGAATTTGGCTGTAGCCAGTTCCCGTCGTCATTCGGTCGCATCAGCATTCAGGCCTCGTAACCTAACGCAGTCGCTGATTAGATCACGCGTGGGGAGGCATCGGCGGCGGTTCAAAACATTTGCGTTCACATAACGCGAAGTTTACGTTATCCGGTCTAGAGCACTATATAGCTCCTTGGGAGCAGAGTAGCATAGAGTAGCGCAATCTAGAACGCCATCTCTCGGTGACTAACGGCGAACGCCCGGGGGTTCCAATTCCGGTCACAAACGCATGGTGAACGTGAGAAAAGCGTTGTTTCTTCAATGTTTTGGTGATGTAAGGAACGACAATAGTTTTTGACATAATAAAGGTACAGTTCACAATAATTCGCGCTAAGTTGTGCGCATTCTAAGAACGTAATTTTTTTTTTTTTTTTTTTTTAATTGCCTGAGCGGCATTGTGCAGCAGACGACGCGGCGACGTCACACCGTTCACGTGACCGGCTCCGGACAGCGCTGTGTAAAACAATCGCCTGCTTCAAACGCCATTGCCTTGGATATTGCCTTCTCAAAATTTTCACGCGCATCCAATATTACAAAAACTCCGATAAAGTGTTTAGTGCTTTACCAACTTCACGACAGACTATTTTCGAAAAGTGTGAACTCGGCGTTTATTTGTTAACGAATTGCGTCGCGTCGATCTTCGTGTGTTCTCCCATAGGGCGGGCGCTATACTGAAATCCTGAGTACCACGTCTCGCGCCGAGCTTCTCTGTCGGCCATGTTGTTGGCAAAACGCGCGGATCAAAGGATTGCGTTACTCTGCTCCGTAGGACCTATCTAGTGCTCTAATCCGGACATACTAGTAAAAGAGACAGCGCGCGGCGTGGGCCTTTTATGTATCTTCCGTTTCACTCTACTCTCTCTAGAAAAAAGAAAAAAAAAATGAGTGCAGCGGTTGCATCCCTCAGACGCTCTTGACATCTGGTGTTCACTCCAGAAAAACAAAGTCTGTGAGTTTGCTCTTCTGTAGAGCACGGAGACGGCCAATCACGGCGAACGATAGAAGGATGCCGGCGAATCGCGAAGCTCAGAATGCGATAAGCCCCGAAAAAGGTGACGCGTGCGCGCAGAGACACTGGGCATGACGTTTCACTCGCTAATTGTATTCCGAGCTGTGATCTTTCTATTGTCCGCTGTGAATGGCTGTCTCACTCGTTCTGCAGGAAAGTGAACTTACCGAATTTTCTTAGAGTAAAGCTATACGCACTCCGGAGTGCACTTAAGTCGGAAATGGCTATACGCACACCGCGGAGAATTCGTGCCATTTAGGTCGCCCTTTGCGAACGGCGCGTTTATCACTGGGGAGCTCGTTAACACAGCCACCCGCCTGCGTTCACGCCGCTTCGCGGCGACAGTATCGGCTGCTAATTACAAAACTTAACCAGTAAACGCCGCTTCGCGGCGTCCAGCCGGCAACACAATCCCCGCTGTCCCCGATCGCACCTCCGGAAAGGGAGGGAGGCCCACACCATTTAGTTCTGCGAAGTTTCGGCGACAACATTCGGGTTTCTTAATGTTCATCGCAAGATGAAATGTCGTAAATATCGCCAAATGCCTCGACAAAACAAAATGTTCCAGAAAACAAAACAAAAAAAAAAAGAAGGCCCACCGCGGATCGAACCCGCGTCCACTTGCGTACAAAGCGGACGCCTTAACCCCTACGCTATGCCACCGCTTAAAAAAGTCGCTGTGACCATTCGTTTTATATGAGTTAGCGGAGTGCGTATAGCCATTTCCGTTCGAAGTGCACTCCGGAGTGCGTATAGTTTTACTCATTTTCTTATACTATTATGATCACGATTGTTGCTTTCTCGTTTGTCCTCGGCGTTCTTGTCGGCTGATGCCGGAATCTTACTGGCGATGGAGCGAAAATGAGATATTTCGGACTGGCCACGCCCGGTGCTTCTTCAGCTCCTTTGCAGCGCTTATATCGCCCGGGCGTAAAAATGCTGAGTCACTGAGCTGTGGACGCATGAAGGCGGAGCGTCTAATGTCCCGCAGAAGGCGTTCCACAGCCTAGCCAGGGGTTTCCCCAGGAATTGAAATCAGGGGGGGTGTCTAAATTTTTTTTTGGGGGGGGGGGTTAAAGGGGGAGGGGGGGGGGGCATTGCGAATATAGGAGTCGTTGTGAATTAAGGGGGTGCCTTCGGAAAAACGAGGGGGGGTCTAAACCCCCCCCCCTAGGGGGGGTCTGGGGAAATCCCTGAGCCTAGCAGACAAACGTGCACTTAAAAAAAAAACCAAAAAAAAAACCGTGCGTTTTTTTTTCCCGCAGAACACGCGAACAGCCAATCACTGCTGTTTGCGGAATCAGCTCAGCGAATGACAATGCCGAAACATATTTTTAGACCAAAAAGCGAAGTCTGCGATGTAGCATCAAGCAATGCAAGCGTTTTCCATTGCTTGATGCTACATCGCAGACTTCGCTTTTTGGTCTAAACATATGTTTCGGCATTGTCATTCGCTGAGCTGATTCCGCAAACAGCAGTGATTGGCTGTTCGCGTGTTCTGCGGGAAAGAAGACGCACGGGCTTTTTTTAGAGTGTGGCTCCTTTTTCTGTTTCTGATTGGTTCGGCGATGCTAGAACGCGTATACGAAAGCTTTCGATGAACGCCACGATGTTGCGTTTTTTCACGCTGTCAGGTCCCATCAGCTGTGTGCTCCTTCTGGTAAATAGACGCGGTGTAAAGATGAAAGTCAGCACAACTTTCACGTCGTATTACGTGTTTTATCAGAAGGAGACAGCAGGCCAGAGCTGTGATCCGTCCGGACCAATCCCGTGCTTCCAATGTGTCACGTGATTTCCCCCTCCACTGGCGAAGCCCCGTGTCCGAGCGGACCCAAGTCACGTGATGGTTTGATAGAGGCACGTGTATGGATCGGGCAGCTTGTAACTTCGGGTTCCCAGAAAGAGGGAAGGGTGATCTATAGACCTTTCCAGCGCTTATTACCCAAACTAAAAAAAAACAAAAAAAAAAAAAAAAGCCGAGTCACTGAGCTGCGGAGGCACGCGCAGCGTTTGATGTACTGCAGATGAGAGCAACAGCGCATGCGCAGAAGGCGTTCCACAGCCCAGCAGACAAAGATGGCAGCGCGCAGAAGGCAATTTTTTGCAAAAGTCTGTAAGCTGCGCAGTTTCATTTCATTTAATGTTCCCCCAGGGCCCAAAAACATTACTAAGGAAGCGAGCAGGAAAAAAAAATATGTAAATTACAAGTTAGGTACAATCAACAAAAATATAATTAAAGGAAGCTTAAATGATGACACGTAGCCTATGTTTTTTTGTTTTTTTTTTCTGTATCGTTGCCGCGGAAGCGTATCTGCTTGAACATTCCGGTTGTGTCCGTGATTAGAAGCGAGGAAAAACCCCCACGGAAATTCCGCCGGCAGACGGGAAGTCTGAAAACGAACTCGCGCGCCCTCGTCGACCGAAGCAAGATTAGGTCAGCCCGATATAAATTATAGTCTTGCATGTGTGATGTGCATACACACCCATGTGTGATCCGCGTGTACTACACTATTCGTGTGCGTGGATAGAGGTAGGTGCACCCGGAGCATGCACCTGTTTCTATTTTCGCCGATTCTTCCCACGGGCGTTTCGGATTTTACCGTCCCAAAATAACATGCAAAGAAAAAAGTGAATAATATTATTATGTTTTTTCTCTCTTCTCGTGTCTTTCGCAGACAAATTCATAACAGGTAACTGTTGATAACGTGGGAGGAGGAGGTATACAAGTCATAATCTCGGGGGATTGCCGGTAAATCCCGATTGCATTCGACGGCTCCGACGTACGAGGGGACACTTCCAGCTTAAACCCTATTTCGTTCCCCCCTCATCGAAGGATCGGGGAAGTACAACCTGGCGAACTTAATTAAAATTACATGCAAAAAAAAAACAAAAAAAAAAAAACTTGTTGAACGCGTTTGAATGCGAGAGCCAAACGCCAGACGCCTGCGTTCCTCGTTTTAACGCATTCGACGAATGCAGTCGACACAATGGTTTCCTTTGTGCACACTTCGCTCATCGAACGCGTTTGATTACGAAAACCAAATGCAGGACGCCGGCGTTTAGCGTTCTAACGCGTTCGACGAGTGCAGTGAAGACAAAGACTGCTAGCTTTAGGTCTACCCACTAATCGTTGCCGCGCGCTTTCGCCTTCTCCTCTGCCTCACTTTTTAGGGAACCGTTTGCGGTATGCGCCGAGAAAGTAGAGAGTTTTAGGGAACCGTTTTTGCCCATCCCATATACGGTACGATGGGCCCTCCGGTACGCACTGCGCATGCGCTAACGCAGAAGACTCGGATATATGCGCAGTTTGTATACCGGAGGACCCATCGTATACCGTATATGGGATGGGCAAAAACGGTTTCCTATGAACTCTCTACTTTCTCGGCGCACACCGTCTTACTTTTAACGCTGTCCACTGACGGGTATAGTATGCAAATGAGCGTCGCTTGTCAGATGAATTAAGATTCTGCTGTACACTTGGCGAAAGAGTGGGCGAGGAATTCGACCGCCGTGGTCGGCCGGCGCCCACGTCAAGCACGGCGCAGTCCAGTCCGGCGAATTCCTCGCCGACTTTTTCGCCAACTAAGTGTCCAGATTAGAGATTCAGTAGTGTGCAGTTTCTCGAGTCCAAGGACCTCTAGATATTTATTTCTTTTTTCGAGTCTGACAGCCGCGTTCCTGCGGCTACACGTAGACAATGCGAAGTAGTGGTGCCGCAGTATACATCACGCTGCAGGCAATCGTTGTATATTTTTTGTTGAAAACATACATAAGCGCAGACAGCAGTACGCCATCTTTAAGCTGGGATGTGATAATGCATGCTTCAATGGTCGTACTAAGCTACGCCGCCGTCTATACGCTAATGAAAAGACCGCCGGATACCAAACACCGATTCAATGTCGGAACTATAAAAAGAATGGAAGGTTGACAGTAAACTTAACGCATTTACGAGTTCTCCAATAAAATGTAGTTCATCGAAGGGCTGGGAGACAATATAGACGCACGGGCATTCTTTTTAAGGTGCGAGAAGGCCATTTAGGAAATTGCCAGAATATGAAACGCTTTTCTATGGGAAAATAAGCATCGCACTTATTCATTACTCACCTAAATAATAATAATAAAAAAAATCCTGTGTACCCTTTCCCCTTCCGGCAATATAGAAATGCTTCTACCTTCATTTGCAGCTAACTTCGTTTCCTTTTGCCACATTTTTTTTTTTTTGCTTGTGAGAGAAGTTGAGCATGGTGAATGCGATTTTTGAATTTCAAGGTGATTTTTGGCTATTCGCTTTTTGACCAGAAAGTAAATAAATAAACCAAATCGTTTGCAAGCTGAAATGTTTCCATCCAGTGAAGAGTGCAAATGTACGGTTGCGGCGGTCACCAAGTCTGCATTGCTTTTTTACACAAAAGGGTTACGGAAACCAAATTCTGGAGCTCATTTCTTTGCTTCAATATGACGTAGGTAGCAGTAGAACCTCATAAACATCAATATTTCCTTTGGAAACGCAAGAAAGCATATTTTAAACTGAATTAAACGATAACCAGAAACCACCTGGTTGTTGGTTATGAAGCCTCAATGGAACGTCGTGACGACATCGACCTCCGACGGCAGCGCCACTATATGGAGAGTACGCTCACTCGTACAGATTACCTAGGCCAAAGTAATACCGAAGGTTTGGTGGAGAAAGCCAAAGCACAGTTGACCATCCTGGATTCACTCCTCCAGCAAATCGCTTCCACTCATTCTTTGACGTCACTGACGTCAGGGGTTGATTGATTGATTGATCGATTATATATGCGTTGAAAGAATATAACTTACTTTCAACATTGACTTTCATATTGAAACAGATACCTTATTGCATGGCTGTCGTGATCCCGTACATTATTTGCGCAAGGGTAACTCGACATTGCCGTGTCAGACGAGCAAGTTAAAGGCCTTCAGGACGATCTCCTTTACACTGCAATAAAAAATCGTTTTTTACGAGCTCAATTGGGACACGAATATTTTTTTTTTCGTAATTTTTCTATTAGAAGAAATAAACATTCGCGCAATATTTACTCCGACGCAATTTAGGTGAAGGTCACGGCCCGCTCTAAGCCCCGCCCACAGATCAGTTGCCCCGCCTATTACTACTGGATTGACTTGGCTGCTCGGCCGAACACGGTAAGAAGCCTGGTATCTCCCTTTCGCGACATCCGGTGTGTCTAGTCTGGCGTCTGACAACGCCTGCTAGTTGTGCGAGCAGACGCGCGGCAGCCTCCGGCTTCGTCTGCTATTTCACCACCGTATGTCGTCGTCTGCAATGCCCGTAAGACGCGGATATGAACGCTGCGCGTCGGCGTCCGTTTTCGCCTTCGACCGTCTGCTATTCCACTTCTGTCTAAAATCTTCCACAAACTCGATCATGAAAGCGGTGCTCTTGCGTTCCATCATGCGCTAGCGACGGTCCAATATAAACGTCTGTCAGCGCCTGTCGATGTGCGGTAAAAAGTGAGGACTGAAAAAAGCAACAAAATAAATGTGAGGTCATTTTAGCTATGTTCTTTATGTTATTTTGTGCGCATGACACCCGCGAGCAAGGTGAGGGAGCGTCATTCACGCACAATTAAAACTTGACCTGAAAACATTCGCTTTGGAATTCCAGATGCTCTGCAAAACGTGAGAGCTACTTGCTTTTAGAAGGGAAACGAAGGGAACATGCCTGAACTAGGTTGATGCGAGCCGAACGTCCGATAGCCTCCAGCCAAAATGATCTTACCTGTGTAGGTATCTTCTCAGTATTAAAACCATGGTTGCAATCAGGACGGTTGCACAATTCAAAAAGCAGCGCGGCCGCTTTTACGTAAACCAACATCTTTTTTTTTTTTTTTTTGCAGGATCAACACGCGCAAACGGGCAAATCAAGCGAGATTGAACAACATAGTTGACGTGGGACGCGGCTTAGGCCAGTCCCGCTACGAACCCAAGCACCCGCACAGCGCTTCGGAAAGCGCGTACTTGCGACATTCTGCAAACTAGGACGGTTGAGGAGATCTTCCTCTAAACATCTCGGTGAACGCAGATCGACTCGCACTCATAAAAATAAACGAGCTCGAAGAGCTACGCTTGTTGAGCGCACCCGTGAACGCCGGCAGCCATGTTTCTTATCGTTTGAAACCGAAGCGGAAAGGCAATCTCGGGATATTTTTAAAAACAATAATGGACTCGATCAAAATTATTTGTTTCTCAAACATAAAAAAGTCGATTAAAATACTATTGCGGCACGGGGATACAAAATTACGACCAACGCTTCGCACGTCAATCATCTATCCAGGAAATGAGAGATGTAAGCACCTCATGCACGGGGCGGCGCTTTAGCGGACTGCAACCGCCACCCTCTACATCTAAATTGCGTCTGGCGACGTAAATATTGCTAAGAAAAGTATTTTTTCGTGGTACCTTTTCTTTAGTATGCGTTCCCCTTTAGAAAAGAGTTTTCTTCATTGCAGTGTCCCTTTAAATGGTCGGCGAACCAGCGCACGCCGATAACCGCGAGCTGATCCGCCGATTCTTTAAAGGAGTTTATTCTGAACGTCCTGCCCGTCTGGAGGCTTGTCCAAACAAGACACTTCAGAAATCGTGAGGCGACACGACTCCGTCAAAAATCGTGCAAGTTGAAGCGTCCGGCAGTCCTATGTCTGTTTGAACGCCACCGAGCAAACGTCACGATTTTCCTCCTCGCTTCCTCCGCTTTTCGGTGACCTAGGTGCTCGTCAGTCTTGACGTCAGATGCCGCCCGCGAATGCTGTCCATCCGTTCTGCCGGGCCCTCGTATCCTTCGCCGTGTTCCAAAATTTACTCGATCCTACGGCAAGGGTTTTGTACCTTTGCGTTCAAAAACGTATACCTGCTTCCAGCATCGTGCTATCTCTGTTATCACGTGACACGACGCGCCGAAGTAGCTCGGATCTATTTGGGTAACATTTCGAACACAGCCCCTCCCTCTCCCGTTTTCGAAACCTGAAGAGCAGCGGGGGCTTTGAGCCATTGACCGAGAGCCAAGAGAGCTTGTGAGTGGCTGTCCGGACCCACGTGATGAGCATGCCCTAGGCCTCCCTAAAAAACAAGCAAAATTAAAAAAAAAGAAAAAAGAAATATTTTTATACAAAATGGACGGAAGCGGAATGCCGCACGACCTATGTCAGAGTCCTGTCGCCTCACGATTTCTGCAGTATCCTGTCTGGACGGACCTTGACAGCGGTAAACGCGGACAAGTGCAGGAATGCGTTTCACAACCATGGCCAGTATTCAAACCGGCGCTGACGACATTTGCAAGCCGTTTATACACATAGCAATGACTAGGTGGTTACGCTAACGGTTTATTTGGAAAGTCCGATTTTAGCTGCGGATTGATATCACGTATCTTTTCCGACACAATAGAACTATTTAACCACACAAGCGCGGTGTTCTCCCTTGTTCATAAAGGTGATTGAGAGGGGCCAAACTGTGGAAAGGTCGCGTGAGGGACTGCTTGTTTAGTGACGCGTTAGTGCGGTGTATCTTATCGATGGGGGCAACCGCGCTGTTATTCTGTGGCGTAAACAAGGTTAGTGGAAGGTTAGTTGCCTTTCACAGAATCCTCCGTGTTTCCGCTGCGATACATAAGCGAGTTCCTAACAGATGTAAAGTTTAGCGTGCATAAAGCGCGAAACACATGCGCGTCAAAGCTGTCCGATCCGACGTGCGAACTGCCGGAACGGACGTTCGAGGGCGAGGGTTTTCGTCGCACCGGAGGCTACGAAAACCCTCGCCCTCGAGCGTTCGTTCCGGCAGTTCGCACGTCGGATCGGACAGTTTTGACGCGCATGTGTTTCGCGCTTTACTTATAGAAACACATTCTACACAATCAACTTATTTTTTTTTTTTTTTTTTTTTTTAGTTTAGCGGGCGATTTGCCGCAGTTGGCCGCAGATACGCCATGCAATTGAGATTTGAACTTTTGTCAGTATTCGCAACTCGAAAAGCCGTGCATTGAACCCCCTTTCCCCTGTTTCACATTTCGGCCGGCAGGCCTCAGCATTGCTTGCAGCACGCTTGAATAGGCGTAGCCCCCCGGTTCTCTCTCTCAGGTCTTTTACGCTGAGTTGCGTGTGGCGTCGCCTCCTTTGTAGTTGCGAAAGAACTGAGCTTTCGAGACATTTCTTCGTGTATAAGAACAGGTGTTTAAAAGCGCCCCTTTCCTGAAAGGTCCGGTCTGTTTGATGAATAACAGGGATGGCCAGAGTGACACCGGGTTGGAGCCGCAGAAGTACAAAAGTTCAGAGAACCGCAGGATAAAAGAAAAGAAAAACAAAAGGGGGGGGGGGGGGGAGTACTTTTAACTTGGAACGGTATGGGGGGAACAGCCCTTTCTAAAAGGGATGCGTATAATTGTCGACTACAACAAATAGCACCAGGCAGCAGAACGTTTCTTCAACCGCTAAGCAAAAATGAATCCATCGTTCCAAGCCACTGCCCCTGACGCCCGTTATGTGTGTACGGTTCGAAATTCGTTCTAGAACAATAAAGGAAACAGGGCCACTGGACTGGACACATCTATGTGTCAAAAAGCAGTCCAGCTGTATTTTACGTAGTGTAGTACAAAGCCGCCAAAACTGTTTGTTTTTTATAGAACTTTTTTTTTTTTGGGGGGGGGGGGGGGGAGGGGGGGGCGGGAGGGGGGGGGAGGGGGCAGGAGGGGAAGGGGGGCCGCGAGCCGCACTTGGACCCGCGAACAGGCGCTGTTTGGCCACCCCTATTCTTGAAGATGTTCGATGCTGTCGCTGCTCCACGTTCGCACCTAGCGGTGAGAAAGCGAAGTCGTTATTGCATAGACTGACCTTTACTGAGAACAAAAGCGCTTCACACGGCAAGTTATATATATCCTGGTACGTAAACCTTTTGTGTATTTTAGACCTCGCATACCTCGCTTAGATAATATCGTGCTAAAGTTAGTGCTTTTTTACGTGTTGCCATCCGTACATGTGTGTTGTCACCGTTTTAGAGTGTATGTGTACTTGTTCAAAGTACTCGCTTCTGAGTGAAAAAAAAGCTTGTCGAACGCGATAGGACTGAAGTATGTTGCAAAACGATTCGCTCGGTGCTTTTTTTCTTTTTTCCTCCTTTATCAATTACGTATTTTCGAGTGAAGGTACAGTGTTTATTCTCAAGTGTGGCTTGTTTATTTTTCCTAGTTACTAAAAAAAGAAAATGTAAGGGGATCGCGGTATTTGCCTGGCTACTGCGTGAAAACTCGTTGCCTCACACTAAGGTAGGAAAACTATCATTGATTCACGCTAAGGTAGTAACAAATCTTTACTTTTATTTCTCTCTCTCTCTCTCTCTCTCTCTCTCTTTATAATATCATAGCCGCCGGGTAAAAAGAGGAGAGCGGAGTATTTCGAAAACCTCTGACACTGGACGGCATTTTCTTTTTCGCATCTATTCCTGTGTTGCCAACGCCCATTGTGTTTATGCTTTCAACGTGATGGCGACACCGCTGGAAAGACTTGCGATGTCCTCACGCTAATTAACGGGTAGTTTGATTGATCCCGTATACCTGTCCCTGTCCTTCGTGCCCTTTGTAACGCGTGTCTTCCGTGCTCTTCCGAGAATCTCCCGCTCTCCATTAATCTAATCCTAAACAACTGCAACCTCAAGAAAAAGAGAGAGAGAGAGAGCGAGAGAGAGAGTGAGAAACAAAACTAAGACCATACAACGTTAATAGGAGTATAATCTTGTAGGAGCCCCCTCCCCTTCTGCGCATGCCCACCAGTGTTCAGCACAGTGCACGGAATGGTGTTAGTCAGCATTCAGAAACCCCATTTCGCTGTATAGGTGTACGCGGATCATTTCCACGAAACACGGATAGTTTACTGTACTTCGGCGAATTGCGCGTTCTACCCTTCTGTGTGCGAAAAGGTTTTTTTTTTTTTTTTTTTTTTTTTTTTTTAATCATATGTGACAGGTTGCCGTTATGCAGTCGGACGCGGACGATAGAATCACATTGTTCGTAGAGAGCACCTGACTTCTTGATGTGGCCTCGACACGCACTAACTATAGGGACAAAGAACAAACATTACTGGCCAACAACGAGACAGGATCGGCTGTTCGGCGACTTGTCTCGCAGACTTCATCTTTTGTCGCCGGCTGTAAACGTTGAAGAGTAAAACAAACAAAAGGGAGAGAGAGAGAGAAAAAAAGCCGACTTTGATTGGCATGAGTGGCATGTTTGCGGACAGTGTTTGCTTTCTGTTCGCTTTGTGGGGCCTAAGTTTTGTTGGTCTGAGATACCTCTATATAGCCGCATCACCCTTCGTATACGCACAGTTCACGATCAGCAAATCCTGTTCCGCACTTGGTTTTGTTATCTTCCGTCCATAGCTCTATACTAATATGACAACTGGATTATAATTTGTTTTTACTGGATCGCTGTCGAGGGTCGTCGTTATCGGCTGTTTGCAAACAGGCCGACGTTTGCACCGCGCGTGCGCAGAAATCATTTTTTATGCGTGAAGTGAATCGTCTGCGCCGTCAGAGACATAGTGCGACCAAGGCAGGCTACAACCGCCGATTTGCCGTTAAATATGCATGGTCGGCCCAAACAACACCGACACATTATTCGCATATTCGAGGCAAGGCGCAGAGTTGGCCTTGTTTGCATTCTTTTCAACGCCTGAGCATCACCTATTAGCCACGAAAGAATGTTTTCGAAAATTAGTGGAACAAAGCCAATTAGCTCGAGTCGCAAGAGACAAAATTCTTTTGTTGGCGAAGAAAAATGTGTTGTTAACGCTAATGCGACTTTTGTTTGCGCGAGAACCTGCGCGACGAAAGTGCTCGTATACACTTCCTCGCTTTCCTAACCACCGCTCCTTCTTTAAACGGCGTTGAAAGCGGGAGAAAAAAATACAAGGAAAAAAAGAACACTCCATTGTAAGTCAGGTGGTGACCCATATGTCTCAATTTCGTTCATCCGAGTAGCGTCTGCTATATCCTCTTGTTCGTCACTTAATTTATTCCGTGTCGCCCTTGGTTGTTTTTCCTCCCTTTTCACCCATTCCGTCGTCGGGCGTACGTCGTCGGACGTCGTTCGAGTGACGTCCCTAGGCAACAGCAGCAGCGCGACGGTAGTCCCTCGAAGGCAGTCGCGTGTGGTTGCGTCTTTCAGCGCGCCGTCAGCTTTAGCTCCGTCGCGGTCGGACCTCCCAGCCCTTACTTATCAAACAGCCGCTAGGACGAGGAGAAAGCGCGCAGCACCACCGCCACCCTTGAAAGACTTCTTCGCTTAATCCCCCCCCCCCCCCACACACACACACATACACATACATTTCTTTTTCCCCTTCGTGCTCCGACCAGTGATTGTGTAACAAGGTGTTTTCTTTGTTTTCTTTTTCCTGTTCTTCTCGATGCCATTTCTCGCGTCATTCTGGTTTTCCTGGTACGCGCGTCCACCTTTCGATTCCGCGCTCCCGAGAGAGCGATCCGAGGAATTACCCGGCCACTTCGCTCGTCCGTTCGTCCATCCGTCGGCCCGCCCGTCCGTCTTCTGTATGGGAAGAAAGAACTCTGATCTGACACGGCGACGGCAGCGGGGACATCGGGTGCTTCCGTTCCACGACCACCTGTGTGCGTGAGTTCGCTCGCTCGCTCGCTGCTCCGAAGATGTCGGCGTTGGTGAAGTCGAGACCCGCGGCCGGTCGAAGATGCACGTGCTACGTCTGCAGAGCTTGGGCGCTCTGGGCCAAGCTCCGACGCTGCATCCTGGGGTACCTCCGGAGAACACGGTAGGACGATCTGCCGCCACTTCGTTGTACACTCTGACAGCTTAGGAAATGCGGGGCGTGCCGAGTTTCGAGCATCTCATTACATCGCACTGCAGCCAATGAGAATGCTGCATTAGCCGGCAGGAACGTTGAAGAGCCAATCAAGAAGCGTGAAGCCACGCCCCCCGCGTTTCTTAATTTGTCAGTGGTTATCGTAACTCCCAATCGCACTCTAAAAAAAGTCTGTGCGTCTACTTTCCCGCATAACACTCGGAGAGCCAATTACCGCAACTTACGGAGGCAGCTCAGCTAATGACGGTGCCGAAACGTATGTTTAGACCAAAAAACGCAGTCTGAGTTGTGACATCAAGCAATGCAAGCGTGACGTTTTCATTGCTAATCTCACAATTCAGACTGCGTTTTTTGGTCTAAACATACGTCTCGGCATCGTCATTCGCTGAGCTCCTTAAGTTGCGGTGATTGGCTCTCCGAGTGTTGTGCGGGAAAGTAGACGCACAGACTTTTTTTTAAAGTGCGTATCTTGAGGTAAGCTCCCGTGGCGTTATCCAGACACTCTGAAAGCTGCCCTGCTTTCGTTGCAATTGAACGGGTGCTACCCCATTAATATGTTATTTTCGAAAGACGGTAAGTTGATCTTGTACCGTCGAAATCTCGCCCGGCGCGTTGCTGTTCTTCGTTAACCAGCGCGCTTCGAAGTCGAGCTCTTAATCGATTATTGATCGCTCCGTCAACATCGTTGTACTATATACCCGTCGCAGCGCACAACATGTGTGAGCGAGGAAAAACTTTCCACCAACAAGATGGTGTCACTCGGACCTGTGTTCGGGCTTTCACGGAGTTGCGCGTGCCGCCGGGCAAAAAATACTCGACGAGGTATGATCGCAGGTGTAAACGCACTTGTCTTGTCTATAGCGTCCGTAACGCTTCCGTGTCGCCAATCAGCGACGGACAAACGTGTTTGTCGACAAGCGCTGCCGCTCTAAACGTGACCGGACCGCCAACAAGATCGCTTACGTGTCCACGTGTCTCCGCACAGACGTCGTTGCAATTTTTTTTTTCTTTTATATAGTCGGATGTGCAGCGCTTACACTTTGTGATGTGTATTACAGTTACCTCTCTCTCTCTGAGTACGCTTTTAGGCTAACAATGTGCGAGGAAAGAGAGAAAGAAGTCTTGAAAAAAAAAAGAAAGCCAGAAACTTATGCTGTAGCTTAGGTGAGCGCAAAAAGGAACTTGCGCGACAACTGTGGACACTGCGCATGTGGGGAGAGATGATGACAGGAATGCGCGTGCCGGACACGTGGACGCTTTGCGCGTGAAACTCTGGAAAAGCGCCGCCGCCGTGGAACGACCTCCAAGTTGTGGATTTGCATTAGGCCGCCTGATCACACGCACGCGCGGAGAAGGCCTTTGATTGGCGTATAGACGCTTTACACTCGCGCCAGATTACAGCCTCCATTGCCGACCTTCTCTTGACTTAGCGAGATACCGAGCCACTGAAACGGGCGTCGACGAGCCTCCGCAAAGGTCAATGCTGAGGTGAAGGACACAGTCGGGTATAAAATGGCCATAACCTCCCCTGCAACAGTAATGATGAAGTGAAGCGAACGGAATAAGAGGAAACAAAAACTGAAGGTCGGTTATGGCGGCGCCCATGCACAGCTGCCTGAAAGCGTCTATAGCGCTCGAGTTGATTCTATGCACGTTTCCACTGTTTACAAAAATCAACAGTCCACACGTGGTAATTAAATCACAGTCCGCAGGCAGCGCTCACTCGTGATTGCGGCCAGCCAGAAAGTGCGCGTGCATAACACAAAAAGGCGACAATGAACGCGCCCTCCTACGCTTTTACAAAAAGGAGTATATAACAAATTAAAAGAAAAACATTTCAGCGCGTGATTGAGACGGTGACTGGCAGCGTTTGAAAAAGTTTCATGTCGTTTTTAGACGCGCCAAACAAACAAACAAACAAAAAATCCAGCACTAAAAGAAAATTAAGTAGCGTGTATGTGCATCTATATTTCTCCAAAGGGCACTCGCACAGCCAATGGCAGCGCTCTATACGATGAAAACTCCGCAAAAAGACTAAACGAGAAACTCCGCAAAAATTAAAAAAAAAAAAAAAATCGCATCTAGAAATCCGCGATGTGATACCGAGCACGAAGCATGGTTTTCTTGTGGGAGGCGTCGTTGCTTTACGGGAAAGTAGACGCACGGGCAACTTTCCAGCCGCGATCTCATCGCTAATACATCGTACAAAGTCAGTCTGCAGATGCTCTGTGAGGCGTGTTTTTTCCTTGTTGACGGCGCTGTCGCATTGGTCAAACGAAGACTATCGGCAGGCATGTTCGAAGCATACATATGTGCACGAAGCAAGCATGCTTCGAAGAGCCTTGAGGCGAGTCTCCAGATGCCTCTGTCAACATGTCTGCAACGAAAACCGTGTCTTTTGTAACAAACAGCGTGACTGCGTCTTTATACGGAGCGAAATACATCGCGACTCCAATTCACTGTAGGTAGCGCCACTCGTTTTTCAAAATGGCGGTTATAGTGAGGGTCTGAGATGCGTGCTGGTATAGCAGTTGCTGAGCCTGTCTAATATGCTGGCTTTGGGGAGTTACGAGCGCAAGTCACCTCTTTATCCTGAAAACAAAAATGGTGTTTAGCGTTATATTTACGCCAGGAAACATGTTTTATTTCTGAAACGAAACCGAAACTAACTTCCATTTTGGATTTAAGTTCTCGGTATAGATATTTCGAAATGCTTCATACCTCAGTATGTATCTCCTGTAATTATTGAGCTTAAGAAGTCGTTCGCGGGAACTATATTGTCAAATTCGTGTCCGATCCAGGCACTTCGAAATATTTTGGAGTCCAGTGTCCCTTTAAAGAGGGCGTCTTTCATACACCTTAGAAGTAACATGGGATTTTTTTTAGATTAGGGCTGATATTTATGTGTTCTTGCTGCCTTTTCTTGTTAAGATAATTGTCATGTGAAATAATGAACTTCGGGCCTTTTAATGGGTTTTGGGTACTTAGTTGATGAATTGCTTTAACATTATTCCCAGCACAAGAATAACAGAATCGATCTTAACTTTACAAAATATCTCCACGGCTGATGAGTTCAGAATATGTTCGCAAAACGTATAAATAAGAAACGCTGTTCTTACTACAAAAACCCAAAGACGGAGTTCGTGTCAGACAACGGAAGAAAGAAAGAAAGAGAGAGAGAAGAGAGAGAGAGTGTGTGTGTGTGTGTGTGTGTGTGTGTGTGTGTGTGTGTGTGTGTGTGTGTGTGTGTGTGTGTGTGTGTGTGTGTGTGTGTGTGTGTGTGTGTGCGTGCGTGCGTGCGTGCGTGCGTGTGCGTGTGTGTGTGTGTGTTAAGCAACGCGTGACGCCTACGACTTTATATTTCATCCAGTGTTTGACTGTTTGTCTATCTTGATAACGATGTCAGAGTTTTTCATATGCTATTGAAAGAAAACCAAATTAAACCTTTCCGGAAATACTATCTCGTAATTTGGCGAGCGTAGCGTTTATTGGGGGGCCTACATTGCCGCAATTTTTATTATTAATAGTAATGCAATTATCATACTTTAATACGTAGGTTTTCAAGCTCTAATATACTGTGCTGCTTATGATCTAATTTCAAACGTGCGAACAAGTATGGCAAACGAAAGTATGCAAATTATCATCACTTTAACGAGTTATAAAAAATATTCTAAAATAAATGAAAACATTCTAGCTAATCTGAGAAATCTATGTAAAATTACATTAACTGTGGTTAAAGCATATGGTGCTATCAAAGTCGCGGCTTTTCACAATCGGCAAAACTTTCAAAAGTCGCCGCCAATCGTTCCAAACCAAATACCCCATAACAAAAACAATATATATAAAAAACGAATTTTCTTTTTTTTTTTTATTTAACATTTTGTTTTTTTTAGAACATTTAGGTTCTTCATTTTTACGCGCCGTCGTTTTACATATCTCAGCCTTTCCAGTTCGAGGGAACGCCTACCTGCTTGCACGTCTGCTCACTGCAGCACGTTTCGTTGGCGTAGGAAACGGGTGAAACCGTAGTGAGTTTTAGTATTGCGTATACGAACGAACGCAAGAACTGCGTGTTTGCGTCAGCGTAGCGTGTTCCACACTGCGCGTGCGCGGAGCCCAAAATTGCGGTCTTGGATTGGAGCATGGCGACGACGGGCACGCGCAGCGTGGAACACGCAACTCTAACGCAACCGTGATGCGCTTGCGTTTGCATCTACACGCAGTACTAAAACTCTAATAAAGTACAATTCGTTACCGGCTGCCAGCACTACATTGAGACAATGAAGAGTGTTGTTTGCTTTCGGAAGTGGCATTTCGCGAGCCATGATCGCGAGCAGTTCCGTCCGTGCCCGCTGAGCAGGAGAACCGGGGGACCCTCACAGAAGCTCCCCGCTTCCGCCGCGGGAAAGCGAGCAACGAGCTGGAGACGAGCATCCTACGAAATCTCGCGCTTGTACCTTTTATTTATTCCACGTTAAGATGAGATAGTATATATAGTTAAAGGATTTCAGCCAACCACTTGTCTGGCCTTCGCACGCACGGTCTGCCCGACATAACGAATGTTCCTCGGGCTCTTATCGCACGCATCTCCGTGCCTGCGTTTCTTCCTCGTGGCACTTTCCTTTCGCTGTCTCTCCCGTCGCGATCAATTAACGTTGCCCGCCCTTAAATCTCTCGGCGATTCGCCCCCCGTGACTCGCGCAATTTCCCCCCTCGGGCCACCGCGCGAGCTCCCCTTGAACCTGTCGCCCTCGGCAACCGCGTGTCCCCGAGCTGACAGTGCAGTGGGAGGGCGCTCGCCAGACCTGCTTTCCTTTCTTCATCCCCTGCCCTCGTTCTCTGCGCGTGATCACGGAGCGAGAGATGAACGCATAAGAACGGTCCAACGAGCACGTATGCCTTCCACCGCACTGTCAGCTTAGATGTGGATGCCGGCCAAGACCGCCTTTCTCTCCCAGACGTCAGCACCATTGGATCCACCTATCTGGAGGGCAAGTCGTCTGCTTCTTTTGCTGGGGTCGCAGTGACGTCAGAACGACGCCGGGCTCTGATTGGCTCTGATTGAATAATAGTGGGTAGACCTCAAAGTAAGCAGCCTTGAGGTCTGTCCACTATCCTTCAATCGGAGCCGATCAGAGCTCGGTGTTCGGACGTCACCACAACCCCTGCAAAAGAAGCAGACCAACTTGCGCTCCGCATGGCTTGCGTCAAGCGTCGCCGCCTGCGCGTTTTGCAGCGTCTCCCAACGAACGCGATGCTAGAACGCGGCGACGCCAAGACGGACGCGTCTGCCGTTTTGCGGCGTGTCTCGTGGAGCTTGGGCGTGTTTGCTTGGGGCGGGTCGGGGAGCCACTAACGATGACGCGCAGGCATTGTTTTCTATGTGGCCTTGCCGCTGCCCCCACTGGTCTCCTTCGCATTGCGTCGGGGCGGCTTACAGCCCGTTTTCTGGCTGACTGCACTCTCTCATTAAAGCGCTATATTCTTTGTTGATACTTTTTTTCTCTGGAGAGACTCGTTGACATTGCAGCAAGGTGCTTATAGATTCCTTTTTAATTATCTGATTTAGCGTGGAGGGCGTCGTCTTATTTTATTACTCTCGGTGCCCTTGCGGCCTCCACGTGGCGAGGCAATATTGTTAGCAAACTTATAGGGTTGGGAAATTATAGGCGATAAAACTACCGAAAAATAAAGGAACGCATTAAGCGCCCGACTATCGAGGTGTAGCCTGGCTACCTGTACTGGCTACCTGTACCCCGAAACAGAGACATTGAAACAGGCTTCTCGATGCACCTTATATTTTACAATCGGGTGCGTCGGTGCTTGTTGTTTTTATCTCTCAGGAACACGAAAACAAAAATTGCTCGACGGTAACAAACGGCATCGGGCTCACTGTTAACAGCTCGCATCGAGAAGCGGCATTTCTCGCTACTCGGCATTTCGCAACAGGACGCTTGCACGTAAAGTAACAGCACTCTCTCGTCGTTGCGGAAAGTTATCTTCAGTGTGCGACTGGTAACCTTCGAAACCGTTGCGTCATCGCCAGCCTTGTTTGGAAACAAATGTTGACGTGAAGTGGGCGTCTTCCCGCCCACGGGGGGGCTTGGGGGGATGCTTGTGACGCCATATCAGTGCTTGCTCGGTGGCCGAAACAAGGCCCGATAAGCTTCGTGGCCACCAGTCTTGAGAGAGACCGGCCCTCTTTATCAGTGCAGCACACGCAGTTTCGTCGTAGCGCACACCAATGGCAGACGTCCGACACCCTCGCGCCAAACACGTGTGCTCCGTGTTTTGCCGCGTCTGGTAGAGCCGGGCGGCACGTGGCCACGAAGAAAGCGCGACACGTGAATACACCTATCTGACAAAGCGTTAGGCGTATGCGTGCCGCCGCCATAACTTTAGTTCACAGGCGGCAGGCTGCTGTGCACGATGCGGCTCGTGCCGTCTCGTGTTCTACCATAGCCTCCTATAAACCTTTCCAATGTTTACAAAATCACAGCCCAGCGTGCGATCTTCACAGCCCAGCACGTGCGTGTTCGTCGCTTCGGAAAGCGAGCAAAGCACGCGCCATACGCACGAACACTCAAAATGGCACCGGCCACACGCTCTTTTTTGGAAAGGTCTATAAGGAGTATTCACTGGGCGCCATATTTGTGGGTGATGTCTAGAGCGCATGCTCTGAACGAGCCCACATTAATAGGCTGCTAAGACCGGCAATCTTGAGGGTGCGGAATGCACGTTACAAAAGAACTGTGGAAGCTCGCCATCAGCACGCGCTCAGCAGTCGTGCACACGGCTATGGCCGCCAGTGAATACTTCCTATATACTGACAAAGCCTGGCAGATCGCCACGAGAAGCGGCCGCCGAAATGGAAAAGGTGGAGTGGCAGACAACGGATGAGAGGAGAGCCACGTGACTGGCGCCCCGCTGCGGCGAGACGCCGAAACACACTTCTCCCGAGCGAACAAGTGTTTCGGGTCCTCGCGCCGCTGCAAAAGCTGTGCGCGTATACGTCCAGGTTCTCCGATAAATGACTCTTTGAGATGGTTTTATACGCGCAGAGCTCCAGCGAGGTTGTCGCACATAAAGAAACACTATAAAGTCCCCTCGATGCATTGCGGCAGCGGTGGCGTAGTTAAACTGGCCGGTGAGGTCGGTGTATTGAGTGCCTTCCTTTTATTTCAGCTTGTATACTTTAGTTTGAATACTCGCTCTCTTACGCCGGTGGTACTGCAAACATGGTGTTTGCAGTACCGGGTAGAATAGCCGGGGGGTAATGCACTGAGATCTACGGAGGTTATCCGGCGATTCTCAAAACCCAAGGAAGCGTCAAGCTGTTTGTTGCCTTGCTGCTTATACACCAACTCATGTTTACAAACAAACCGGAGCGCCCCTAGCGGACGCCACCGACGCCGCGCATGCGCGATGGAGTGTGGGCAAGAAGCTCGCCGTCGCCCATAAACAAATCATTGAAATGCGATGTTCTCAGCGTGGGTGTGAGTCCCCCTGCCCTTCTTCGCGTACGAATTGTTGATTCGTCTTCCTGGCAATGCCTGACTACTTGAGCGGCCTCAGCGAAATTACCGAGGCTCGTTACACCGCAAAACTTCGCGTGAATAATGTGACATGCGGCGATTCATTCCGCGTGGACGCCGCAGAATGTACGCTAAAGCCTGATTCGCATGATGAGATTTCACTCGCAATATTCAGTCGTGACGTCGCTCGGGCTGCAAAAGCGTGAACCGTAGCTGAGATGGTCGACGGCAATACTGAAAATCGCAAGCGCAATCGGACCAAGTGAATCAGGTATAATAAGTCGTCGGTGATGGCCTCTGGTAACAATGATCAACGTCTCCTTGTATCTACTGTTTACATCGAGCCCGCTCACCAACCTTCAAACTCAAGTCTTTTTTTTTGCCTGCACTTACTTCTTATCGTAAATACGGGGCCAACGTTTGGTCTATGGGCCGGTGTCGTCTAAAAGAGCAGACGACAAGCAGAAGCGTTTGAAAGAGCAGACGACTGTTCGAACGATCAGGCGGCCGTTCGAACTTGAAGGCGCACTGAACGTAGTCCGCAGGTGGTCCGTACAACTTGACGGTTTTCCGGCGTTCATGTTGGAACAAAACAAATAAATCTGATGACCACAGGTATCCCTGAATTCAACCCAAAGTGCTTTTCGCTCAAGCAATCGTGGTCCGACGGCGTCTGGTTTTCTATTTTCACGGCACAAATCCACGTTCTCGGACGAACCGAGCACATGATAATTGATCTTCAAACCTTTCTCGACTCTTTAGATACTGCCCCAGTCGCTGCGTTTTTACGAGAAGGCAGGTTTTTTTCAGGTTCCTATCAAAACAACGCAGGAATACACGTCTCACATGGGGACTTCCGCCCACAGCCCCAGACCAGAAGTGCGCCCGACGCGCCACCACCGCGCCGTGAGGTAACAGAGATGAGTTCGTGTATATAGAACACTATTCCCACCACCGATTTTATTTTTCTCAGCGAGAACAAATATAAATTACATTACCGGCATGGTACGATGACGTCGCTCGCGCGCAAGTCATGTATTCAACATATGAGTGCGTTCGACAGATGTGTCCGACGCCCGTAATTTTTTCCTATAGCTAGGACGTCATTTCTGACGTGAACGGCTCTCGTCGACACTCGTCCCACGGAATGTCGTCTCCGTGTGAGCGGTGAGGTCACACGTTCGTATTTCTTCTTCGTTTTCTTTTCTTTTTTTTCGCCCAACGAGAGTCACAAACCCTTGACCCTGGGGGTCATAAATCGCTTTTTGTCCGCGGCAAGTGGTATAATTTACTATAATGCTCTTGGATTGGGGACCTGAATGTATAACGAGGAGTCGACGACGATTATGGGGCGCGCTTAGAGAACGCGCTGAATACAAAAGGCCAACTCTGCTTCCGTGTATGGTGTGTCCTTCTTTAGCCTAGTAGCACGCATATTAAAGTTGCAAGGCGGCAACGCTGGTTTTTGTCCCGAAGGTTGTTTTGGGACGGAAACTTTTAGCGTCCGCGAAACCTCCAATCGATGGTGTCGTGTGCCTTGACGTAACATGCCCGAGGAGCGGGCATTAATCATGTGCCGCCGTCTCGCGTGCCTGTACACGAGGAAAGTTTGTCGTGCGGGACGCGGACTGCGTGAACACCGCTCCCCTCCGAGCGTGTGTACGCTTCACGCAGCGGTCACGACCGCTTGAAGCGTGCGTATTTTTCGCCGGTCTTTCTTTCTATAGTTAGAAATGTGACGTTCGATTACACGGGCTTCGCGGGATACTTTCGCGGTGTTAATTGCCCTGGCAGCGAATTCGGAAAGTGTTGGAGGTCGGACAGATGAGCATCTTCTCGAAGAGATGACTGACTTATCACGAGGTATTCTTGCTTTCCTACACGATTAAGTCTACGATTCGACGCAGTCGCGGAAGACGTGGCAGTGGTCGGGTTGTTTTTGTAAACAAGTTTTTGATGCAGTATAATGTTCACCAAACGTCTAATGAATTCATGAGCGACGGGAGTGTGAATTTCGGTGACAGTGATTAGTGCAGAATATTATAGTGTGTTGCAACATAAGATCGGCACAAGATGCTGCGCCCCCAGCGCGAGCTTACCTTCGACCGGACTTCGGCGAAGCCAAACACTCCGGAAGGTAAAGAGCCCGTGCTGGAGGCGATCTTACGTTGCAACAGACCCTCGTTCTCTCCTCAAGAACCGTACTAAAAAAGTTCGGCTCCTCGCAAAGAATTACTAATTCCTCCCTTCATGTAATATATATATATATATATATATATATATATATATATATATATATATATATATATATATATATATATATATATATATATATATATATACTGGGTGTTCATTTTTAATTCGAACAGATTTATTACAAAAAATCCGTAAAAGATGCACTAGTACGGTTTGTTCAAGTGAAGTATACGGCTAGGGGGACATTATGTGGGTGGCTAATCCTTGCGAGAAGTTGGCTAATAACTTAAAATTCGTTAATTAACTTTTTAATTAATTAAAATAGACATATGGTTCCAATTAGAAATTTGCTCAGCGTCGTCGAAAACCCCTAAATCAATCATTTTCAGAAAGACTTTGAGCGCGTGAGAAGCGTAGTAGTGAACTGAAGTTACCGCTCGTGGAGCAGGTACAAAGCTAGAGGTTGCGATAAGGCGCCCGTGCGATTTTTCCGTCTCTTATCTAGCCCCAGCTTGTACCTGCTCCACGAGTGGTAACTTTAGTGCACTACTACGCTTCTCACGCGCTCAAAGTCTTTCTGAAAATGACTGAATTAGGGGTTTTCGATGACGCTGAGCAAGTTTCTAATTGGAACCATATGTCTATTTTCATTAATTAAAAAGTTAATTAACGAATTTTAATTAATTAGCCGACTGATTGTTACGATTAGCCCCCTATAATATGTCCCTCTGGCCGTATAACTCACTTGAACAAACCGTACTAGTGCATCTTTTACGGATTTTTTGTAATAAATTTGTTCGAATTAAAAATGAACACCCGGTATACATATATATATATATATATATATATATATATATATATATATATAAATAAATAAATATACGTTATCTTACCAAGACGGGCATGTTTCAAACGCCAAAAACATCGCTTGTTCCTCCGAGACAACCAAACCTTCTAAAAACTACTTCTCGCGGCGTATGAACAGTGCACAAAACTTCCCTTTTGCTTGATGTGAAAACGAGTGTGGCATCATTATCCGACTCCTCGCCTTCAGCTCTTTGTTTCTACCAGCACGCAAAATTGGATACAGTGTCGATCGTAGCGGTGTCAGTTGCTGCTGAACCCGTGCGGACAGCGAGCTAGTTTTGGGCATGCACTCAAACATGACGTCCAGTGAACACCGCCTATATATAACGGTTGCACCGAATTGTGTGCCGGGGTGCACAGTGCCTAGCAAAATTGACGAACTGCCTGAGGACAGTGGCCATAGCAAGACAGGCGATCTGATCGGGAAAAGTCCGTGACCGAGGTCCCCGATGTTCCGGGTGTTTGTGTCGCCGACTCTCGCTTCGCGATGTCCGTGAAACGTTCACTTTTTGTCCGAGAATTGTTTGGGGAGTCGAGGCGCCTGATGCACGCCTCTACTGACCGCGCCGCGTGTTTTTATTTTTTTTTTTTTTTTTTTAAGAACGCTCGTTGCACGGCTTCGGGAGTCGTCCTAATGATCACACGATTTAAGGTCAGATGGTCGAATCATTTGATGTGTTGATGTTTTGCTCGCGCGCATTGAGCTCTAAACGGGCGGCCCGTGCAGATGGGGAAGCTCGGCAGCTGCGACTCCCCGTCGCTTTCACGAATCGTCTCCTTTGTAAACTGCATGGCAGCCCGCGATTCGCATCCAGAACACGCTCACTCTCGCTTCGCTTTCGTTTGCGCTCGTGTTCTTCCTGTGTGGGGGAGGGGGGACTTTCCGCCATGCACACACGGGGCTTGGTCAGTCGGATCCGTGGGGACTCGTTTCTGTGGTGTCTAAAACACGTATCTGACTGACGTGTTTACGGCGTGCGCTGCCTTTCTTGCATTGAGAGTATCCGGCAGAAGGGCACCACGTGGTACGTCGTAGAACCAACGCCAGGATCGCAGATACGGACACAACTTGGACAGCCCCAAATCCGGCCGGGGCTGTCGATGTTGTGTCCATACCTCACACAAAGAGCCAAACCAAATACCATGTTAGCCAATACTGGCAAATCCCGCGGATCGCGGGCGAAAAGGGATCGCAGCGCCCCTGGCGAGCTCGGAGTCTCCTCTAGCAGAATTCTCCACAACGCATTGGCCTTGCCTATCTCCGCGCGAGTTGATCAATGAAAAAAAAAAAAATTGTCACGGGTATTCGCTGCTTTGAATGTTAAAAAATAGGTTCCATTTCATGAGTCAGTGATATTTTCTTCGCGTGGGAAAGATGTTACAGCTTGTAGGGTGCAATGTTCGGGCTCTCTTGAAGAAAACACTGTCAGAATTTACGTAAGCCAGGCAAAACACGAATGTAGCTTCGCCCTGTTTCTTGAAAAAGGGCAATGTAAAAAAAATAAAAAAAAATAGATCATATCTACGTTTCAACGTTACTGTCCATATTGATTAATTCGTTTTGTTTTGCAATTCGAATTTCTCATGAATGTATTGCTTAAAACCGTTTCGTCGAATAATCGAGCTGGATAATCCCGATCGTCTCCGGATGAAGAAGCAAAAGGCCATTTCGAACCACGTACGTCACTGCGATGTCAGTATGCTCTGGAAGAAGTCGATTGTACAAATGCAAATCTGACGCTATTACTAAAAACTAATAAAAACGGAGTTACAAAAAAAAAAAAAAAGCACCCGTTGGACGGTCGTGCACCTCCTTCCATTTTTCAAAGTCTACTTTCTTTTTATGTCTGAGGCGACGCTACGCCGCCGCGGTCTTTCTTCCTCCTGCGTTTATGTTTTGTTTTTGTTTTTTTTTTCTTGCGTTTACTTGACGTTCGAACCATCGCGTATTTTGCTTTGCCTTGCTTGGCTTAGTTTTTACTTTCTTTCCTTCGTTTCGTCGCTTATAGAACCTCCTTGGCTTACTACCACCGGTTCGTCTGCTTCAGGGGTTTCCCCAGGAATTGAAATCAGGGGGGGTGTCTAAATTTTTTTTGGGGGGTTAAAGGGGGGGGGGGGGGGCATTGCGAATATAGGAGTCGTTATGAATTAAGGGGGTGCCTTCGGAAAAACGAGGGGGGGTCTAAACCCCCCCTAGGCGGGGTCTGGGGAAATCCCTGGTCTGCTTCGCTATGCCCGGACAACTGGAGGGCCGTCTGCAACTTTGTTGTAATTGTTTTCTTGTTTTCTTTTCCATTGTCGTCTGTGATAACCTCCTATGTTCGCCTTCGATTGAGTTTCTGATCCGAAATCGCCATATGTACTTCTTGATACTTAATAAATATATTAAAAAGTGTAAGCTCGTTATACATTTCTATTTGGATTTTATTTGAGTATGCGGTCACGTCTGCTATGGGTCATTGTTGGTTGATTAACCGGCCGCCTTCGGGCATACACCAGCGCATACTTGGAGATGGCAGTCATGTCATGGGCTGCCTACCACTGCAAAAACAAGTGTTTGTGATGCGGTGGAAAATCCTTCTGCAGATATTTCTGGCGACATATGTCTGCAGAGAATGACCGTGCCTTTTTGGTAACGATGTAGTATGTACGAGCAGTGCGACTGCGACTTGAATAATTCAAGTCCGCGATGTGACACTGAACATGACGCAAGCATGTGAAACGGGCATGCTCAGTGCAAAAGCGCAGACTTCATGTTTAGGTCGAAACATTTCCGGCATCCCCATTCGTCGAGCGCTCTCTCTTCGTAAGTCGCTGTCGCCTTGGCTCTCTCCGTGTGTTCTGCGGGAGAGTTAAACGCGTGAATATCTTAAATATTAACGTATATTTTTGTTTGATCGTATCACATTTCTCACCAAACACCGCGGAGCGATTGGCGTGGCGGCGATTTCCTGGTCCGCCTTTTAATGACAGTATGCCAGTATCTCACCATACACACTCACTCGATGCAAATAGTCATCCTCCTTGAAACCGCCTATTAAAACACAGTCCAACGACTCGCCCAAGTCAGCGACATCAGAATTATCAATCATGTGCTTTACACTCTAAAACTTTCGCGAATTGAAAAATTCGCGAAATTTAAGGGCACGCGAAATTTTTGATTCTAAACTCCTATGGGACGAATATGCTGCGAATAACCGACGAATTTTGCCCGGCGGCTTTTGCTCTGCGCGTGGAATCAACACAGTGGCTGCTACGTCGCGCGCAAAGCGAGCGTGCCGTCGGGCGGCGTTCGCCAGTTATTCGTCACATAATTCGTTCCATGGAGTTCAGCCTTTAGGGTTTCAATGCAGGCGTTTGGAATTCGTGAAATTTAGTGGCCGGGACGGTGTGCTCTGTGACCGAGTCACAAAAAAATAGGGGCCGCGAAAATAATGGGTTTTACAGTTATAGGAAATAATATAATAAAAAAAGTCATTTTTACATTTGTTTTTTTTTAGTTTGGAGGTCAGCTCAATCAGTTAATCGATTAATTAATCGAATAAAATACAGCGATTAATAGATTAAAAAATATTTTGTCGACGCTCCGGACCAAAATACTCTTTGGCTTTATAGGCTTGCAACCACTCGTGCACACTTCGTGAGCACCGCGAGTGTGCAACCCTGCCAGAGGCATAGTTGTATAGACTCACGGTGCTCGAGTTTGATGCTTGTCGCTGTACGTGTTTGACGCTTGTCGCTGTCGGTTAATTGTTTCTTGTTTGTCGTTCTAGTGGGACTCGGACATTAAAGAACTAAACTGAATTATTTCAGACAGCACCCAAACGCACGCATGTAGTGATAGAAATTCTTATGGGTTATTATAAAGTTAAACAATACTGCTCGCATGCAGTCAGATGGTTGTTTGCAATGTTTTCTACAAGAAATCGCAGATAGTCTGCAATGCTCGCTTTTAAAGAAATGCCGGAGTCTGCAAACGGAAGAAAGTGCGGATTTATTGTTCGAGACAATAAATCTTGCGCAGGTGGCTTTCGACTTCGGAGACGTTCGTGGGTTTCTACTCCTGAGAGAATGAAACCACTTTTTTTCTTTTTTTTTTTCCAAGAGAATGAAACCATATATTTATCCTTCAATAAAAAAAAAAAAAAAAGCTCTTTTGACGTGTGTCTTTATATATAAACACTTTTACCGGCCGATTTTGTAACACGTTCTCGTAACTTGGCCGCTCCCTATTGAGTTCTATAATACTTATAACCTCACGTCTACGTTGTCTCGCAACCTTTCGAAGCAAAGAGAACAAATAATGTAAAGCTTTAGTAGAAGCACATACATGACTTGTTTTTTTTTTCTAAAAGTTTATACGTTTATATATTTACTCGTATCTTAATAAAAAAAATTATAAGCTCGTTCATCAAAAAAATTTGCTACAAAACGCAGTGATTTTCCGCGACTCTTCATTGGTGGTCAGGATATGATCTGTTAAAACGCTAATGTCGACCCCACAGTGAAGATATCATGCATCCAATGTTTTTATTGCTGCATCATCTCCGCGAGTCTGCACCAAAGTTCTCACCTCGCAACATCCTGCTACAGTTTACCAAAATTTGAGGAATTTGCTCCAATATTGCGGCAGAAGTTCATTTCACTTTGTCCATACGGAAACTATAATAGCTCAGGCGTCGCCGCAACACTTCCTGATTCTGAACGCTAAGCTCGCGCAAAGTTTCAAGATCTAACACGATTCAGGAATCGGGAAGTTACGCAGCATTTCTTATTGTTCGTGGTCTGTTCGGACCGTTTAATTAGCTCCGTTGAGTGCGCTTCTTACCGTGCACTGGTGCACTGCGGAGAAGCTACTGCCGCGAAGTCGACATCGCGATCCTGTGCATATCGCTTCGCCGCGGCGCAGCCTCGTGTTCAGTGGTAAAACACACCTTCAGGGTGAAACGGTGGGCGACCGTGCGTTGGGTGTTTTGAAACAGACTTGTAGGATACTCATTACGAGTAATCAAGTTACTTGTAATCGATTACGATACAGTACGATAAGCCCGGTTTTTAAATCGGCAGAAAAATATATCGTTCTGAAAATCGGAAGTAATAAAAGAAGTAACGGTTACTTTTCTTTCAAGTAAAAGGCAATTACTTTTCTTCTCTAGTAATCGGGTAATCAAATTGAATACTTTGTAACCAAAAGTAATTGTAATTGTAATCGATTGAAGTTTTAGAATCACGTGTACAAGACTGGTTTCAAAACAAGAATATACATTTAAAGAAATAACTTGATTATGTGACAGTAAAATTTGAAAATAAAACTGCAGTTAGTCTGTATGATAACCTGCGACATCATGACGAGTTGGATGACTCATTGGTCGTGTTTTATTTTTATTAATTATTTCGAACTTGGGTGTTGGGAAAGCGTTGATGAATCACGCTGCTTAGGTGTAACCGGGCAGTGTCGTAGGTTTACTTCCTACGTTAACACCTCTGACTTAGGCCTCCGTGTGTTCGTGGACGCGGTCGAAAGGGTCTAAATTAAGACTAAATTAATTTCAGCGGGGGAACGAAAGCTCGGGAATAACATTAATAAGTTTAACGGAATTTTTTAATGTATATCTATTGATCACGTGTTGACTTTGCATCATCATAAATATTTACATATAAGATGCCATTGATGCGGGTCATTATGTTACCTTTGTCATTTAAGTGGGAAGGCAAAGAAGCACAGTCTTTTCGTGAGACATACCAACACGTTAATAAAAAAAAAAATTATTTCTAGTGGAGCGAATGAGAATGAAGAATATGCTTGCGCTTGAAAAGGAAAAACTGCTCCAAAGTGGCTCGGACTAATCATGTCACTGCACATCTTCTGAATATGCGACCGCGGTAAAACTGTCGTTTGGAAGCTATGGGTAGGCCATTTTGTCTTACGAAAGGGCACACCAACATCCATGTCACCGCGGCGCATCCAGTAATCAGCGAAAGGAAAGAAGGTGCCAGTATATAGAATTACAACCTTATAATAGTTCCTCCCCCGTGAGCTTCCTATATTGAAGAGAAGCATCCGTAGCCTTCGCGAGTTCTTTGTCCTAAACGTTTTCGACGGGCGATTCGGGTCGTAGCGACACAACGACATTTTAGAAACACATGCGCGCAGCTCTGTTTAGATTTCCTCGAACATATGATTCATACTTTGGGTTCGTTCACATTCCGTTCGGTCACCTGTTTCGACAACACCGTTTTGCGTGAAAAACAAAACAAAAAAAAAAATGCACAAAACGCCGCGCGCGGAGCGAGTCATCACAGAGTTGACTAGCATGCAGTGACGAGTGCTTTGGTCAAGTCTCCTATTCTCGGCCGAGAACAATGACGGGTGCAAACTCGTGTACATTCCTCCGAGCGATCAGGCTTCTAAAAGAACCGCCTTTTTGGTGAGCAGTTTTGCACTGCCTTGTCACTTGTCACGTAAGGCTGTAAGCACGTGAATTTTTTTTTTTTTTTTATATTCAATGACAAGTTAAGAACCCGGCAAAAGATGCGCCTCCTCCAGCATGGGCTCGTTCCGTTCCGCTGGGCATTGACCGCTCGCCCGACGGAGTAGTATCAAAGGCAGAATGCTCGCGTTCGAGGTTCGGCATTTTTACTGGGATCTTAGCTTGTCACCAACTATATGAAATGCAATTACCTGGAATTACTACATTCAGCTATCCCCCCCCCCCCCTCCCAACGGTAAAGCCGGGGTCGCACTGCTCATACATTGTGCAAAAGACAGTCCGCAAACACGAGTCACCGCAATATCCGTGGCTCAAATGCCGCGTGCCAAGTTTTCTCCTTGCACTCATTGCCACGCGGCATTCGAAGCACGGATGTCGCAGATACTCGAGTTCGAATGTGTATGCAGACTGTCTTTTGTATGATGTATAAGCAGTGGGACCCAGGCTTAAAGGGGCTATGCAACAATTTTTTTTACAATGCGCAAATACCGCTTAGAACGGATCCCTGACGTTAATGACCTATGAAACACGCGTTCGTTTTTCACCCCACGCAATAGAAGTCCCAGAAAAAAATTAAATAAAAACGAGCAGCGTTCACGCCCGCAACTCGCAGCCAGAACAAGCGGCCACGTGATCTGGAGCCGATTATATGCCGCCAATGTTGTTCATAGCCACGCGCTGGGGTTGGAAAAGCACAGGACACGCGCTGAGTTCCAGGCATTGTTATGGCTCGGCTATTGTCGTCGTTGCAGCGATTGGACACGGGCCACTACCCGAATGCTTCTCGAGCTATCAATTATCACGAGCCCAAATCGAGTGCCCGCGCAATGCTCGGGTCCAATCTATGAACCGCATTCAAATATCGTCATATGGGTGTACTGCGATCCCCACGTTACGTCATCGAATTTTGCAAAGGAGAGATTGAATGAAAATGATCGCTTTTGTCCTTGAAATTACACCGCAACGAAGGAGCTTCTTGGCCAGTGGCATTGCATGCGAGTATCCTTGAGTCCCACTAGTGCCAGTAAACTCGTGTAAAGTGAAAAACATTCCAATTGAATATCGTTGCACAGCTCCTTTAAGGGTTCAAAAAAAGATGTGTACTTCTCGGTCAGCTCCGGGGCGAAAAATTTTTAAACTTAAGAAAAAAAAAAAACGAAAAACAAACACACACACACACACAGGCTGGGACATTGAGCATTGTGAGACTCTATTCGAGTTTCACGAATAAACATATTGTCAGCCTTATCATTCGCCGAGCTCCTTCCGTGGATTTCTGCGATTGGTTCTCCCCAGTGCTTTGTCGGAAAGCAGACGCTCCAGATTTCTTACGAGTGTAAGTGGGATGACCGACCGAGCTAACTGCCCACGTCACGGCTGCCGGCAAGTTAGAAAGAACAGCAGAGCTCGTCTTCCGGTCGTCAGTAGTCGTGCACATATCGTGAGAGCATGCTACCTCGACTACGCGCGTGTCTATCACGAAAACACGTTTTGACCTAGAAAGCTTCGTGTACGCAACTTTCGGTGAAACTTTTTTTGTTTTCTCGCCATTTGATCGTAGCTTTTTCCGCAGGTCGCAGCGATTGCTGTTCTAAGTGCTCGGCGGGAAAGCAGTCGCGCAAGGAAATTCTCTTATAGTGCGGGAGAGGCACTTGGCGTGGTTTGAGGCAACGTGTCACAGGCCCTCGCTCGAAAACTTCCGCCCGCGCACAAGTTGCATAACGGCACTTGTATCTTGTACGGGCAGCTTTGTGAAGAGAGAACTTCCCCCCTCACCGGCGTCATCGCGGGAGGGATCGCGCGGGGGAACGGAATGAGAACACACGCTCATTGTTTGCCGCGCAGCTTTATATATATAGACTCCTCTCGAGGGAGAGATTCTGAGCCCCGATGCAAACGCCGGGATGTGTAAGTACGAACCAGGGCCGGGAAACAGCCCTCGGCCCTGTTCAAGAGTCGGTCTCTTATATCCACCTGCCTTCCTTTGCCTGCAAGCTGGAACCCCGCTATGCTCTCTTGGCCCCCGAGTTGACAGCGCGGTGGGAGCCACGCACTCGCCGGGCCAATCGAACGCCTACCTTTCATGACCAGACCCCGATCTCTGGACGTTGGTTTGGGCAGGGGCGTGATCACGTGGCGAAAGATTGGTCCAACGTGCACGCAGCTTCTACCAACTGCTTAGCGGTGGACGGGAGCGTAGAACAAGCTTTCAATTTCCCGGCGTGCGTTCCGTTTGTTTTACTTCCCTCACTTCTTTTTTTTTTTTTTATTTTTGTATAACCTTAAACGTTTATTACGGAAGCACCCGCCGAGGGCTTCGGGGGAGGCGGACCAGGTGGCGAGGGGACGGAAGAAAGGGGAAAGGAGGGGATGAAACATCGCACTCGCTTTCGGAGTCGGACGTCCCACTTGGTCCCACGCTAGCCTCCTCAGCGTCATCTGCGGAACGTCGTCTTCGCAAGCGGGCCAGCTCAAGCTTGCGGTGGCGGACTTGGAAACGGCAACATTCTTTCGTCGTCGTCATCATAGGCCTCTGCTGCTGCTATTTTGGAAGAAGAGAAACACCGACCGACCGGGCCGAGAGGGACGACGTGCCGCAACGCGAGACCGTTGCGAACCGCGACAGGAGGAGGGTTGGAGACTTCGCTCACATTGCTGCGCCGCCAACGCGCGCTGCTGCCTTTTTCCCCGAACTGAGCTCGCGCTCCTCCTCGTCGAATCGCCGGCAGTCCGTCTTTGCCGAGACGTGTGCGTGTGTAAAAGTGGCTTTCGCGGAAGCGTCTCCCGCGCGCTATCCGAGGTGTATTTTCTGCGTCCCTGGGCTGCTGGGACCACCCGTTTCGTCTGCAGTTTGCGGCTCGGAGTGTGTCGAGTGGGGAACGCTTTTCTGTTTCCTGCCGGACTTTGGACGCGGACGCGACGCTGCACGGAGCTCGTCAGCGGCGCACGCCAGGATGCATACGTGCGTGAAGACGAGTTAGTTGGTGGTGTGGTTAGCGTAGCTGTTCTGTGTCAGACCAGTCGTGGGAAGCGACCATGGATAGCGAAGACGCCGCTGCTCCCGTGGAAAACAGTGCCCTCGACGAAGCGCTCGCCCAAATCCGCGCTAAGGACGGCTTGATCGCGGACCTCAAGCTGCAACTCGAGGAGAAGGAGTGCGCGATGCGAGAGCTTCAGACTCAGCTGAACAAGTTTCGGGCGATCATGAAGCCGCTGACGGAGCAGCTGACGCAGAACCTGATCTTGTGGTCGCGTCAGACGTCTCCCGGGCGCGACGACGACGACGTCGCTTCTCCGTACGTCGACACCGCGACGGCGTCGGGTGCCGCCGCGGCGGGGGCCCGACCGAAGCGGCTGGCCATTTCGGCCGAGCCCGTGGACGCGCGAGACAGCAAGGTCAAGAAGGTTGTCAAGAGCGACCAGTGAGTCATAGAAAGCATTCCTTCTGCGTTTTTTTCTTTTCTTCTGTAATGTCGTGCTGGCTCCTTGTTTTTTCTTTATCATTGGAAGATGGAAGTCGTTTCGTTTTACCAGTAAGCTTCGGGACTTTAATTTTCTTTTTATTACTTTATGTCGTGATTGTGTGGGAGAGCCGTAAAAGCTGGAACACCTGGCTGCAATCGCCCAGCGGAAAATCTCTCGAAATTCGGACGCATGCGAAAATCGTTCCCCGCCATTTTCCAAATACTGGGGGTATTTTATATTTAAAAAAAAAAAAAATGGTTTTATTTGAAGCGTATTTGCGATTTGTGTACGGTTAAAACAAGTACCCAGGCTCATCTAAAAAAAAAATGGTGCGGAACAATCAGGCACGTAGCCGGGGGGCGGGGGGGGGGGGGCGGCGGCATGGGGCTTGGGTTTCCCCCCCCCCCCCCCCCCCCGAAATCTTTCATTTTGCTGGGACCTACTCTCTCCCCTCCCCCTCATACAACATTTTTTCATGGGTGCCCCCCCCCCCCCCCCCCCTTGAAACAAAATCCTGGCTACGTGCCTGGGAACAATATTGTTATATTTCTAATTGTGCCCGATTTTCGGTTGGTTCGTCTTTCTTACTAAGCGAAAATTGTAGTTTCGAGAGGGAGGGGGCAGGGAGTTCAAGTTGCAGGGAAACCTGCAAATAAGGAATGCCACACTAGGGTGTCCCTATTTTGTTAGGATGGAGCCACTATTTCTATCCGATGCCAAGGGCACAGGTAAAATACGAAGTAATAGCGTGGTCTGCATTGGCTTCGATGTACCGGTCGAAGCCTACACTCTTAGATAAAAGGTCGTAATACTTATCCTGGGTTCTGGATGAGCATCGTACCGGCGTGCGGTCGTGTTTCGCTACTGCGTGATGTACGTTAAATATCCTGTGTGGGAGAGCCGGATCTCTCCCGGAGCCGCCGACGCGCGGTTTTGCCGGCGCTCTCGACGGGGGTTGTTGGTCTCTCGGAAACCTCAACGCGGCCACTGAAACGCGGGGGCGTGTGCATTCTCCCCGCTGTTTATTTGGGAGGAAGAAACGCCCGAAACAGAAGACCCCGCGCTCGCTGGCGCCGCCGCCGCCGACTCGGCACTTTGCTTGCCTCGCTTGGTCGGTCGCTGTTCCGCAGCGCTTCGTCGGATCCGGAGTGTGCTACGAGGGCACGTTTCACTTTGATCCAAAGCCCGAGCGACTGCTTCTCTGCGCGGTAACGTTGGAACGCCGAGCTCTGACTGGCCCCGACTGCAAGGATAGCGGGCAGAGCTCAAAGCAGCTAGCATTGACGTCTACCCACTATCCTTCCAATCGGAGCTCGGCGTTCCGACGTCACTGCAGCCACCCCGCAAGAAACAGACGAACTTTCGCTCCGCTGGCTATGCAGTCAAAGGCAACGCGCCGAGAAACCGAGGGAGAGGAAGATGCGAGAGCGCGCCGGGACTCCAGAACGCCGAGCTCTGGTTGGAAGGATTAGTGGGTAGACCGAAAGCTAGCTGCCTTTGTTTCCACTGCACTCGTAGAACGCGGAACGCAGGCGTCCGGCGTTTGACTGTCGCATTCGAACGCATTCGACGAGTGCCGTGGAGTGTTCGTGGCTTTGGAGAGCGAGCAAAGTGCGTGCTATCGTACACCCTGGGAAGTCTGATGGGTCTACTTTCTAGCAATGCACTTAGAGATACGGGGTGTTTCATTTGAATTCGAGCATGGTTCAATAAGAAAAAAAAAAAAAGCCCTGAAAGGTATACACCACCGCGATCTTTACAGGTGAGTTATACGGCCAGGAGGACATTATATGTATAGGAGACTAATCGTCGCGATAAGTCCGATAATGAACAAATATTTGTTATTTAAGGTTTTAATAAGTGAAAATAAACATTAGGTTCTAATCAGAAACTTTTTGAGAGTTTATCGAAAAGCACGAAATCAAAATGAGTAATTTTAGAAATCTTTGGAGCACGAGGGAAGCGCGGTGGTGGCTGAACCAATAGGTAAAAGTGAAAAAAAAATAATAAATAAACGGACATTTAATTGATTTTGGAGCTCTCGAGGTCCGATTAATTGGACGGTAATGATCCCTACCCAACTGAACTCGATGCGAAAGGCTGCGCGAGAATTCCTCGGATTTCTTTCTCGAGAGGTTTGGCCGAGCGCCCGATGCCCGCGCCTTTCGATCCTTCGGAACAATGAGGACTGGATGCGGACGCGTGGGAACGGAAGCTATGTCCCCGTTTCACCTTACGATATGGACCGAGATGACCTTCAAATGAGGGTTGCAGCGAGGCACGCGCGCGGGAGGCGTAGTCACGTGAGTGTGGTCACGTGTCGCGAACTGTTGTTGAATTTGAGCTTCGACTTGTTCGGCGATCCTTGGAACGTCTAGCGGAGTTCGACGATGGATGGATAGATGCTAACGGCTAGCTCGCGCCAGCTGGCCTAGAAAGCGAAAGTTCGACTTATGGACAGTGTTGCCCGACTTCTAGACAGAGCTTGCGTATTTCAGAAAACAAACAATATAAAACTACTTCATTTTGCAGCTTGTCTTATAGAATGATTACCGATGTTTTCCCAATTATAAAGACGAAGATTCGTACTATTTATGCTTAAGGTTTAGTTTATCAACGTGAAAATGCGAAACAATATAGCATACAAATATTTCACTTTTCCTTTGCCATGTCACAAAAAAGAAGTTTCCTTTTTGTTTTTAATTTTCGCGCATGCGTCTAAAAGTCGAAGCTTCAGTCGATCACTTGCGACGAAATTTCGCGTCCTAGGTTCAAATAAGTCGTAACCATATACGGTCGAATTCGAACCTCGACAGATTCGCGACATACGCGACACGCTCACAGCTGTGGATAAACTTCTACACTATACATTTTTTTACATCATAAAAGAAGACTGTCTTCAAACACCGTTTGAGACCTGTTTCTTCCTTGTATCGCAGTCCTCCTGTTGCATTGGTCATACAAGCAACTGTCGGCAAGAGTACATATATCTATTCAGAAGCAAACATGTTTCCAACATACTTAATGCGTGTCCGCAGACATTTCTGTCACCGTGTTTGCAGCGAACACCATGCCTTTCCTGTGCGATGTACGCGAGCTGTCGGACTACGGCAGCGTCCGTTGCAGAATCCACCGGTTGGGTGACACGGAAGGCAGATCGTGTCGGAGAAAGCCAACTCTTTTCGGGCACGTTCTGGCGAGCGGCGCGCAAAAACGTGCGAACTTCCCCACCCGCACTTTTATTGTGAAGCATTTACGAGCGTGTGTATACGTCAAACGGGTTTATATAGTTTCAGGCGTGGCGGCGTTTCGCTGCTAGCTGCGCTCGCGGTGAGCAGTGTACGGTTCGCACAAGACAACCTCTTCACAATAGAACTGTATATGATACTTAAAAAAATTAAAACAAAAAATAAAACGAGCTAGGTGGGTACTGTTTATGATTACGAAAATCCGAGACTTGGGAGCGCTTATAAAAGAGGACAAATACACGTAAGAATGTGGCTCTCCCCTTTTCTGTGTATCCCTGTGTCTCAAGTTGTAATTATAATTTTTAAACGTCCATCCCCTTTGGGCATGTATACATGATAAATAATTCCAACACAATATACACATTTAAACGAACACTGAAAACGTATCTTTCAGGTATAACATGACTAATTAAAGTTTCCGGCTGCATTTCTTTTGTTATATCACTGTATCTCAGTGTAATGTCACTATGAGTATTTGATCGTTTTTTTTTTCCTATGTTTCTGTACGCTCTGCTGCTGACTGTACAGGGGGATGAAGCCTTGTCAGGCGATTTAAATCGCCTTTTGCCCCATCCTCCTAGACATTTGTCTGAATAAAGACTATTATTATTATTATTATTATTATTATTATTATTATTATTATTATTATTATTATTATTATTACATGTTATTGTAATATCAAATTTTAGTCGTGTCATATTTTCCCATTCAGTGTTTTATCCGATACGAGATTAGGCTGATTCCATGACTTTGTATGCAGAAATTATATCAATTTTTCTTTTTCTGGGCCATATGACTTTTTTTTTCTTTACCCTAAATGAGAGTTGGGTTGAGAATCGTCGAATCAGCGCCGAGTTGCGCTCACAGCAAGGATCGCAAACTGATCCATACGCTATACAACTCCTTACTGGACAGCTGGGCTGACTAACCCATGCTGACTAAACGTGTTGCCTGCGTAACTGTACGAGGCATGCGCGGCGCCTGCGCACATGGCTCGTGCAGTTACCAGGTATCGTTATCGAAGGGATCTACTAGAGGGTTTTAGGGAACCGTTTTCGCCGCACATCCGATACGGTATACGATGGGCCCTCCGGTACGAACTGCGCATATGCGAGTCTTCTGAGGTAGCGCATGCGCAGTACGTACCGGAGGGCCCATCGTACCGCATCGAATGTGCGGCGAAAACGGTTCCCTACAATTCCCTCTTATCGGCCGCTACGATACCGGTCGGTACAATATCGTAGCGATATTGTACCGTCCGTCTGCCCAGCCGTCTGCCCAACCGACTGCATTTTGCTGCGTGCGAAGAAACCAAGCTGAAGCGTGTTGGTTGTCCGATTTGTGGAGCGTCGCGCGTTCGCGACAATCGAGATTGCTGCGAACATAAAAATCTTTAAAACCCCTTTTTTTTTGTGTGTGAACCTTTAAAGCCAGAGGCGGAAAATTCTGAATTTACCAACTCCTCCCCCTCCCCTCCCCTTCCCCCGGGAAACGTTTGGGACGCCTCTTGGAAGAAACGTCCCAAACGTGTGTAATCCCCCGGAGAACGTAGGATAAGCATGCTGACGGCATGATACCTAAACAAATGTCTACTTTTTTTGTGACCCTATAATTTAGCTGTCATTGCAGTTGTGATCAGTGAATTGCGTGGTTGAAGTGCACTGACCGTAATGAATTGTTTCAACGATCGATAAAAGAAAATGGGGCTTACAAAACGTATTATGTCGTCTACTTCCGTAGGCTGCAGGTCCGCTAGAGGTGGCACTTTTGTCGTTTGCAACTACTTCCAATGGCTTTAGAAGGAATTTCCAGCACTAGCGTTCATCGTATTTGCTAATACTACGTAGGGCCTTCGAACAGGACTGCGCGAATAGTTAGAAAAATTATTTATGCATGTTTATTTATCCACTGGGCGCCAGCTATCAATATGTGCGGGCACCAGGGCGCACAGATGAGACTAATGACGTGCACCCAGAGGTCCCGAAGGCGATATGGTACTTGCTTCTCCGAGGAGCTCGGGAGAGGGGGGGGGGGGGGGGGGGGGGGGCCTGGAATCGCCCTGGGGGAGGGGGGGGGGGGGGGTTCGGGCCCCCGAAACCTCCCCCCCCCCCCCCCGTAGTCGGCGCCTATGCAAGTTGAAGGGATACTGAACCGAAATCGAGAGCTCACAAAAGAAGGCTGGACGGATAGCCGGGACGCTGCAAAATCCAAAAACATCGCTCATACAGCGACATCTCTAACGGATCGCCGTATTTTTGGAAAAGATGTGTGCGATTGAACACGGCCGACGAGGCCGACGAGACAAGGCACGTCACGATTCGCATTCCCTCTCCTCTTCGCTACGTCCCGTCGAGCTGGTGAACCAAAGCGAAAAGGAGAGAAGCGAGGCCGCTTCTCCTCATTCTCAAATTTTTCAGGAGGACAATGACGTCACAGCCCTCGCTTGATCGCGCCCTTCTTTTCCAAAAGTACGGCCATCCGTTTGAGATATCGATGTATGAGTGATGTTTTGGAGTGCGTACCGTCCCGTTCAGCGCTTCTGCGGCCTTATTTCACGAAATCCAAATTTCGGTTCAGTATATCCCTTTAAACGACGCGTGCTTGCAGGCGTGCGAAGGCCACGCGATTGTCGTAAAGGAAGTCGTTTGTCGCGAACTGGGTTACAAGAACCGGGCCCATATCTGGGTGTATTGGCGTGTCCGGTCGGCTTGTCTCCGCGGGATCCGATTAGCGCAAATTAACGCGCCGATAAAGGCTGATTTATGGCGTCGGCGCCTATGCAGATTTACGTGGCGCGGTTAGTGCTCCGCGGGTGCCTAAATAGCTGCATGCCAGTGCTCACGTGTAGCCTTCGTCGCTGGGATGCTGTGTTCTTGCTTGGCGCACTTGCACGTTTACGTGGCTGCACTGGCGTCACATCGGCGGCCGTTATGGTGACCTTGCTGCTGAGCGGGCACCTCCTGGAGCATGCATTTCGCACCACCTTATTTGTTTTATAACCGTAATAAAAAAATAAAAATAAAAAAAGTCCGGCTCCTCGCAGAACATTACTAACTACCCCCTTTATGTATAGAATTTATATATATATATATATATATATATATATATATATATATATATATATATATATATATATGAGATTAGTTACATGTTATCTTATCATCCCGTGCACGTTTCAAACGCCAAAGGCATCGCTGCTTCATCCGGCAACCGAATCTCGTACTGCAACTACTAAATTGACCACTAGCCACCAGCACAAGGCGATGACGTCACGAGCGAGCTGTGTATGCACCTGACGAATGGCAAAAAAAAAAAAAAGTTTTATTTAGAGAAATGTTTACAGGATGCCGGAGAAAAAGGCCATTATATTCGACTGGCTACGCGTGACCCCATACCCCTGTATAGTTCAGCGGCAAACTTCACAGTATTCGCCACTCCACAGCCGCGTGAATTCGGTGAATTTAATCCGCTTCACATCTTCGCCGCCAGGCCGTGAAAGCTTTTCGCTGCATGCAGTTCACCGGGGGCACGAGCTTCCCGTTTTTAAAGCGTCACGTTTTCACCGCCGGGTGGCGTATGCGTAGAATAAAAGTGCGCGACTTAACAACAAACAAAATTCAACGTGCAATAACATTTTTTTTTTTTTCGTTGTTCAGCGCGAACACGACGTCCGCGCTTTTTCGCCCCCTAAATTCCTTGCCGGCGCTACAAACAAGCTTGCGATAGTTTTCATTACAGCTTTTTTCAGTTGCAAGTGGAAAAACACGAAACATTTACGATCACAATTGTTCCAGTGCTAGCCGCTGTACGAGTTCCTTTGCCTGCGCCCACTCGAGAAACAGTCGAGTGTCTCCTTTTTGAAGCTTTGAACACCACCTTTGCGTGCAATTACTCTCTTTTTTCTTTTTTTTTTTTTGTGGGGGGGAAGAGGAGGAGGAGGAGGATGATGCATATTGCGCTGTGCGCTTGATGTGTCAACCGTGCGCCGACACCATATCTGTAGTAACACTGCTTATACATCATACAAAAGACTCGATGTTCGCTGCATGCATGATGACAAAATTATCTGCGGAAACGCCTTAAAGGGGCTATGCAACAATTTTTTTTACTATTCGCAAATACCGCTTAGAACGGATCCCTGACGTTAATGACCAATGAAACACGCGTTAGGTTTTCACCCCACGCAATAGAGGTCCCAGAAAAAAATTAAAGAAAAACGAGCAGCGTTCACGCCCTCAACTCGCAGCCAGAACAAGCGGCCACGTGATCTGGAGCCGATTATATGCCGCCAATGTTGATCATAGCCACGCGCTGGGGTTGGAAAAGCACAGGACACGCGCTGAGTTCCAGACATTGTTATGGCTCGGCTATTGTCGTCGTTGCAGCGATTGGACACGGGCCACTACCCGAATGCTTCTCGAGCTATCAATTATCACGAGCCCAAATCTAGTGCCCACGAAATGCTCGGGTCCAATCTATGAACCGCATTCAAATATCGTCATATGGGTGTACTGTGATCCCCACGTTACGTCATCGAATTTTGCAAAGGAGAGATTGAATGAAAATGATCCCTTTTGTCTCTGAAATTATACCGCAACAAAGGAGTTTCTTGGCCAGTGGCATTGCATGCGAGTATCCTTGAGTCCCACTAGTGCCAGTAAGCTCGTGTAAAGTGAAAAACATTCCAATTGAATATCGTTGCACAGCTCCTTTAAGCATGTTCAAAGAATATTGGAATCATACATGTGTATGCTTTGACCATGTTTGCGGACAGTTTTTGTGTGACGAATGTCACGGTACCGTCATACACGGAAGAAACGCGCTTCTAACAGTAGAGCTTTAGGGAACCGTATACGATGGGAAAAAACGGTTCTCGAAAACTCTCTACTGTCAGCAGACTGCGGTGATCTTATTGCTGCACCACTTGCGCCAAAGGGCTTATACCTGCTATAAACCCTGCTACATTTAGCTCAAAATGTGAGGAACTTGCGCCAACATTGCGCCAAAAAATTGATTTCACTTTATTAAATACTGAAAACAGAATGGCTCGATCATGCCCTTCCCCGCTACACCTCCACATCGTTATGGTAGGCTTGAAGGTAAACATGTTTGAGAGAATTCTCTCTGGTTGGGTAAATAATAAAGAGATAAGATAATCCGCCAACCAAAATCTTATGGTTGCACACAAACCGGTGTCAACTCTTGGGCACTTCCTACCCCGCCCAAAGGACAAGCCACCGAAGGACAGGGCCCAGGGCGTCATTTATAAGATTCCATGCTCCCAATGCCCCGCCTCCTATATCGGCGAATCGAAGAACTTCCACGATCGACTCCGCCAACATAAAAACGACGTACGAAACTTCGACAGAGAACGCAGTGCTCTCGCTGAACATTGCGAGACTCTCGACCACCGCATTGCCTTTGAAAACGCAAGCATCCTAGACACGGCATCAAATCTACGTAGAAGACACCTCGTAGAGTCATGGTACATACAAACAACCTCTAACAACATCAATCGGTCCTTAGGGGCACTTCCAACTTTATATATTACCGGCCTCCAAGATGTTATAACAGCCTGCGCTCGGCACGACCTGCCTACTAAGACCAATGAAAAAGAAAAAGAAGTCGCTCAACATCTAGAAGAAGAAGAAGCTGCTGTCCTTCATTCATCCCCCTGAAGAAGAAACGAACGGTTTCGAAACGTAGGGTCGCTACTATTTCAATTTTTGGTTGGCGGATTATCTTATCTCTTTATGGTAGGCTTGTGCGAATTTTCGGAATTTTCGATTTTAGCCCGCAAATAACGTATCTGTATCCTGTTTGATCTCTTTCTGTCAGTGTCAAACACTGACGGTACTCGTAATTTGCGCAATAGACCCCTTTCAAAAGTGTGACAACTCTGTGCGCCTCAGGCAACAGTGTGCGCGCTCTCCATGGTGAAGGAATGTTTTTTCTTCGGCCCGCTGGCTCTGCGTGAAAGAGTGGCATGGCAAATGAAGTAACGCGGCTGTTTCCCGCCGCCGGCTGGGAAAATAACCTTGCTAGCTAGCTTGCTAGGTATGAAACCTGAAAACAAAGATGGTGAGATGATGACAAATCATGACAAATATAATTAAATCATGATGTGTCTGCAAGTCCCCACTAAACTTGCATAAAAAGATGCCCTCAAGGGGAACCTAATGCGGTGCTGTCCCAATTCTGCATGGAAGCATAAAGTAAAATGGTGTTAGTGGATGCCTCAGTAACATAAAAGAAGATTTAAAAAAAAATGCGCCTACAAGGTAAAGGTTTTTTTTGTTTGTTTTTTTTCGCGCGTTTATTGTTAAAGTGTAGAAAATCTTCGCAGGACTGATACGGGAATTCGACTGCTCGTTTAGCCTCGCCAATGCTATCTGTCTACTGAGCAACACCAAATAAATGTGCGATGAAATAATAACGTAGTGTATGAAACAACTGCATGCAAAATTGTGAGGCTGGCCGAAAGGCAATGGATCCGTCGGGTAAAACCGACGCTCGTTTATCCGCGTCAAACGTATACCTGGCTAACAGCAATAGTAAAGAAAACGCAAAGCAGTATAACGCAGAACCAATATATTATCCTCATTAAGCAAATGCATGCGAATTCGTGAGGTTAGCCAAACGATCGCGGCAGCGGACGGTCCGATAGGTATATATAAGTACTCCCTTCCGTCCGAATTTATCAGTGTATCCATATTGCATGCAGACCGGGACACAGCACTGTGTTGGCATCTTCACTGATACTCTGGAACGCGTAAACTGGCCTTAAACAACACATGAAGCGCCTAAAGCTCAGTTGGCGCACAGCGAGGTTGCGCCCTGCTTTCCTTCACCCTGTCACGCAGCTGCTGACCGCCTCGCTGTTGCCATGGTTACCATGCCGAGACACACTGTTGCCGGGTTTTCTGCAAGCGGTCTATATCTATTAACGTCCTAGTCTGCTCAGGCGTGTAAGTTAGCTCTGCTGAGTAGGCTTCTCCCCTTTCTCTTAGGCGCTGCAGTAAAGCGGTAACTGCGAAGTGTAAGCATCGCAATTTTGCTTATCTTGATTTGCCGCAGTGTTCGTGAGTGTAAATGTAACAGGTCTTAGTTGCAGTAAAAATTTCTGAACTGAACTGCGGCTATTACTTATGATAGGCTTCGGGATTCTGGCAATATCTTTTTCAAGGGACAGAACGAGCGGGTTGGTAGGGATAATTAAACTTGAGGAAGAAAACGAGAAGTCCGTCCCTTCTCATTTTCTTCCTCAGGTTTAATTATCTTTTTCAAATTCGGGATTTAGCGAGGGTACTCGGCTCGCAAGGAATTTTATGTGTTTTATTTTTATTTGAACTCCGTTGTTTAGTTGTCACCTTTATATGTGTTTTATCAGCTCGATAGTCAATATAATCAATTTAAATTAGATGAAGCAGTAAAGGAAGCTTGGGAAGCCTTAACGACTTTGGCTGGATTGTTTTAAGAAGGAATATGCTTATCGTTCACATACCGATCTCTGTTATTATAAGGTTCTACCTACAAAATGTTATTGATTTTTATAATTTATCGACAGTTTTTTTTTTCTTAAGCTTCAATGAAACATGAATTTGTGTGCTCAAGATTATTCTAACATTCTTTTAGTGGAATATGCTGTTTGGTTTACATTTCATTTCGTACCTAAAATGACCATTCACAGCAGTCCATACTGTCCTTTATCGATCGGCATCTTGTTGCCCTGCCTAGTGCTTCTATGTGCAACTAAACAGCTAGTTCAGTGTTTGAGGAAATCAAGCCTACCGTTGCACAGAAGTGTAAAAGCAAAGCATGCACTTTTTTTAGTTAGATATGCCAACACACGAATTTCAACATATCATATTCACAGTGGTATGAATAAAAATGAAGTGTGTGCTTGAACTCCAAAAGTACTTTTTGCTATTTCATAATGAACTTTTGGCTGCTCCAAAAGGCGCTTCAAAATGGCTCGTGTCAATCGCATCACCGAGACTGTCTTTGGTAGGATATATTGGCAGTGTGACCGCGGCTGACATCGTCGGTGACGGCCGCTGGACCCTTCTATTCCTATCTCGGATATCTCTGGCGTGGCGAGTGTCAACTTGGTGACGCGTCCACCGAGCCAGGGATGCGCGCGACCAACCTTGCGCGAAAGCGCGCAAACAGTGTGCGAACAATGTGCAGAGTCTGACGAACTGCAGCGAGCAGAAGAGGGTGAGGGTGTCTGCGTGTTTGGAGAGGTGACTAGGCGCACCTTTTTCAGTGACATCTCGTCGGAGTTCCGCACGCGTCCAGACACGTCTCTTTGCATCAGATAAAGTCAGGGACCCCCTACAACAACTTTTTTTCTTTCTTTACTACGTGTGTTATTTTGTGGTATGTCACAAAATGTGCCAGTGGATACTGACTCTCATTTGTTTCGCGATTTATTTATTTATTTTTATCGCACATTTCGTTGTTAGTGGCGCGTAGTTGGAATTCCTCTCGCCAGGAATCGAACGGAACGCTGACGGGTTTTCACTCACGTTTTTCTTTTTCGGTGCGAGCGCAAGTGTTTTTGTGGTCTTTTCATGACGACGTTTGCTTCTCGCAAGAAGAGAAACTTGCGGGCGGTTATTCGGTAAGTAACGTTTCGTTTAAAGTTTTTTTTTTTTTTTTCTTTTTTAAGGTTACGTTGCCTTCGTCGACGTACCAACCTTGTACCATTTACCTTCGGTGTCGGCGGCTACTAATAGTGGTAACTGGTCGATTGTTAAATAGATCAAGCTCCTCCCGGCATCGCTCCGTGCGAAAGCTCGCATTGAAGGCTCGCACATAATGAGTCCAGTTTTTCCTGCTGCCGTGCATTGGTTTAGTTAGGGGCGCTGTGCACGTTAAGGACGCCCAGATAAAATGTACTGCTCTGACCAAATTGCCTCTCGACAAGGACACCACTAGCCATATTTCAATGCTTCTCTCACTCTCTGTGTACATGGCTTGCACGTGACGTCATCGCACTGTGCGAATGGTAGTTCCTGCTTGTCCTTGCTGAGGAAAGCAAATTAAAGGGCGCGAAATATGTGCTGCAGAATATAGGCGCGGAGAAGCGAGGTCCTTCAGAATGGCCGCTTATGTGATGTCAGTACAAAGACATGCACTGCAGAAACAAGACGTGGAGGGGATTGGTTAAGTGTCTTTTCGTTCGTTTTTTGGTACTCGTGACGCAAACCGATGGCCCTTGCTACCGACATGGAACGAGCGCAATCAAGCTCGCCACGTTCTTCTGGTGGATCTGAAAATACTGCACAGTAGCGTGTGCAAAAGGATCTATATCGAGCTGACGAGTTCATAAGGTACACAAGAGCTATTTACACTCATATGTGTAGGGTGCGACCGAACTAACCCATTTGGCACGTCTTACGAAATTTGAATTCCAAACGTACATACTTGAAGTTAACACGCGAACGTCGATTAAAAAAAGTTTTATGTCTATTTTTTTTTTGCATCTTAATTCAGGAGCTGTAAATGAAAAAGAAAAAAACGGCGGCCGTGAATTTTCTATGCCCTGTATCGGACGTTCGTCGTCTGCACACTGGTTTGTGAGCTTGCTCCCGGGTGGTCATTGTTCATATATTTCATTAAAAGTATTAATTATCGCGATTATCTCGCTCATCGCCAGCCTCTACTATTTTTTTTTTTTTTTTGTTGCGTTTGTGCGCTCAGCAAGCCACTTCGGAGCGAGCTCATAAACCAGTGTGCAGACGACAAACTGGCTAGTACAGGACATAGGAAATAATTTACACGGCCTCTGATTTTGCTTTATTTTTCGCTACTTCCGAGTTGAGCTCTCAACAAAAGGACGTTCTCGCGAAACGTCATTCGCTCGCGCAATTTCAGGTATGTACGTTTAGACTTCGATTTGTGCAAAGCGTGCCAAATGGGTTAGTCCTTAGGTCCGCACCCTGTACGTGGCTACAGAAACGCATGTTTCGCGGTGTTGGCGGTTCCGCCACCGCAGGGTTAGTGTTAGCAGGGTTTTGTGAGCTTTGAGGAGAGGAGACATCTTACGCGCGGGTGCATTCATCGAAGGGTATCGTTTCTTCATCTACATTTCCTTTCTTTGTTTCTCCTTTCTTTCTTTATGTTGAAACAGGCGGCCTTCCGTGCCACGGCGTTGACCAACTTCCCGGAAATAATGAAGGGCCCGCTAATGCCCTTCGAGAAAGCGGGAATCCACACATGTATGCATGTCACGTAGAGGTGGTGCTTCCTTCTAAAAATGGCGCGGATCGCGAAAGTGCAAAAGGAGGGTGGAGGGGGCTGCTGCCTCGCGTACACTTGATATATTATATATATACGCATACGTAATCTAGCCTTCGCAAGGAGCCATCCTGCCAATATCACGTTTCTCTATTTGTAATACCTTGCACGGCGCTTATCGCTTGACCCTGTCAATCATCCTGCGACAGTATATTGTGGACGAATGACAAAATGTGATCCCCGCTCCGCGGTTATTTTAGTGCGGATGAGGCCGATAGCTGGCGGAAGCAAGGGGGCTTATCGCATGCAGTCTCATGGGGAAAGCTGACTCTGGGTTTGGATCGATCCAAAAGTGCGCTTGCACGTATACGTCTAAAAAAAATACGAAAAAAAAATTGTCCCCAAATCCAGCGGCCGATTTTGTTGTTTGGTCTTGGAGGCCAGTGCAATTCGCGCCTCTCGGATGCTAAAGGGAGAACCGAAAGCAGTGCGAACTGTTGTCTGCTCTCTATGCCACTGAAGGTTCTGCCAGCACGGGGCGTACTTTTGAAGAGACGGCAGCCCGGACCCGAGAGCCTCGAATGTTCTTTCTTAGGGCGGTGCCATCGGGGTGCCCTAAGCCTCAGTCTCGTATACATCATACAAAAGACTGGGTATTCGCTGCAAACACGACGACATCTGAAGACACGCCTCACGCTTTTTTGTTCGAAGCAGGTTTACTTCGTACAGTTGTCCGCTTCGAACATGTCTGCGAACGATTTCTGCATGCCCAATCTGACAGGGCCGCCATGCGAGGAAGAAACACGCCCCAGAGAGTGTGCCCATACTGTGTTTTGTATACGATCTATCATAGCAGTGTGAGGTGAGCGCGGCTTTAGGGTGCAGGTGCCAGTAGGGTACCTAAGTGTTCTGCTATTTAGCGTGGCGCCACGGCGCTGTAGCACCGGTAAAAAAAGAAAAAGAAAGAGAGAGAAGAGCATTGTGCCGCAAAACAACTTGATGTCATCACCCTATCTGGCCGCCCGAACGAGACACCGGTCATTTTAATTGTCTCGAGCCCTTTTTTTCGGTCCCCACGGGTTTGCCCGAAGTGAATCGTGAGTTCACCCAGGCGTATCGAAAGGGCCGCCACCCGGTTTCCGTTCGAAGACAGCGCGTCGTCGCTTACCGACGAAATTAATGAGACAAGAGAGCCAACCCAAGAAGTGAAAGAATGCTGCCATTTTTTGTTTATGATTATTATTTAGTGTTGCTTTGTGCGAAAGCTGATTAGCTTTTTGCACGGCCTTATACGAAGCCGCAGCCGCGTCCGTCGAGCTATTCTGTGTTGAGATGGCGCTGACCGCGTCGTCCTCCCGCTTACACTGCGGAAGCTGATGGTGGTAGCTGCATTTGTGTGTGTGTGTGATCACGAAGCGGACGAATGGAACGTTGTTTGACCGGCCTTCGCGGCGCATTTCAAGGTTCTCGCTCGTCGCTTCAATTTAGCGCCAGCGGCTTCACTGCGTGGTCGAGCCAATCAACTCCATTTGATCGTCTCCTTTTTTTTTTCTTTATTGTTTTTGTTATCGCCTTGACAGGAAACACGACCGCGGGAGCAACAACGTCTAAATTTGAGCGCGAACCAGCTGGCTAGAAAACGAGGAAGCTGGGGTCTTTCGTCTCAAAAGTAGCGCAACGTGCGTCGATGCACAAGGCACGTGCAACGTGCAGCCCTTAGGAAGATCATGGCGGCACAGCATAGCACTGAATTCAATTTCAGACGCCATGTTCTTCCCAGAAGCGGCGCGCGGCACGTGTCTCGAGCATTTCAACAACAATGAATGGCACCACTTTTCCCAGGATAGAGGGGCTTCATTTCGTCTTGTTCAGGCCTCGCCGGGAATTGTCCTGTTTTGTACTACTACACTGTTTACAAACGCCCCATGCTTTTTTTTTTTTTTTTGGTTTACCGATTTTGCAAGCATTCTATATAAGCTTCAGCTTACACAAAGTCATGCAGGAACTGTACTTTACGAGCATCATATGAGTTATACCTTTCACAACTCGTACTGAAAAAAAAGGAAAACCGTATGCATCCTTACGATCCGGATCCCACACAAAAGGCGAAAAAAAAAGAAGAAAAGTCTGAAAATGGACCTTTTGGCGAATATGTGCTGCCACCTATGGGGCAATGGGCGAACCTAAGGCGCACTGGGTTGGAGAGTATTTGTAGAGAAAACAACGTGCACGTTAGGCTTCTTGTGTGCTACCGGTTCGTTTTCTTTTTGGTTCTTTGAGGGGTCGGACTTGTCAACTCACCTGACTGCACGAATCCAGGCTGCCCGCTTAACGGGTTGAAGCTTACCACACGGAAAGCGAAAAAAGCTAGTTCCACAACCCGGCCGATAATAGTTCCGACAGCCGAAGGCTACACAGTTCACCGGCATGATTGCGGTGCACGTCGTAATCTAGAACGGGCGTCGTCAGGACGATGACTCGTGTTCACCTTGTTCACAACATCAAAACTTGAGTCTCGACTCTCGATGGTCTTATTTTCTTCTTCTTCTTCTTCCGAGGCGCCCAAAGGCGAGAAATGCAAGATGGCGGATTGTTTGAAACTTGATACTCTCGAACCCAGGCGCATCAAATACTCCGCGCATGCGCACCGCGTATTTCTACGAAAGGTCCATTGTCAGCAGAATTCACAATTTTGAGATCCCTTACGCGTATCATATACATAAAGCTCGGAAAATATTGTCGGCGGTGCGCGCCAAAAGTATTTAGTTATATTATCGCCCATTGGAAAATACTTAATAAAGGTAAGAATGCCGCTTATGTGCCATGCTAACTTGTTAAGTATAGTAGACAACGATAACCAAGCATCAAATTTACCGTCGCGTTCTTCGTTGAGAAAAAAAAATGCGTATATATGTGATACCTGCTCAAATTGCTATGTTTTTTTTTTTTAACGGGGAGTTGTGTTTTCATTTTCTTTATTCGCTGCGTTTTTTTTTTTTTTTAATGCACAACGCGATGATTGGCTGCTTGTGTGTTCTGCACAAAGGTAGACGCAAGGGCCTTGTTTCATAAGAAGTGCGGCTATTACTCGATCAAATACTGTATGGTTCTCTCTTGTGGTATTATGAGATATAGGTCGGGTAAGTGTACGTGTTTCTCTTTTTTTTTGTCGTGGGGAAGTAATACAACTATAGTTGATTGCAAGCTAAGAAAAAACCGGAAATGCCTCTCAGAGGAAAATGTATTCCTACGCCGAGAAACGCCAGCCAATCGTTTTCATGACGTCACGATTCCGTGGACCAATCGCGATCCTTTTGAAAAAAAAAAAGCTCAACATGGCTGCTGGCCTTAGCAACGCGACGCTAGTTTCTCGTGACAATTATTCTGCTTTTTTGCACCGTGTTTTACGTGCCCGAGGTTACGCCACGAAATCTTAATGGTATCGGCTTGCGTTTGCAGCAGTTTTGGCGCGACAACGTGAGAATCCAGCGACGCTATCGCCAACGAAAATTTCGAAGCGGGCGCGAGGCTTAGCACTGCTGAGAGGTGAGAAGCTACGCCGGACGTCGTCTGCTTCGTTGGATTTCTGTCGCCTCTGCCCCACGTAGCTACTCAACATAGTACTGGCACCGCTGCTTCAATTCGCTGTGGTTTCCGCGGGGTGAGCTGAGATTGCCGTGCACCTCAGTGGGATCCATGACGGAAGACAAAGAGAGCGGGGCGTAGGGTGCCTACATGTCTGTCTGTCTCAGGGTGAAGACATCCATTGTTGCACTGAATGTTCAGCGCGTGACGCTCTCGCGCATTCGTTGCGTGACCTGGGCGCTAAAATGGCGTCTATGCATTAGCCAAAGCTACACGCTCGAGCTGATTGACACCGGATTGCGCGTACTTCAAAATGCATAAAAAAAAAAAAAACGATGGGCGTAAAAATGAATGAGATGTCACCACTCAAGCAAAAGCGCGCGTGTGTATGAAGGCACTCTAGCGGGGCGCGGTAGTGGTGTCGATGACTTGGGAGGGTGCCGATTTGTCAAAACCCGAAAAGTATAATTATTCCTGTTTTCTATTCATCCAACAAAATAAAGGCACACATTTCGTGCGCAAAGTCCACAAAACTAAGTAAATCACTAAATATTTATTATTTGCAGGAACTATAAGTGCTTTGTTATTTATAATTTTGGCGAGAGAAAGGTTGGTTTCGTTTTCGCCGCTTTCCCTCAATCGAAGGCGCTGGAAGACGGTATGTTAGACAGTATCTTGGATAGAAAATGAATTGGGAAGACGGTACATTGGACATGACTTTCTTTCTTTACTAAACAGCTATTTCGTTGACATAAACGTATTCTAACTTATTTAAACGTCCTGAATGAATTAAATAAATATTGTAGTAGTTTAAGACACGTTTACTGAAGGAATAAAAAGCAACGTTGCTAGCGAACTACTTTCTCGACGGCGGAGGCACTTCTGATGGGCGCAATGCGCTTGTGGGTGGAGCTAAAAGATTGTTCTTAGGTTGCATCCGACTATAATATGCAGGAAGTTTCTTTCTTCTCTTTTTCTTTCACAGTGTCTAACCGATAAGATACGCGAGAAGTGAAGAACCACCGCAGCTGCATGACGTCAGCGCCGCGTGCTGATGTATAGTATACTCGCCGGTAGTTCGGTTCCATCGCCGCCTACTCAGTCTCGGAACACGGCCATTCAGACAGGCGTCAAATGGCCGTCGTCGTCCGTCTGTATCGCTGCCGGGGCAGAAAGCGTCGCCGTGCGAAACGCCCTTCGTCAACGTCTGGCGGCTTTCGGTCGAGGCTGACTCTGATGTGGCGTGATTGATGATCCGTCGCCGAAATTCGACTGGGCTTCCGTCAAATTCGTCCATCAAACTGCGGCGAGGGCCAACGGCCAAAGGCCAGAGACGCCGCTCTAACACCGAGCGCTTGGCTGGCGCGCGTCGGCCCATTTGAGGCTGGAGTGTTTCGCTCGCTCCCTGTGTACAAGTTTAGCCTCGCATCAAGCATGCTTTAAAATTGGTTCACACACATGCGTTTGCTTAGGACCGAGTTCCTGTGACCTCTCGGGACGAGAGAACGCACTGACAGGCTGGCGCCATCTGTGAGGTGTCCCTGGAACTACATTTTACTGGAGCGAAGGTTTTGCGGTATTTGCGAGATCGAATGTCAATGAGAAATGGTCGTTTAAACATTGTCAAAAGTGTTTTTCAAGCCACGAAAGAAAGAGAAGGATGCTCGAGAAAAATGGGAAATGTGCCGACGGTTGCTCGATAGATGGCGCCAGTCTGTTCGCACTTTCGTCGCGAGAGATCACGAGAGGTTATAAGTCTAGCCGGTCGTACGTAAGGAGCCGCAAGCATGTGACCCAGCCTTCAGTCATTCTTGTTTTCCAATCGTCCTAAACGACTAGTCGAAAAAAAAAAAAAACACAATACGCTAGATGACTTTTAAAACGTGTATTTTTCGCATGGAACGCTCAGATAAGGTTGGTCAATATTGTAAAAACTAGACAAAAAACAACAAAAAATAAACAACGTAAGAGTGATAAAAACTTAAGCGTTTCTGCTAAAAGAAAAAAAAAAACGATGTCAAATTGGAATTAGTGGAGTAGCGCGGAGGGCGCGGAGGGCACGCCGCATAACTGGTGTCGACGGGACCAACGTGCTAGCGGTGTTTCCATGTTCATAAAAATTGTGTTTTGTGGGTTAGATATAGAATTATTATTAATATATATGCCTCACCCGGCTTATTAGTTCTAAAATAAACCGAATTTCGTGTCGTCATCGTGCGTGACTGGGAAAGAATCCGCACTACCTTCCCCGAAAAAAAAAAAAAAAAAAAACTATATATTCAGCGATTTCGAGATGTTTTTACTTCGAGACGTCGAACTGAATAGTCTCGCGACGTAAAGTCGGGGTCACACTGCTTATACATCATACAAAAGACAGTCTGCATACCGATTCGAACGCGAGTCACCGCGATATCCGTGCTTCGAATGCCGCATGGCCATGGCAGTGAGTTGAAGGAGAAGCTTGGCACGTGGCATTCGAACCACGGATATTGCGTTGACTCGTGTTTGCAGGCTGTCTTATGTAAGATGTATGAGCAGTGTGACCCCGGCTTAAATGTTACGCTAATTCTTTGTTTTTTTGTGTGTTTTTTTTTTAAAGGGGAGGGGGAGGAGGGTAAATTTACTTTTGTACCAATCGTATCTTACGCACTCTTACCAGGCACTCAAAAAGAAAAAAGAAAAAAAAATGTGCGCGTGTGGGGGAGGGAGGGAGGGCAGGGGTTTAAGTGTTCATTTTAACTGACTAGCAGTTCTATTGACAATTAAGCTCGCACTAAACTTAGACCGATAATGCATCGTTTCCCCCCGATATTGTACCTGCATATATTACGTCAAAATGTATTTTTAATGTTGTAATTTCCTTTTTAATGGCTGCGTTCGTTTTACTTGAGGGATTATATTTTAAGTCTAAGGTGCCAAAGTGAGCCGAATGCATATGGAGAAGTCTGTGGAGAGGATAAAATACCCATCGCTGTATCTGAAAAAAAAAAAAAAAAAAAAGAAGTGTTTGGAGATGATTGAATAATACGCTTCGTTGTTTTTGTATCTTGTACTTATATGCTTTTTCTCGAACACGTAGCTACATATGTAATTGGATATTATTTTTGCTGAAGTATTGATGGGTATTTGTATTTAGATACATCTTGGCATACATTGAAATCCCCAGAGTCAATAATTAATTTACTGGACATAGTCACTAAAACAACCACCGCTAGGGCTGTTCGTAGAAGACCCGGACGCATCTCGTCCGAGCGTCTGTCGGCGCGTTCGTAAAATGGGGCGGTTCGGGCGTCCACAAACGATGGCGTAATGCGCGGCCCTCTGTTTTTATTTGTTCAACCGACACCGCTTGAAGAACCCGAGACTCGCCTGCTTCTCACCAACGTCAGAGCGCACTCTGCCCGACGTCGTGCAAACACGTCCAATTGGTTCGCTGTATTGACATGACGTTGGGCAAAATCCGCTCTTACAAAAAGAAAAAAAAAATGAGCGGCTGTTTTTTTTGTTGTTGTTTCTTTTGTTTGTTTGTTTGTTTGTTTGTTTGTTTGTTTGTGTGTGTGTGTGTGTGTGTGTGTGTGTGTGTGTGTGTGTGTGTGTGTGTGTGTGTGTGTGTGAATTTCTCCTATTTTAGTCCACCTTCTGTGCGAGTTTTCCTTGAGCTTGGAAGAGGACACCAAAGATTTAGTTCGTTTGGCTTTTTTATGTTTAGTAATTGATTTCTTTGATTTCGGTAGCACAAGAGCCGTCAAGGCCATGTCTTTTTTTACATGTTGTCAGACCGTGTCCTTCCTTATCGTGATATAAATTGTATAGCCAATTGCAAACAGGGCATCTGGCCGCCGCCATGTGTCTGCACGTGCGAGCAAGCACATGCAATTGCAAGCCTCTCAAGGCCAGATTCATGCGCACGCATCTTTATAAAAAATAAAAAAAAGCTTTTGAAACCTTTGTTTTGTTGCTATATAGGTCACGACATGTGACCGAAAAAAATAGGGAGGGGGGAGGAGGAAATTGATGTTTGGAAGACAATACTACGTCGGAAAAATATTTTAGAGAACCATTTTCTGACTTCCACGAAATACCGTTTTGAATGAAACCTTGGCGTTGTTAAATATGAAGCATGCATTTGTTAAGTTACCTCAACAAACCTCAAGCACCGTAGCAAATAAGTGTTGTTTTTTTGTGGGGCATTACTAATCTTTTTTTTCTTTGTGGGTGATTACTAATTGGAATACTTGCGTGTGCATTTCAGATCAGTAATTTGTTCTTTTGTCAAAATGAACAAATTTCAAATGCAGAAAGATCTTTTTTTTTTTTCTGGCGACCAGATATTTTTAAGTTCATGCAAGTTATGAACTTTTTTTTTTTTTTTAGGTAAGAATAAAGAGGCAAATCGAGCACAACTCATCAGCGTCACATAGCAATGATTAGACTGATTATGATGAGAGATGGCATAGACCCGATTGCACTTTTGTTGCCCAGATGTTTACCTAGAGGCCATCGAAAGTGCCAGCTGTGTAATTCATTTGATGCTGCCAAGTCTCAGGGATGGAATCCATGGTGCTGACTGTCTGCCGTCCTTTGGTCCCTACAGATCTCGGGAGCTGATCAAGCAGGCTATCCAGGACAATGACTTCATGAAGAACCTGGAGACGATCCAGATCAAGGAGATCACGGACTGCATGTACCCCGTGGAGTATGCACAGGACAGCCTCATCATCAAGGAAGGGGATGTCGGCTCCGTTGTTTACGTCATGGAAGGTACGATATTGCATAAGATGTCCTTTGCAGGAGGCGTCGTAAGTGGGGTTCCTTGTTATCCGTACATACGGACAAAGGTGTCGGCAATATTCGGAAGATGAAAGGGAAAGGGGGGGGGGGAGGAGAGAGAGAGATTGTTTTTTTCCTTCCCCCGTATGGTCTGCTAAGCATGACTCTAAAATTTCAAAATATAGTTGATTGAGAAAATGTGCATATTAGCTAGCTGAGTCCTGAGAAACCTTGCATAACTGGGATGAAATAATGCCTAAACTTTGTGTTATAAATGATATTTTGTAGTTTTATTTTCTTTGTTCGACGTGAAAATCGGCAACGTAATTAAATCTGCGTGCCACCTTCAAAAAGGCCATACAAGGCAGATGAGGCTGAGAACAGAAGGGAAAAAATGTGACAATGAGACTATAGGAAACAATAAATTGAATAAACAGCATTACCCCTCTTTGCTTCTCCGACTCGCAATTACACGTATTAAGAAGTAGTATAAAACATTGCGACAGCGGTAATTTAGGTTACTCATACGAGGGGCATTCATAAAGTTCGTATTATTGTCACGAAGGAATAGAGATTCAGCAATCAAACTCGAGTAGGAGTTGAGACTTTCTCTACATATTCGCCACCAAAAGTTACCCACTTTTTCCAGCGATGCACCACATGCCGGAGGCCATTGTTATAGAACTCCTCGTTTTGAGTGTTCAGGAATCACTTGGTTGTTTCAGCAATCACTTGGTCGCCGTCTTTGAAATGCTTTCCTCTTAATTGGCCACACTGGAATCGTCTGCGCCATTTAACCAAAGTGTCATAAACTGGGGTATTGTCCCCGAACAATGCTCCCAGATTGGAATGAATATCCTTGGCATTGCTTCCCTTCAAAGGAAAAAAAAAAAAACGGATCACTGCATGTGCTTGGCACCGACGGGGGGTGCCATTCTTGTTTCGACTCCCTAGCGGCGTTCCGAGCTACTGTAGCATGCGATGTTTATACTGTGCGGAAACTAGAGGGACGCACGCTCATGTTGATGCCTGTTTTGTTCCTTTTTTTTATTTTTTGTGCCGATAATACGAACTTTATGAACGCCCCTCGTACATTTTCACAGGAAACTGGGGACCAAAGCATTTGCTGTAAAAATTAAACGTACATCAAACAAACAAAAATTCTCAGACGCACTAAATATAAAACGTGGTTTCTAAATCTTTTTGACCATGATTAAGTCGTTTTCAGTCATGCCGATCAATCATGTCGTTTATCACCTGAAACTGTGGTGCAGAAAAGGGAAAACATTTAGTCGAGGGAACAGACACAGAAGAGATGTTCCCTCCTCTGCCTGTTCCCTTGACTAAAAGTTTTTCCTTTTAGCGACACGATTAGCTACCACCAGCTCGCCTGCGCACTCATTCTTTTCACTAATGCCCATCAAATTCCTGATAAAAATGATGACTTTACTTTAATTGATTCGAAGTTTATATAATTGAAGTTGATTACTTTATTATTTTAATGCTACCTCTAAGTAGGCACTTTGGTAATAACCAATCACGCTTATTATTTTATGTGTGACATGTAGTTCCTAAATGAAAACCTAAGCCTGTGTTGCCACATGTCCTGTAATAAGGCGTGACTATAGTCCGTTGCAACTCAAAAAGGTAAGGCGAGGGAAAAGAAGGCCGGTGAGGAGGAAGCAGACGGAATGCTAGAGAGGAGAGGGGGAAACCTCCTCTCTTCAGCGTTCCGCCTGCTTCCTTCTCCCCGGCCTTCCTTTCCCTCTCCCTACCTTTTGAGTTGCAACGGACTACAGCCTATAGGAAAACCCTGATTGACGCACGCACTAGGCACAGCTTTAGTTAGTCGGAACCATGGAGCCGCCGTCGGGAAAGCGTGCTCGTGTCGCACGCCGGAGTATTGGGTTCGATTCCCACCCAGGCTGAAATGTAAGAAATTTTCTTTTCAAAGCCATCAATTCACTTTGTTTACAGGAACCTCCTTGAGAAATCTTTGACGTGTTTTTACTCTTGGCGCTGTGCCGCCAGTAGTTAGTTTGGCTGGCTCCTTAGCAATGATGACGCTGTTGCTATGGGGCCACATGACGCGTCGCAGCCAATAGGAATTTAGGTGCCGTTTGCCGGCTTCACTCCATGGGACAGTTAATGCTTTCGCATTTAAAAGAATTGTGCCGTGTGCTAACTTTGACTGTTGTCTTTTGGTTTCTTGCAGAGGGCAAGGTAGAGGTCACAAAGGAGAGCAAATTCCTGTGCACTCTGGGGCCAGGAAAGGTCTTTGGGGAGTTGGCCATCCTCTACAACTGCACAAGGACTGCGACTGTGAAGGGTGAGCGCCCCTCGCATTTGACTTGCCTTCTTATGTTATTCTATTTTGAAAATCCAACTGAGTGATGCAGAAGTGAGAAACAAAGGGTGTGAGTATCTTTTATCTGATGAACTACCTGGGTAGGAAGAACAAGCACTTGCGAGTAATCCGATAAAAACAATACTGCTTGAGATGATTAGGATCTTCTGTGGCGATCGCAGAATCAGGAAACATTTCGGGCCTGGCGGACCCTTCGTCAGTCGAACTAGATAGCTTTGTTTGTTTTTTCACTGACCTATGCGGAGAGCAAGTCGTCTGCTTCTTGCGCAGGAGTGGCGGTGACGTCAGAACGACGCGGAGCTCTAATTGGCTGATGGAAAAAAAATAGTGGGTAGACCTCAATGCTAGATACCTTGAGGTCTACCCACTATTTGTTTCAATCAGCCAATAAGATCTCGGCGTCGTTCTGACGTCACCGCCACTCCTGCGCAAGAAGCAGACGACTTGCTCTCCGCATAAAAATCTGCCAAGCCCTAAACGTTTCCCGATTCTGCAATCACCACGGAAGATCCTAACCATCTAAAGCAATATTATCTTTAGTGTTGTGCGAATATTCAAAATTTTGAATAGTAGTTTCGAATAATACGCTATTCCGTATTCACTTCGAGGTGAACTGCGGTGTTCGTACTTTTCGAAGTGTTAATCGCTGTGGGTTAGTCCCGTTGAGTGCGCTTCTCACTGAGCACCTGCGCACTGCCGGGAAGCAATACTCGTGGAGCTCGCGGGCTTCGCGGGTATTGCTTCCCCGCAGTACATAGGTGATCGGTGACAAGCGCACTCAACGGGGCTAACCCGCCGCGATTATGCAAGTGTATATGTTATAATGCAATTAATGCAAAGGTGCGAGCGAGCTGGGCGATTGATGATAATAAGGTTATATGTTGAGCAGTCGCAGCGATGTCTGGACGGCCTGCGTTCATCATTCGTGCTTGTTTACTTTTTTTGGTCAAATTTGAAATGGAACAAAGAATACTTGCAAATACCAAGCAGATTTATAAATCCTTTCGATTAGGATAGCTGCAACACATCTCTTGTTTACATGCCACAGTTCATATAGTTATATTAAAATTATCTGAGCTTAGAAGTGGAAGGTTGGGAACAACCTTCAAGAGTTCAGCTGAATGTTTTTTTTTAAGCATGGTTCACAGTATGGGAAAAACTGAGAAACTTTTCGATATTCAATTCGAAAATATTCGACCAAAACAATTATTCGCTTCGAACTCACAATCCACTACTCGTACATGACTAATTACCTTTCCTCTGGATGCACTGCTAAGAGGTGGCAAATGCATAATTCAACTCTGAACCTGTTATTATATACTAAATTGTTGTGCCAAAGTTGAAAGTTAAAGTACTCATAATATTTAATAAGTGCAACGAGACACGGACAAGGAAGAAAGAACACTGCGATACATCTCTGTCTTTCTTCATTGTCCATGTCTCGTTGCGCTTTTTAAATATTATGAATCACCAACTGGGCCAACTCTCCACCCTTGTTAAAGTACTTTTTGTACTTCAATCTTATAACCTCATCAACATTATTTCTTTTAATGGGTTATACAGCACCATCCAGTAGGTATTTGTCTTTTTTTTTTTCTTGTGTCAACATAAGGTTCTTTTACAATTTCTATTTCTAAACTAGTGGAGCCATTTTTATGCATTCACCAATGGCCCCTTTTGAGACAAGTAAATAATTTGGCACAAGCATACTCATTAAATGCTTTATTTTATGAAATTTTGGATTCTGGTGCAGCAATATCATCAGCTTGTTCATTAAGAAATAAATCCAAAGATCATCATACCACATTTGTGGCACAAGAGACATTCCATAACTTCCTTTGTGCAATACACAACTTACAACCTGCCATGCTGCCTATACACCATAGTGACATATCCATACAATTTTTGCCCAAATCTGAACTGTAGTCACTTCCTGTCATCAGCTCCTTCATGAATAAGAGCAGGGGACCAGGAACGTTGTCACCCTAATGCAAGCTTATCTTTTATTGAGTAGATTATTTTTCACCCGTGTGTGTCCCACATCAGATGGCTGCTTTTGCAGTCCAGATATTTTTGTAGGTGCTGCTATATGCAGAAAATAATGGATCTGTGGTTGGCTGAAGTGTTGACTAAATGAATTTTGAATCCTTAGCAATTAGCGACTGCAAGCTATGGGCCATCGAAAGGCAGTGCTTCCAGACCATCATGATGAGAACTGGGCTGGTACGGCAGTCAGAGTACACGGAATTTCTCAAGAGGTGAGCAGGATGAAAATTTTGTTATTATTATAATTAATAATATTATTTATAACTCTGGCTGATGGCTCACATTCAGCTATTGAAAGCCTCATTGCTTGGCTGGCTATCAAAACCGCAGCTTCTAAAGTTCAATGCCCCATACCTTGATGCTAGTTCCTCCTGTGTTTCCAGGCATTGGATCACATTTGTGCTCAATTTTAATGTGCATGTTGCAAATAGCATCATTTCAGCTGTTAAAGGGCCCCTAAAAAGAAAACAAATGTTTTCTTTAAGCAGTCTGGTTGAAACACGCAAATCAAAAAATTAATTTTACGCAAAGAAAAAAACTTTTTAGAGCAATATTGACAGCGCGAGACGCGATTTAGTTGGTAGTCACCTATTATCCACTTGGTTTCTCTTGGCATTTCGGGTGCACGGAGGAGAGGGGGATCGGCTTCGCCTTCACGTTGAGGTGGAAAGAGCGAATTACCATCTTGTTGAGTGAATGACCCTTTCCTGACGTCATGGATTTTGCGTGCAGAATTTCAAATAAATCTCTAAACGTCAATATTGCTCTAAAAAAAAAATATTTTTTTTGCGTATTATTTATTTCTTGACACACGTGTCCCAACCAGACTGTTCAAAAAAATGTTTTTCTTTTCTTTTTAGGGGCCTTTAAGTCCAGCTTTAAAAAAAAGTAAAAGGGTATCGCATCAAATTTACTGTCACTCGTTGATCTATAAACTGATACATACCTGTGGACCATCTCTGAATATCCAAAGATATCAACGGTGTAACTGGAGAAGGCTGATAGATATTCATAGAACATTGCAAGTGGCAAATTAGATGCGGATGAGATATGCTGCAGGTCTGTGTATGCCACATCTGCAGCTTAAGGTCGACTAAAATAAACAATTCTTGAGACCGGAAAAGGAATGTGTTATTAAGGGAAATAATCTAGATTAATTTCTATTTAAATTGAGCATTAAAAACAGAGTACCTCTGTTAATGTTTTCTACAACACAATTTTCAGTGTGCCCACCTTCAGGAAGCTTCCAGAAGAAACACTAATAAAAATCTCGGATGTTCTTGAGGAGGTCAGTGCATCTGACATTGATTTCTTGAACGGAATGTTGCTGAGCGTAACTGTTACTTAAGTTTAATTTTATACAAGATTTTCAGCAGTATTATTCAGGAGCTGGCCCCTCACGTAAACCATTGAGCTGCTGTACTTTTGTTTTAATAACTTACTCAGTCAAATTTATCAAGCTTTGATATTTGTTTACATGCTGAACAACCTTATTTTTATGTGTTTCTCTAAGTGTTAACAAACTTTCGTGGGATGCCAAAATTTCATTTGAGCGGCAGGCCTGACAATTTGGTGAGGCTCACAAACTTTAAGGCCATATTTTATAAGGCTTGAAGTAATTAATCCTCCTTGTATTATAAATCAGCATACAGAACTTGTTTATAGAATGAGACTAGGAAGTCATTAATCTTGACATTAAGATTTCTCACTTTTTGTGATGCATTCTTTTTCAGACTACTTACACACAAGGTGACTACATCATCAGACAAGGGGCCAGGGGTGACACCTTCTTCATAATAAGCAAAGGAACAGTAAGTCCTACCTACCTGTACACCTGTTCACAGCTTAGCACGTTATAAGTGGATTTTTTTCCAGACATTAATTAATGTCCATAGAAAATATTTAAGGCAAAGTTCTTTGGGAAGTAATAATTTTTATTGGAAAGTATAGAAGAGCATTTTGGAGAAAGAATGGAAACCCATATACTTCTTCACCAGTGTTTAATATGAACACGAAAGCGTGCAGGCCAGAGAGCTGGAATTGAGAAAGGGCAAACATAAAAGAGAAGCACGGGAGAGTTTGGGAGACCCAATTCAGTGAACCTTGTTAACATACTGCTAACTATAACAATACAAAAAATGGATCAACACGCTCAGATGATTTCAAGTGAGAGCAGAAATATGTTAATACCTGCCATTGCAACGAAACTCTTTGGCCGCAGCAACCGGCCTCTGCGGATAATTAAGCGGGAGCGAGCCTCAGGGTTGCCCTTAGCAGTAATCCCACAATCTCGCACTCCAGTAGTAGGTCTACGTTTTGGTCTCTGTTAATCCACGCTCGCGGGACAGTAACTAAAAACACAGGGAAACAATAAAACTCTCGTATAGCAAGCGTGAACAAAAAAAAAAAGAAAGAAAACTGCATTAGGATTCAATTATAGTGCTTCCACTTTAAATCTTGACCCTTCTGTCCCTGACAGCTGACCTTCATCGGGGCTTTATATACACACACTTAGCAGTCTGCCCATGCAGCTGCATATTTTTCTTGCATTTTGTTTCCTTGAGCTGGCAGCTCCCTGGGGAGAGAGTGGCATTGAAATAAAAGAGAGTGGCCTTTTCATTCTCTTGTTCGCATTTTTAGGTCAAGGTGACCAGGAAAGCTCCCGAGGAAGGTGGCAGCAATGCAGAGGAGGAGATCTTCATTAGAACCTTGCACAGGGGAGACTTTTTCGGAGAGAAGGCACTGCAAGGGTGAGGGAGTCATGCCGCCGAGTTTGTGCTCATTTGGCTGATTTCTTTCTTGACTGGGGAGGGTCTGTCTCTGATGACAACAGCGTGACTCGATGCACAAGTGGGGATGTCTGCCCTGATACTACGTCTTGACCTTTTGCAATGTTTTTGACTTGTGTGATCAATCAACTTAGTCATTTGTGTCTGCATGAGATGGGGGGAATGTTTTCCTGCACCTCCTAGTGAGAGCTTTGCTTTTTTTTTTTTCTTTTTTTTTTTTTTGGAGGGGCGTGTTTCCTTTGAGCTAAAGTTTCTGATGTTTGATTCTGTCCCCTAATTTTAATTTGCACCGGTAATTTTTTTTTTTTTATCCTTACAGTTTTTATTAGGAGCAAGCTTTAACTAACAGCAGGGCCTTTTTTTTTCCTTACCTTCGCTTTTCATTTTGTGGAACTGCTTGCAAATGCTACATCATCTCAGCAGACAGCTATTATACTTTGTTGTTCTGCCAATTCTATTCTTTTAAGGTTGTAGCTTATCATAAAGACACTGCTTACAAAACAAGTTAATGCTCTTACTTCTAAAACTTCTTCACAACTGACCGACCTTAATGTCTTTCCATTGTTTTTCCCTGCGCAGCGAAGAATGTCGGACGGCAAACATAGTAGCGGACGATGCGGACGGTGTGACATGTCTAGTCATAGACCGAGAGTAAGTGACCTCCATCCAGATTCATATTTTCCTTTAGCATTCCTCTACATCTAATTTCTTCTAGCAGTCCTAGTCGCTTTTCATGCCGTATGAAGCAACTTTATATTTATTCTACCTAGTATATAATCTTGCTTCCAGTGACTTGGTTTTAAAGATATGAAAAGCTAGCTAATTGTGAGCCTCTGCTGTGTTTCTGGAGGATGATCGACTCATCATGTTCCACGCTCTCTTTGTGCAGCTCGTTCAACCAGCTCATGAGCAACATCGACGAAATCCGAGGCAAACAGTATGACGAAGATGTGGGCGTCAGGCAGAGGTGAGAACATTTTTTATCTGCTCCATCGTTGCCATGTCAGTTGTATGTCATTTTGAGTGGTAGGCTTTCCCCGAAGTGCTTTCGATGAGTCGAGGTGCATATAATTTACGCAACCTCTATTCACGTTCCTGTGCTGCATCTCGGATTGTGACCAGGGTAAGGAATTGTAGCGGCTCTTTAGCGGTCCTCAAACTGCCTCTTCCTTTTGTCCGTTTGTGTGCATGTCCAAATCTCAATTTTTGTTGCAGGATCAACGAAGAGTTTGCAAACTTGAAGTTGAGCGATCTCAGGGTAATAGCCACACTTGGAGTTGGTGGCTTCGGGAGGGTTGAACTGGTGAGTTGCTATCAATAAGACATTGAGGCTCTTGCGGTTTGGTGTAGGTTTTCATTAAGCTTTCTGGGAATGAATCTCGCAATACTTCCCACATGTTTGCGAGGCCTTTTTTTTTAATTTGTATTGCATCTACTGCCTTGAAGGAGCGTTGAAATGGGGTAGTACAAAGTTCAGCAAAGAGCGTCATTTTTTTTCTTTCAACTACATTTGCCTCTTAGCAAAAATGTTAAGCTTGGTATAAGAAGTCAGGGTCCAATCACGGACACAGTTTCCCAACTATTGCATAATATTGCGGTCCACTAACATTCTTATGACTGGTATCATATTGGCAAGTTCACCGGAGATCAGTAAACCTAAAATAGGTGCTGCCGATACGTTCACCACAGTAGCTTTCACAAGTGAAAGAATGTTTACGATCATAATAAGCGAAACCATCAAGTTATCTGTACACCTCACATGTTCTCTTTCTTTATCGCACAGGTACAAAGTGTGCACGACCCACTGCGCTCTTTCGCCCTCAAGGTGATGAAGAAGGCGCAGATTGTGGAGACCAGGCAGCAGCAGCACATCATGTCGGAGAAGATGATCCTGGAAGAGACAAACTGCGAGTTCATTATCAAGTGAGTCCACTCTGCTGCATCTTTTCTTTCTTCACTACAAATCTTTTCTGTTCCTGACTTACTTCTAGGTTTGCTCAATTTCTCTTTTGGAAATGTTTCACACTTCTCGGGCACTTGCTATTGAAGGCCACTGTCAAAACGATCAGCGTTGTGAAATGTGTATTTGCAGCGATAACTTGGACTATAAAGTGTGGTGTTCGAAACCAATCTGAATCACTAAATTCAGGTCATTGTCAAGCTAACCCCGTATTGTGCTGTAAATTTTATATACTCTGGCAGTGCTAGTGCCATGGCCTAGACACACGGCCGGGAACAAAGAATTGAATGTAGTTCTCGTTAGAGAAAATATCTGTGATTGTTAACGTTAATCAAAACAAGCCATACTCAGTCTAAGGAGCTGACAAAGCTGTTATTCTTTACATTGCTAGAGAGTGCAAGGGATATCTTGACATGAGGTCACTTCAATGATGCAATGCAGAGGAACCATTATAACATGTTCTATTAATGGTGTGGCATGCCAAGATCAATATTTCTTCATGCTTGATCAATCCAGACAAACCAAGATTTGGAAGTGTGTAATTTTAAGAGAACTTTCACTGTGTTATAGTTGTAACCATGAAGTTCCTAGCATTACATCGTGCTTTTCCTAGACTCGTTAGGGCTACAAACAACATTCTTTGGCAGACAGCTTTTTGCGTCTGTCAGCATGTTACGTACGCTACTTATGCTATTGATTTTCCAAGGAAGCAGGATGCATAAAAGTTTGCATATTCTGCATGTCATTTCCTTTGGGCAAGGTGCATAATGCCTGCTGCGTTGTTGAAGTCAAAATTTTTGGGTCATTTGATTTTCTTATCTGTAGTGCAAAGTGCCCCCCCCCAAAAAAAAACAAAAAAACATAGCGTTTTTTTTTTATTGCAGAAATAAACTAAGCATCGCCGAACGCTCATTCTACGTCCAAATGTGGCGCTAGCTGTCCGAACCAGATACCAAAGCTTCAGAACTAACCATTATCTTATTCAAAAGTTATAAATTATTTTTTGAAATTTTCAATGGGAAAATGTTGGCCGACAGAGATCTCTAATGCATACAGAAAATGGTGAAAACGGGCCCCATTTTCCCATTGAAAATCTTAGAAAATCACTTAAAACTTTTGAATTAGATAACGGTTAGTTCTAAAGCTGGCATTGGTTCGGACCACTAGCGCTACATTTGAACTAAAAATAAGTTTTGGCAATGCATAATTTATTTTTGCAATGAAAAAAACAATTCACTGCAATTTCTTAGGACACGGTGTACATTTGAAGTAAGGACGTGGGAATAAAAAATGGCATCTGATTCTGCAGTTTGTAAGTCACAGCACTTCTTTATGCAACACCAATCAATGGTTGGTTGACACTTCTGTTCACAGGTGTTACAGCGTAGAAACCTGTGCCATGTAGGTTTGATCACAAACAGTAACATTGCAAATGCAATTCAACTTCACTGTTAGCTTGCGAGTGCTACAGAGCCTACTGTATTCAACAAAAAATTCCATTAAATGGGGTTTTGACTCTGTCCAAACTGTGCCTGGATATGTAAAGAAAGCAATCCAGAATGTATTTTTACGACCTTCTCAATTACCGTAGAATACCGCACATCCGCCCATTCCACATTAAATGGCCATTCCCAAACTTGCAAGATCGGAGAAAATATGCACAGTACATTCATATGTAAAATTGATGACCGGACAAGCGCCCATCCCCCATTTTTTCTCGATTATCTCTAAATTTTGAGTGGGCGCTTGCCCGGTATTTTTTGGTATGCTTAATTTTCATGCTATAGATTCTGAAGACAAAGCATCCCATTTGAGGTTACATACAGTTTCATTTGTGTGCAGTGCATTCACACAAATTCTTTTTTGATTTGGCTGCTTGCGTAGGCTTAATTATATGTTAAATTTGGACAAGGTCAACATCCCTTCTTTTTTCCGAAGCTTTTACAATTTTTGTAACTTATTCCAATGGAAAATGCAGAAGACAAAAGGGTCTTTGCTTATGCGCTTGCATGTCTAGTGTAGCGTGTGAATGGCCGACCCATAAAGCACCACCTTTTCTCAGATATCCATCCTCATTCGCAGGCTTTTCAAGACCTTCAAGGACAGGAAATACTTATACATGCTGCTCGAACCATGCCTGGGGGGAGAACTCTGGACAATCCTCCGTGACAGGTAACGGCACACATTATGGCGTAGCATTCTGGACAAGACCACTGTCCTTTGCTGACTTATATCCACTTTTGCAAGCGATGGACCACATGCCGGAGACCATTGTTTTAGAACTCCTCGTTTTGAGTGTTCAGGAATCGCATCACTTCAGCAATCACTTGGTCGTCGTCCTTGAAATGCGTTCCTCTTGTTTGGCCACACTGGAAGGTCAACGCCATTTAACCAGAGTTTCATAAACTTGGGCGTTGTGCCAGAACAGTGCTCCAAGATTTTAATGAATTTTCTTGGCATTGCTTCACCTCAAATGAAAAAAAAAATGCATCACTGCTTGTGCTTGCCACCGACGGGTGGTGCCATTTTGGTTTCGACTCCCTAGCGGCGTTCCGCGCTACTTTAGCACATGATGTGTACACTGTGCGGAAACTAGAGAGACGAGCACTCATGTTGATGCCTGTTCTGTCCCGCCTTTTTAAATTTTTTGTGCCAATAATACAAACTTTATGAACGCCCCTCGTATATGCTTTTGTCTGCTCCTTGTTTGTCTTTTATTTATTTCGACGTCTACACAAACTTTTTTTTTCCACTTCGGAAAGAATCGAGATCTAACCTAGATTATCAACGAGTCTTTTCGGGTGCATTCATTGTGTGAAATTGGATAGTATACTCTGTGTTGGGGTTTTTGATTTTTGTTACATTTGCTTTCATATCTTAACCAATCAGGTTCGACTTGGGGAGCTCATAGAATCATGCCTAGGGAATTAGATCATCAAAGTTGAATAGTACAAGATCATGCAACCATTACAAGAGAACAAAGATGGACAAAGAACCAAGATGTGTTCATGATGAAAAACCGAGACTAGGAACAGATAAAAACGGACACGCATAAAGACCGTCTCAAAACACAGCTACAGATTTTATTTCACATTGTCACATTTATACAATCCACCCTCCCCGAAGGTTACCAACCTCCTCACAACAAGGTAAGAAGGAACACGAGAAACAACATCCACTGCTCTTGGGGTGACCCCAACCACAAGCATGACCAACAAAGGAATGGACCCTCACTACACTGACCTTTCACCGAACCCCATTAGTCATCCGCAGAAACCTTTTCATTTCTCTACTCAACGATAGGGACGGCTGACTTATACAATTTCCATGGCTAACAATCTGCATCGTTTCTTTCACAATTCGCCTATTGCATTCTTTGTCTTTCTTTAGGACACTTGTTTTCTCACAAACCGGTTTGCACCCACTATGTTCTTCAATATGCTTTGCAAGCTCAGAGGTTTGTGTCTTAGTTTTAGCTACCCTTTTATGCTCCAAAATTCAATAAATTTAAACAGCATCCAGTCTGCCCGATGTAGGGAAAACCACACTTCAAAGGAATGCTATACACAACCCCTTCTTCACAAGAAACTGCTGGATTCTTATGTTTTATGAGACACTCTCGACGAACCCTAGAAAAACCTGTTAAAATTTCGAGCTTATGTCGTGCCCTGAATAAAAGAGCTACGTCAAATTTAGTCACTACTTGAGGTTGCACGAAATCCTATGATAATAAGGCACCGAAACTATATTTTTTTACCCTATTTGTTTTAGAGGAAACTAAGCTAAAATCTTCCACTAATTTTAACCCAATACTAGAAACGACAGCTCCGTTATTGATGCAACTTCTGGATCGTGCCATAGTACTATTAATCAAAATGTTATGTCATACATTCAGACTGAAAGTATGTTTTCAGTTTAAAAGGGTGAGATTATCAAATTCCTTCGTGTCTGGAGTTCGCATGTATGATGAGTGTGCAGAAAGCCTACATGATTGCTTCCCTTTTCCCAGGGGCAACTTTGACGACAACACCACAAGGTTCTACACTGCCTGCGTTGTGGAGGCGTTTGACTACCTGCACGCCAGGAACATCATCTACCGCGATCTCAAACCTGAAAACATGCTTCTGGACATCAGTGGCTACATCAAGCTGGTGAGGGCACACCGCTCAGATTTTGTTTTTTTATGGTGTAGCTTCACAAGCGGAGCTTTCTATGAGCATCAAGAGAGAAATACATTCTGCAGTCACCTCTGTGGAGTGTTATGGCATAAGAATATTGCATGCTGAAAACCTCCAAAAGAACTGTAGGAATCTTTTTTTTTTTTGCCACATATAATTATTTTTAATCTCGGTATTTCTATGTAACTTCTAAGCATTGTACTTGATATTCGAGGGCCCTTAAGGTGTGCGGATGTTCCTTTCATGTTCTTAGCCATAATACATTCTGGTTATACTTATGTCCATGTATGTCTATGTAAGAGAAACATTTCGTTACCTTATGTAAAACAATCGAGAACTGTTTTAAATGTTTTAATGTACGGAAGAAATTTCAGATGTGGTGCCACCGTGAGAGTTCTACAAGAACTTTACATATATACTTAGCAACTTTTATGACATTAGTTTCGGCCCATTTAAAAATATTTGTTAGCTTCCTTGACTCGGCTAGGTTAGCCAAAGACAAACTTCTGCCATGCTTCTTAGCATTGTGTGTTATGTTCAACAGTGCTGAGGAAGGGCAAGGTCTCTCAAAGCATGAAAGCAAAAAGCGTTCAGCCTTTCCACTCTCGTGAAGAAGGAATACCAGCGGAGCTATACTCGATACACTGCCGCAACGCGCACGCGCCCGATTCCCGTTTCTTCTTGTCCGACACGCCGCCGATCGTGGATACGTCTCCACCGAACCAGAGTCGGTCGCACACGCCGCACGTGACGCCAAACGGGTTCTCCACGAACTCCCTCCGGAACCTCGCCGTCGCACCCGGGAACTGTTCAGCCAGCGTGGAGTGCAGTCGTCGCCGGGCCTCGCGCTTGCGCTTGGCCTCCGTGGCACGATCGTCGTCCGTGGCGTTGGCCCGCCGGCGCCCTTTACATCGCTGGTTCTGTTCTCGGCGGCGGCTTTCCAGGCGAGCGATGTGTTCTTTGGCAAGGGAATCTGAAGCGCTGGACGCAGTGGAAGTCGAGGCGACAGCGGCTTTGCGGCGGTTGCGGACCCATTCGCGCTGCTGCGTACGTTGCCGCTCCTTCTGCAGCCTGCCTCCTTTCCCCAAAAGGGCGCGCGGCCGACCCATCGTGAGTCCGAACCAAAACTGATAAGAGCGTAGGAGCGTAGGAAACGGCGTGCAAAACAGACGAGGACCAAGCCCCAAACGTGACGAGTGCTGTTCGTCGTCGTCTGTTTTTCGCGCTGTTTCCTACGATGAATTGCCACTAACGCGCCCAACTATCCATTCTTCTATGATAGTTGGAAAGGTTGCCGCCATCTACGAGCGACGGCGGAAACCATACTGGTTGTGTGCTTGCCGCCGTCGCTTATAGACGGCGGCAGCTGTCCAGGTAGGTTTGTGTCGACATACCGGACACGCTCCGATGTAAAATATCAGCAGCTTTTCGCGACAACGTGGAAAGAAATGGCAGCGATAGGTCGGTAAGTACAGGCGTCCAAGCTGTGCTTCGACGCAGCAAGCCTCGTATTCTTTTTCTTGGGTAGGTCTCCTAGCTTTGCATGGCCTCCCGTCTGTTCACATTGAGATCCAGAAAAAACTGGCACAATGCGACGTGACTCGTCCTTTACCCACATCCCGAGGCGGGCGTTGGCTTCATGGCACCACTAGTGTGCATAGACTACAGAGTGTTTCCAACTGCTTCATCAGGGTCACAGGTTTATGGGCAGTGCTTGCAATACAAGCTGCAAGGAGGCGACGAAAACGTCTGCAAGCGTCTCTGCCTTTTTGCCCACTTTTCTCCTCACCACACAGCAATGCAATGTGCGCACACTCGCGACCAATCAGCACAGGAGGCATACGCCATTAAATTGCAAGTGCTCTCCGTAACTTTGTCGCTCCCTCTCTTAAATTTAGGCTTTCTAGGCACCAGAGGGCACGCCCACCATCTCTCAGCAGACAAGCAAACTACCTGATTGGGCGTGGTCACGGGATTTGATGATGTGATTTGGTTTCTGCCTAGCACAACGCTGCCGCGAATGCAGCTGGGAATCCCTTATAACAGCCTAAAAGCTTTCTTCAATCTCACCTTCCAGGTGGACTTTGGCTTTGCCAAGAAGCTGGTGAACGGCCGCAAGACGTGGACGTTCTGCGGCACCCCCGAGTATGTCGCTCCCGAGGTCATCCTGAACCGGGGTCACGACATCTCGGCCGACTACTGGTCCCTGGGGGTCCTCATGTTCGAGCTCCTCACGGGAGCGTGAGTGTTCGCCCATTTGTCGCCACATTCCTGTCTTCCTGCTCGATGGCATCATGCGTCGGAAAGCGAACGCTGGGCACTGCGGAACTGGTGTTCATACCAGCTTCTCTCGTGTATAAGATATGCAGACCCAGTGGTGTTTCTTGGTTAGAAAAAAAAAGATATGTTGATATTTCGTGGAAAACCTGTGTGTCATCTGTGCCACGAAAGCAATATGGATTGCCCTATGCAATTTGCCTCATAGGCCGTGTTGATTAATGAGCAGGACCAGTAGCTATAAGGATTATGCCTATATAGGCTCTAGGAGCTGCATTATGCTTGCGCCCTTGTTATATGGAAAACTGCAATTAGTGAATAAGAATCTCGGCACATACACTTTAACATTCTGTCAGAAACCATTACTCATATTGACGGGACCATACCTGTAACTAGAAAAAAAGGAAACATTTACATTCAAAATAGAGCAAATTCAACTTTGTAATTTCATTGTTTTATTTGAGAGAAGATGTATTTTTCGGTGTTGATGTTGTCTTGCTGGTGGTTACTGGCGATATGAACATTGAGGTACTAGTAGCCGGAATGCTGAGCCGCCGTCACAAATTACTCGCATTCATTGGCAGCGCTGTTCGTTGATGAGGCAGCACACAAACTTTCCACATCTAATGTTGAGCCAGTCAGGTGCCGTTGAAAGTTTCCAAATTGTTGATGAAAGACTAATGTGGTGTTTGTACAACTATGTTACGCATGATATGGTTTAAACAGCGAAAAACACTGATGGAGAGGATGAAACAAGCAACTCTAGCTGTGTTCAGGGTCGGACTTACCAATAGGAAAAGTAGGCAGCTGCCTAGGGCGGCCGAATTTCGGGGGCGGCCAATTTGTGGCCGCCTCCTAATTAATTGACTCTTTTTTTTTTTTAATTATCTCCTAGTTTAACTACTTTGGGAATTCTAGCTCTGAATTTAGTTACTTTTAAAAATTTTAACTCCAAACTTAGCCACCTCCCCTGGGGAGCGGGGGTTGAGGGGGGCGGCGGGCGGCGGCAGCACTGTGTAAAGGCTGTCTTGGGCGGCAAAATGCTAAGTCCATCTCTGACTGTGTTACATATTTCTTAAAGGGATTGTCCGGCGATGTCCAGAAGCTACTAAGGATTTGTGCTGGTCACTTAGAGAGGGCCTAAATATAGTCATATCCGATATTTATTTCATTAAAAGATTACCCAATATTCGTTAAATCAATTATGGACATCAATAGGAAACTTCAGTCCAAATTTTGCAAGTATGCTTAGCTGGTCGTGTCGTGACGTCACATCAGGCATGGTAACGTCAGAGTCGCGGGGGGGCATTGACTTATTCCCGATTTTGATCAGCATGGTTGATGGTGCATCAAAGATCATAGACGAAGATTTGAGCTTCTCTCAATACCGTAAATCTTGTCTTTCTTAGAGCGAAGTTGTTTTACTGAGACAGCGGTCAAAAGCTGAGGTGGCTCTCTTTGCCTGATGTTACGGCAGAGCTTGCGTTGTTGCCAACGGAAACGCTGTGTAGTATTTTGCAGGTGCGATCTAAGCAGTTGGGCTCTGTTTAAAATTGAATTACTTGTGCGGCGGAGGATTAAAAATTCAAATATTGTGCGGATGATATTCCTAAAAGCAATGACAATATTATTTATTTGTGTCCCGAAATACAAAATTTTACCGGACAATCCCTTTAAGTAAATCTTGCTTGCAGACCGCCCTTCACGGATGCTGACTTCATGAAGACATACAACATCATCCTGAAGGGGATTGACGCCATTGACTTCCCAAGGTGCATCACTCGGAATGCAACCGCCCTCATCAAGAAGCTCTGCAGGTGAGGCGTCCCCCATCTCCCCACACTGCCACATGCAGCGATTAAGATGGCGCGATGGCATTTGTTAAGGACTGTATAAACCGGTTTCTTAATAATATTGCACTATGATTTACTACAAAGGTGCCCATGGGTGGCGCATTTATAGTATTTAAAAGTATGAGCTCACCCGAGTCAAAAGAAAAAAAAAAGGTATGTTTTTTTCTATGGTCAAACATACTTTTCGCAAATAGCACTGTGGACCGATGTGGTGTTTATCATGACAGAAAAAAAAAAAGGGGGAAAGGGAAAGAAAATACTTTTTCTTTTGTCTTATTTCTTTTTTTTTTACCTTAATAACAGCTCCCGCCGTGTCATTTGATGATTTCACGTGGGCTAGGTTTTTTTTATGCAAAACATATGTCCTTCCTTTGTCATTTTTTACTCGAGTGGACTCTTCTTTATATTTTTACTATAATAATGCACCATATATGGCCGATTCACACAACAGACTGATCCGCGGACGGATTGATCACGGGACGACATGTCCGCAGTTCGTCTGTCTCCCAAGCGCATCCACACGAGGGAAACGACAAGTAGACGCCAGCGAGGACTGACCGAAACTGTTTGCCAACCCACAGTGCCGCGAAACTCCAACATCGCACCGTGGCACCGTTGTCCAAGAGAGAAATCGACGTTTGTTATCGCGATAAAGAATCTTACGCCGCTGTTACGTACACATCGAGACAGAACACTGCGATAGGCTTCACACAAAGCGCCGCTAGCTTTACTAACCCAAGGCATGGTCCTGCTCAAGACTTCGGCATAGAAGCGATGAAGTTCTGGGCTCGCGGAGGGGTGTTTGGAGATGCCTTCATGCACTCCGCACTCGTACAGAACACTCAAGTACACCACAGCAACAAGAAAGGTCTTGCTTGGTGAAAGGCTCATTGGACGTACAAGAATTATCGCGGCTTGCTAGATGAGTTTTGATGTAAGCTTCTTGACACGGACCTGGAGGAGTACAGGAACCTGTGTCACGTCAGCCGGGCAAAGTTTCTGCAGTTTCTTTCACGCGTAGAACCAAGAACCGCGTGACAAAATGAATCAGCGAATGCACAGAACACAATGTGGCGCCATTTTCAGAAAACATTGTACCGTTCCCAGACTAGCCGCTTTTCAAGTCAATCTCCCGCCAAAAATCCGCGAGTGAAAAGGCACTCGACTTTCTCAGTCCGCGCATCTGCAGACATGGTGCGGATTGCAGGAATCAGTGACATGACGGTCAAGTAGAACACGGTCAGCTAACAAAAATCGCCATTTGGTCCGTTGTATGAATCAGCTAATAATTACACCTCTTTACTAAATTATGTGACAATCCGTTAGAAAACCAATGTATGCTGTCCATTCAAAAGGCCATTGCACTGTCGGAATTACGCAGAGGAAGAGACCTCCATAAAAATAGTCGAGAGACTTTAAAGGGCAGACTGATTATTTGTGAGCTGCTTCCTCCAATCAGAACTGTTTTTTTCCCGGTTGCATGAAAATATATGCAAACACGGTAAACAGCTCTTTATTCATGGGCTTAATATATTAGCAAACTTGACCAAATCTTCTTTTATGTAAATCTGCAGTATAAGTTTTGTGTAGGATCCAGTTAAACAGACCATGCATTCACCATCATGGGGCAGTTTATTTATCTGACTAACCAGTTACAGCAGTAACAAGGTATCTGTTGTAACGAAAATATGATAGCACGGCCAGTTGCCTGAACAACATCTGTCCCTCAACAGGAATCGAACCACTGATCTCTCGCTCTGTAATCCAATACCCTATCCCCTGTTGTAGCAGAGCTGGAAATTCGGTTAGCATGGAGTTTGTATATATCTAGTACTTGTATTGCTGCAAAAACTTTGTCACCCGAATGGTGGGAGGAGCTCAGAACATGTTGCACATTCTGTGTGTCCCAACTTTATTCGTGGGGCTAAGATACCTTTAAATTTTTTTTTCTGTAACTCATTGCGTAAGTTATTTACAGTGTATACAGGCTGGGTAATTTTTTTAGGCTTTACAGATTTGCTTTAAAAAAAACTGGGAAAGTTGCACTAATGCGGTTTGTGCAGGTGAGTTATACGGACAAGGGGCATAGCACTATAGGGGGCTAATTGTCACGACAAGTCGGCTATTTAACTAGAATACAGTAAAACCTCGTTAATTCAACCCCCGCTAATTCGGAAATTCGGATAATTCGAACTGCCGATCCGGTCCCGTCAAACGTATGTATTAGTCAATGGCAGCAAACGCTCATTATTTCGGAGGGAACGCGGCGCGCTATGGTTAATTCGGACGAATTCGGCAGGTGGCGCTAGCTACCATCCGTTCCAGAGGGTATGACCGCTATCCATCCGAGGTTCACACGTGGTTTTTCCGGTTTTCCCATGGTTCTCCGCTCTTCCGGTTCTCCGTGTTTCGCACCAGTTTTGCTCTGGATTGCCGTGCTTCAGCGCGCTACCCACTACTCTCCTGGCATGGAAGCGGCAGAAGCATAGCAAAGGGTAGCACAAGTGACTGACGACCGGAATTGCAAAATCGCGACACGCGGGGCTATCGTTCCCGAGCGCGCCGATAGCGAGAGTGACAGTCACGTTTCATGCCTCAACGTGGGGATCCTAAAGCCCGCCATTTTAACCGGCCACCCCCGCGTTGTAAAAATGCAACGTGACTGGCACTCTCGCTGTCGGCGCGCTCGGGAAAAGTAGTGCCGGGTGTCGCGATTTTGCCGCTCCGATTATTGGTCAGTTGTGCTACTCGTTTTCCGTTGCAGCTGTACTGGCTGTACTAGGCTAAGAATTTAGCGATGAAAGTGGAAATACTAAGGGTCTTGAAGGACGGCGTCTCTCGACAAGTGATGGAAAGTTACGACGTCAAGAGAAGCAGTTTGGCCACGTACGTGAAAATTGAGGCCGATATCCTACGGGCTTTCGAGAGCAAGAAGTTCAACGCGAAAAGAAAGCGGCCGTGGGCGGTGGTGCACCCGAAACTAGAAGAGGCCTTGCTGTGCTAAATCGTCAGCGCACGGGATGCGTAGCTCCGACAGTGCGAGTGCGGTGGAGCACTCGACCGCGCTAAGGAAAGTTGCCGTCTCCGCCCCGGTGTCGTCCAGGGGGGCTATGTTCGACAAATGTTTCGTTTCTCCTAAAAAGAAACGGAAGTGACGGAAGTGGCGATATCGCGTCTGAATGGTTAGAGGCTCAAATGACAAAAGAGGAAACTTCCGTCATTTGAGCCTCTAACCAATGAGACTCGATATCGTCACTTACGTCACTTCCGTTTCTTTTTAGGAGAAACGAAACATTTGTCGAACATAGCCCCCCAGGAAGCAGGCGGTAATAACAGATTTCTTCTCAAAATAAAGGTATGTCACAGGGAAACGTTTTCGCGCATTTTTCTTTGTCCTTTCGATATTTCGACTTTCAGATAATTCGGACATTTTTGCCGGTCCGATGAGATCCGAATTAACGAGGTTTTACTGTATGTTCATTAACTTTTTAGTTAGTGAAAATAAACATATGGCTCCAATGAGAAACTTGCTGAGCATCATTGAAAACCACTAAATCAGTCAATTATAGAAAAACTTGGAGCATCCGAAAAACATGGCGGAGCACTAAAGTTACCACTCGTGAAGCGGGAGCGAGTCTACCAGTACGATAATGCGCCCGTGCGGGTTTTCCGTCCATTATCATCCGCGTTTTCTCATTGCCAACCTTCTGCCTGTTGCACGAGTGGTAACTTGAGTGCACTACTGCGCTTCCCATGAGCTCAAAGCCTTTCTAAATAATTACTTACCTAGTGGTTTTCGATGATGCTCAGAAAGTTTATAATTGGAACCATATGTTTAATTTCACTTAATTAAAAATATAACAAAAGAAATATCAGTTAGGTAATTATCCGACTCATTGTGACAATTAGCCCCCAATATGTCCCCCCGGCCATATAACTCACCTGCACAGTCCGAATTAGTCTACCTTTTGCGGCTTTTTTCTAATAAATCTGTGGAATAAAAGAGGTTGAAGTTGATGCTATATTCATAGATTATTCGAAGGCATTCGATAAAGTCTCGCGTCCTAAACTACAGTACTTCTGAAACTGGAAGTTATACAGTTATACTTAAAAATCCACTTTTAATTGACTGGATTGCTGGGTATTTAGAAGACAGGTCACAATTTAGTTTCGTTTGGGAATGCTTCTTCTTGGGATGCCTCGATTGATTCTGGTGTACCGCAGGGGTTTGTGTTAGGATCTCTTTTATTTCTTCTTTATATTAATGACAGTGTAGAAAACATGCCGGTTAAAATTCGTTTTCATGCCGACGATTGCGTTCTGTACAATGATGTCATTTCATTAAACAATCAACTTTAATGAATCCTTCATGCGCTTCTTTAACTGGAGCAAAAAATGGCAGATGGAAAGAAACTTTGACAAGTCAGCATTCATGAGGTTCCCAAAAAGCCACTTTTTGTGTTTGGCTATGGCAATGATGATATAGTTTTAAGTGAGGTTTATGAATTCAAACACCTAGGTATTGTTTTTACTCCTAACTTGAAATGGGATAAGCACGTTAACTTCATTTGTTCTCGCACCTTAACCGCTTTTAAAACTATCGTTTGGACAATTTTGGACTATGGATCCATTGTCTGGGACCCATATCTAAAAGAAGGACATTAATCTTCTCGATTCAATTCGGTCTAAAGCTGTTAGGTTTATTTACAATAGGTACAATCGACATTTCTCACCATCGTCTGCTATGGCAGTGTTCGGAATTGAACCCTTGTCATTCAGGCGGACTGTCGAGCGGCCCAAAATGTTTTATAAAATTATCAATGGGGATAGTGGCATCCAGCGCAGAAACTACATTCCTTTCACAGATGTCACTCGCACCAGATGGTCCCATCCTTCAAACATCGTTCCAGTTCAATCTCATATCGATTGTTTTAAAAAAATTTTCTTTTCCTCGCTCTATTGTGTTATGGAAGAGTGTTGATGGCTCTACATGCATGCTTCCCTATGGTGACTTTATATTAGAAATGGGTAAACTTACCTTGCCTCGATCTCTGACTGTTAAATCAATATTTCTAGTATTTTGTTTTTGTTCAATATATTGATTTATTTTAACCGCTGCTTACCACTCCTGGAATGGCCTCAATTGAGGTCGCAGTATGTACAAATAAAATAAAATGAATAAATATAAAACGCCCTGTGTAGTTACTGACTGGATGAGAAAGACAGGATGTCCCTTTCTCATGCCCAGCCTCCAGCGTGCACTTGTTGCCTTCTATCGAACTTGGGCTGCACGTGCACACTCGAGGCTCAAAAGATGCCGAATCCTTATCAAGATAGGAAGCTTGCATTGGAGACGGGGAAGGATCTCCCTGCCATTCTCGTCTTGTCCATGTCCATAGCTGCCAGCAGACTGCATTAATGTTAAAGTACTAACAACTCAAGTTTAGTGTGCACTCTTTGTTAATTTTAGCACTCTCAACGTAGCCAGTTAATCCGAACCATTTCTGCTTTCAGGGACAACCCAAACGAGAGGCTAGGTTATGGCAAGGGAGGCATCCGAGACATCATGAAGCACAAGTAAGCAGGCTGGTTCGCTTCCCATTCGTCGAACGGCGTTGGTGCCAGTGCGTTGTCCGAAGTGCCGAGTAACTTACCAGTTGTGGTTGTACGACAGGTGGTTTGATGGCTTCAACTGGGAAGGCCTCCACACCAGGACGCTGAAACCGCCCATTATTCCGCAGGTACGTCGCCACCGCGCTGCCTTCGAACCCTACCTGCGTTTATTGTGCGCATTAGGTTGGATATATGAAGACTACTTGTCTCACTTGTTAGTGTCGGGGGCATGGGAAGTGTTTTGGAGAGGGAGGGAAATGGGAGGGGAGGTTCCCCACTGTTTACTATTCTCGGCGACAGGTTAAGAGTTCAAGGGTAGCCCTTCCCACCTTTTTCCGCTTCGGCAGAGCGAGCACTGGAGAGGAGGTCACCTTCTCTCCAGCGTTTGAGCAGACACCATAAACTGTGCCCAAGCCCAAAAAGACGAGGGACTGCTTAAAGGGGCGGTGCAACGATTTTATTATTAAAAGAATTTGCATCTTGTCATTTTTAAGTTGTTTATCGTGTCCCGGAGGACAGAGAAAACACCTCCTTCATTAAAAATGTCGCGATTCCGCTGCACAATCGCAAAGCAAAAGTCGAGCTTTTTCGCCCACCTGCAGCCCCAAGTGGCAGCCGAAGGAACTACGGCGAAAAGATTACGTGACCTCGCTCGGCTCTAAGCTGCAGCCTAACGCCCGCTAATGTCAGCAGAGAGAGGGAGAGGAAGCGTCCTCCGAGATAGCACACGGGAACCTACACGGCACTCCGAATGACGTCACTGGGAGTGCGACCGGGTGTGACCCTGAAGACTGGGAGTGAGTTGAGGGGTGCCCGAAATGCCAATATTTATCTTTTTTTTACGCAACAACTAGGACACGCAGGCGAAATCGGTTTTCTGTTCGTTACTTCAGAAGTGTCAGAGAGCAACTTACACAAATTTTTGAACGAAGTCCGGAAATCGTTGCACCCCCCCTTTAAGCACATGGACAAACAAGCAGAATACAAAATAATGAAGGCGCATGCCATGTTTCTTTTTGTTGCTGAATTGGGATGCCAACTTGTGTCCCCTAGACAACACAAATCGAACTGGGAAGACCAAATTGGCAAATTAATCGGGTAGGCGTGTGTGCAGGACGCTCATATTATCCAGTCATAATTTGCACGAGAAATTACAGGACCATACAAATTTTCCTAATTATTCGGGATTTTGAATAAACTGACATTGAATTGTCGAGGTTCTACTGTACACAGTGCGACACTGCTAAAACAAACAAACAAACAATAACTGTTTTTTTTGTTTTTTGTTTTGTTTTAGAATAAAAGAACTGTTGTCAAATCTACTATGTAGCAAAAAGGAAAATGCAAAGAAGTGCAGAAGTTGTGCTTGCACCAAAGGCCGATTCGCATATTTTTATCCGAGTGTAATTAACTGCGTTTCAACCGCCTGTGACCACTTACGATGAGGATGTGCACTAGCGCCATCTGTCGAGAAGCCCTGGAATACTACCAATCTGCATACATTTGACGCATTACTCTTTCACCGTGCGCGTCAAATAATTAGGACAGTGTTATGCGGGCACAAACCGATTGAGTGGAGGAGACGAGAGTGCAGGGATGTCGGAATGCCCAGCTCTGGTTGGAATAATTATTGGGCAGACGTATTTCGGCCAAATATTTGCGAATCGAATATTGAATAGTTTCTCTAAGCCTTTCATTACTGCACTATGCTTGGACAAAAGCTCCAGCTGAACTCGTGAAGGTTCTCCCCAAGCTTCCACTTGTCTGTTTCTAAGCTAACTCTAATCGAACTGTATTTATGAACTGTGGCCTCGGAACACATTGGGATGGCGAGTAAATGACGCATTTGACATAAAATTAATCCTATAGAGATGCCCAGCTATACCTTATCAAGGGGATTATAGATCTTCTTGCCATACGCAAATATTCTTTCTTCAATCTTAAATATGAAAAAAAAAGAGGAAAGATTACCTAATAATGATCAGGGTGGATAATAAAATCAAGATATAAATTGTGATTTAAATCACAATATAAATATTGATTTAAATCAATATTTAAATTGTGATATAAATCACGCTGGTTTTGCAATGATGATTTAAATCAAACATTTCCCACAAAATTCCAGATATGTCGCTATATTTACTGTTTGTGTATCACATTACACTTCCTATGTACATTTGTTTTTATTCAAATAAGAAAAAACATCTACCTAGCAAGAAAGATTTATGTCAAGTTGAACACAAGCAAAAAGCAGTGCCCTTCTAAGCAAATTTAGAGCTCTGAAGTTTCCTTCTACCTTCCATTTCGTTTTTCTGTTATGTAACGGCCTTTACAAGCAAATCAGAACGTGGTAAAAAAAAAAAAAGCAAATACAGCTTTTCTCGTTAACTAAAAAAATTAGCTGTTTTTGTTTTAGTATGGCAGGGTTTGCTTCAACAAAAAGTTGCTAATTGATTTGTTAGATTTACCCTTCTGCATTGTCTTCAGTGATGGAACAAATGAAGCAATCAACTGCCGTGTTTAATATATATTTACTGGTAAAGAATGACTATATTCTAGCTACAGTGATTTAAATCAAATGAATATGATTTAGATGAGATAAGTCTAATTTATTTAATTGTTAAAAGAAAAACTTTCACTATGCAATGATAAACGCAGGTTGTCAGGACATATCTGCCTACCAGTATACTCCTGCATAATACTAGCCCAGTGGCGTCACGAGGGTCAGCGGCACCCGGGGCGGTAGCCCGCCTCGACACCCCGCCCCCCCCCTCTCCCCCCCTCCCCCCCGCCCCCCCGTTTTCGCGAGGCCCGCCGCGACTCCCCCCCCCCCCCCCCCCCGTCTTCGCGTGGCCCGCCGCGACTCCCTCCCCCCCGTTCTCGAGGCCCGCCGCGACACCCCCCTGAGCCCTGCACCCGGGGCGGTCCGCCCCCCCCCTTCCCTTGTGACGCCACTGTACTAGCCCCAGTCTAATTTTTGAAACATTTGACTGCAATGTAGATATCACCATTCACAAAACTTGTTTGTTTTTTTGTTTTTATACACCAGGGCGAGCGTGCACCATCCCACTTTTAAAGTTTGCTTTTCTCCCAAGCGCACGACCGTAATATTCATACTTTTCGAAGTGTCAGCCCCGGCGGGTTAGCCCCGTTGAGTGCGGTTCTTACCGAGCACCGCTACATTGCGGAGAAGCAACACCCGCGGAAGCGAGCTCTGTGGGCGTTGCTTCTCTGCAGCGCACAGGTGCTCGGCAAGAAACTCCCTCAATGGGGCTAACCCGCCGTGATCAACGCTCCTAAAAAATATGAAATAGCGCAGCTAATCTCGAAGCGAATACTGAACAGGGCATTATTTGAAATTATTATTCGGAAATTCTAATATTCGCACAATCCTAATCGGAAGTGTTCCAAGGCTAGCCGATAGGTGGCGCCAGTATGCTAGTGTGCTGTCTCGGTGTAAGTAGTCACAAGCGGTTCCAGCGCAGCCAGTCACGCTCAGACGAATGCGCGAACTAGCCAGAACAGTGTCGCGCAGCGTACGTACACCCAGTGATTCCCCGTTTCGGAGCAAGCTCTCGTCTTTCCATACGTCACTGACCCCCTCGCCTTTGCGCATTTGCGCGCAGGTTCGGCACACGACAGACACGAGCAACTTCGACCGGTACCCTCCGGACACGGACGGCCCCCCTCCCGATGACACCACGGGCTGGGACGCCAACTTTTGATTCATTTGCAGCATTGGAGCTTTTGTTCGACAAAGTTGCGGCGGGGTAGAGTGAGCGCCGTTCCCTCGACCGCTGCATCCCCACGAAACAACAAGCCCCGGCGGCACGAAACTAGGGGCCGACGGACGGGTGCAGGACTGTCTCGACTCTAGTCTTTAAAGACGGCGTCCGATGGCGGGCGTCTGCCGTGCTGCGCGCTGAGTTTTGCCTGCAGCCTCTGTCGGCATGCCCTTTTCCATTCGAAACGGCGTCCTTCCGAGCATCGAACCACCGAACTGCGCCGGCGGTCGAGTACCAGTCTTGTCGAGACGACGCCCGAGGACGAAAAAGATGTGCGCAGTGTTAGCATTAGACTGGGACGACAAAGGTTCTTGTTGTTTTCATTCTTTAATCTGCGACGGTCTATTTTTCCTAAAGTCGTGCGTCGAGCTTGCATCGTCGAGTTTACTTACGTTCCGTATTGTTTGCCACTGCTGCTTGGTATCTGGGGGGAACGATTCCCAGGCATGCACGGCAGGATTGTCATTGGCGAGAGGCTCAGTGTCTTCTGCTGGGTTTCCTCGCTAAATTGCAGATCCCGGATGTGGCTTGGGCACGCTGCACGGTTCACGTTGTAGATTCTCTTCCGTGCCATGGGGGCGCGGCGTGACCCCCGCGAAGCGGAAATGCATAGTACAAAACTTCCAGCAGAGATTGCTTCCACTTCATTGACCGATATTGGTGATTTCATGCTTTGACTTAAACTCATTCTCGTTGTAATGGTGTGAACATCTCCTTTTTTTTTTTCCTTTGGGACAGTTTTAGTTTGATAATTCTTGCTAGTTTTCGTGGCACGTGCCAGAACGCGTAATATACGCACGAACAGATATGAGAAAGGTGTGTCTTCCAAGCTGCCTTACAGCTCAAGCTGCCTTAAAGCTCAAGCCAGCGGCTTCTGAAGCTGCTCGTTGTTTGGGTACGGACAATGCAACCGTGGCTTGCCTCTACAACTTGGGCCTTTGACACACAAAGTTTAGGTTTTCACTAATTGTGCCTCAAGTTTTTTTGCTTTTTTTTTTTATATACATATATGATTTCTTTTTTTCAAATTTGGTATTGTTGACAAAGGGCACTGTGTGCTCCCGAGTACATTTACTATACTCCTCCTTGAAACTTCAGTGCCAAATATATGTGGTTGAGACGTGAAAATGGGTGGCATGAAGGTGAGCTCACTGCTAAAAATTGCGAGTCATGCTGGCATACTTCAAAGTATGGAATGGTTCTATATTTTGGGCTACAGTTTTTTTTCTAGGGTTTTTGTTTATCAAATGCAATACTGATACACTTTAGAGTTGTTGATGAAAAAATTATAATTTTATTGTGTCCCCATAGTTTTTGTACAGAGTTTTATCTCTTTTTTTTATGTTATTCTAGAGTACATTCTTTTCATAGGCTTTATGAACATACTGCAATTTGAAAATGCTTTTGATTTTTTGTGAAGTTCAGGGACAGAGATTGTTGTTAACTTGTGAGGAGACCGGTGAGGCACGAAGAACATGAGTACATCATCTCACAAGGCAAAAATAAAGGTTTCATATTTTAATGCTTCTCTCTCTGTATTCTCATCTATCACTCCGTTTGTGTGCATCCCTTTGTTTATTCAATTAGTGTAGAAAAAATAATTAGCCTAGAAATCATAATCGCTCGGTCCCCATTACTCAATCAGAACGTTATGGTATGCATTTGCGAATTTTCAAAACTATTGACATTGATGGAAGCGGCATTTGACATTTTATAGCAGGTTCTGTAGCAGGCAGAATATTGGCTTGGAGCAGATGCCAATATCTGTAAGCACATCACTTGGAAATGAAAAAGTGATTGCATCGCTAAATGAGTCCATCTTTGATAATGATTGAAGGTTCCTCCTTGATGCTGGAGCATATTATTACATTTTGTAATGGTAGTAGATAGGGCGAAAAAGGAACTCGGAGCCTTCGTTTTAGAAATAAGGCCCTAGTCAGAGTAGTTTTTATTTACAATGAGTACTAAAAAATTGATAAACAATTAATCAGTGCAATACTTCAGTTGGGATAAAGCCTCTCCTCTCCCCCCCCCCCCCCCCCCCCCCGCACTTTTCCACCCGGTAGTTTATTTAGCCTGTAAATATAATTTCTGTAAAATGCCAGCAAAAACGAGCACATTCGCTAACAATTGGTAGATTTTTAGGGTATGCCTTAGCATGACCCTTGGGAAACGCCACACACGTCCCCCCTTGGAAACGCTAACGCTGACCCCTTCATTTTTCTGTTTTGGTTTTCTCTTTTACTTCCTCTATTTTTTGCTGCCTCTTTTTAGCTTCGTTACGGGGTCAGTGTTAGCGTTTCCCACAGGGAGACGTGTGGCGTTTCCCAAGGGTCATGCTAACGCATTCCCTAAGGATCCACAAATGGATCTTCCTTCATTTTTTTACGGCGAAGCGGGCTCGCTGAGCCCGCGCGCCCGCTTCGCCCCAGTCTCTGTCGCACGCAGACCCGCGTCGGCTTGCCGGTTCTTACGCCGCATTTCGGCCAGCCGAGCTAGGCGCTGCCTCCGCTCCTTTGTCTCGTTCGCCTGCCTTGCACGTTTAGCAGCGGCATCCGTTGCCTGACGCTGCTTTCGCTCTTCACCGGTTTCCCGCGCGCGCAATAGACCCTTTGCAAAAATCCCACAAGCCCGCGTGCGCGCCGCGCGACGAATAATGGGAATCCTCGGTACGCCCCTCCTCCCGCTACCACGTGGCATACGCGAGCAGGCGCAGGTTACCACGGCAACAACTTTTGTGCAGCCGAGTCGGGCGAGCGAAGAGCCAACGGCTGCCCCTTTCTCATCCCTCTCCTTTGTACCGGCTCTGTCGTCTTCTACACCAACGCTTTGTCGAACCTGGTCGAAACCTGCCACGGTGGCGGTGCAAACTAAATGGATTCGGTAACACTTCAATACGTGAAGGTAAGTTACGACCAGGGGCGGATTTAGAGGGGGGGTCCGGATGTCCTGACCCCCCTCTTGATTTCTGCATGTGTAAAATTTAGGGCGTGAAACGAGGGAGAGGGGGACGGGGTTCCTAAACATATGGTACGCTGACCAACACCTGACACCCCCCCCCCCCCCTCCCTAAGGAAATTCCTGCATCCGCCCCTGGTTACGACGGATAACGTATTGATATAAGTTAACCTGTCGCGATGCCTTTACGCTGCCACAGATACGGTACGTTGCCAACGACGTATGGGGTATTAGCCCCGGGAGCGAACACAAGCGTCGCTGCGGTCGCCGCGCCCTGATTGGGTGAGGTGTACCGTGACGTCAGGAAGAGGACTCCGCTCCGCGATCTCGCATCGGCTCGCTTCCCAGCACCGGTTTCCTGGTTTGGCGTTGTGTGCCGCAAGCACTTCGAGGAGCTGGACCTCGTTTACCCGGTGTACAAGACGTTGAGTTAGGCCGATATAGACGTGCTTCCGTACATTTTATAAGCCTGCTTGTCCCTTTTACCTTTAAAATTGGGTTACAAATCCCGAAAGCTATCGGCGGAGGCGATTCCGCCGATGAACCTCCCCGTCCCCACACGACAGAAGGCAATTTTGCGAGGGGTCGGTGAAGCGGTGGCGCAAGTGTTTCAGACGCTGGAATTCTGTTCCTTGCATGTTCACGATTTAGGACGATATTACATCCCGCTTTCAAGGCATTCGAAGTGGTTTATATCATGGGCCTTTGGGTGGTCGGCAAATTAGCTCGCGACCCCGACCCTGCGCTGCTACTCTGCATGCGCTGGTTCGCATATGTTTTAAAGGCCCTGCGTCTGATGATCTTTGAAGTGCTCGTGGAACAGGGTTGTTTTACATAAATATAGCTTCTTCGTGAATTAATTATATAGTTTATACACCTATGCAGGCATATTTCTTAGAAGATGCATAATTACTGGAAGTTAGTTTGTATGGTAGCAGGAAAAACGGCCGAATTGCCCCCCGTTGGCTGTATGATATGTATTGAAGTGCCCAAAATAGGCACAGCAATAGTACCGTAATTTGTAATCTTTATACTTTTTCCTGACATTCTTTATTCCAGCCTTGGGTATTCGGAAAATACACCGTTTAGTTTGAATTGTCGTTTATTTCCAATTAAAAGAGACACTGCTGCAGGTTCCCAAAAGCTTCCTCAGCCTCCAAACTCCCTACAGCTGGACTCTCTGACAACAGAGGAAAACAGGAGTAAAAGCAAGCATTCGAACGTCTGTCCAGTGGTAGATGCAGCACTAGTAGCAGAAAATGTGGAACCTGTGAAGGGTGACAGTCTGCGTGCGAAAAACTTCTGGTATTTTAGCTTCAGGACAATTCGATTTAAGTACGATCTCAATTTTAGGACTTAAGGGACTAATAATAAGCTAGACACCTTCGCTTATGTTTGTTATACATTATTTGAGGGTTGATATAAACAAGTCCACAGATACCACCCGTGTAGTCCATTGAAATACTATCCAAATCCAGCAAAGGTCAAATGCGAGCAGTGTATATAATAAATGTTCCTTGTTTTTTTACTTTGCCCCTGCACTTGGGCTGTCTTACTTGTGATTCTCTCCCCATGGCCCAGACTGTATTTAGCATGTTGCTCGAGCAGCATGCAGCTTTTCTGTTTCGGCGATTTTGTTTAAAAACAGAGATACAAAAAAAATAGTATACAAAACCTGCCAATTCATTCGGACCATCAGCAGCATTTATTGTGTGAGATGTAAATCTATAGTGATGCTCCTGCAATTGTGGCCATATTTCTTTATTTTCATATACCAGCTGTGATTCATGCGTTGCCTGCCCTGTCAACCATGCTTAAAATGTTGGTTGAAGTTTCGCCTGCAGCTACAGGCCATACCTCAATAAAGCCCCATATAAAAATTTACACTTCCTACGAAAAACACGGCAAAAAAAAAAATTAAATAGAAACGAGCGCGCCGAAAGCTAACGTCGTCACAGCCTCCACAGGGCGAGCGGGGCGAGTCGGGGAAAAATTCTCTCCTCGCCGTGACGTCACCCCGGTTCGCCGTAAGGGGGCGCCACGCGAACTTCTCGGGGTTGGCGGGATGGCGGATGGCTGCAAGCCTGTAACGGCTGCTGGCGGTAGCTGCCGGGGCACGCGCGCAGTAGGCGGAGGCGCAACGAGAAAGCGCGTGATCCGTACATCTGTACCGAGGGTTCCCAAACTTTCCTGCCGTCGTGGCGCTGTACGTTTTGCAAAGGGTCTATTGGCCTTCGCCCCGTGACGTCGCCTCCCTCCCGCCTTTGTCCTTCACTACTCTCCTCTCTACGCGGCGCGCCTTCCTTTTTACTCTTTTGTCCACAGACGGACGGCGTCAGCTTTTCCCTTCCAAGTTTCATGAACCTACCAAGCTCAAGACACTAATATTATAAACTGCAAACACAACCCCCCAGGAATATTATAAAACCCACACTTGTGCTTTAAAAGTGGCACCTCTCTTTAGCGGCGTAGGAACCAGAATTACGTCAAAGATCGCTGCTCTTTCGATCTAAAGTCAGTGACTTTATTTCGATCGACAGCTCCACGGGAACTACCTTGACTACCGCATTTATTAAAATATAGACACGCGTTTTTTTTTGTTTTTTTTTTTCTCTGTCTTTTTCGGTGGAGCTTTTTAAAATCAAGACTGAGGAAGGTAGACCTGTAATAGTACGGAGGCGAAATTTCCAAGCCTATCACGCTAACCCAGTAGCACTCGTATGCAAAGCGGTGAAGCTCGACGCGCGCGCGCGCTGGTGAGAGAGCAGGGAAGCACTTGGCAGACGTGATAATCAAGAGATCTCGTCAAGAGTGCAAGACCCTGGTTCTGTCTTACGGTAACCGACATCCTACTATTTTGCAATGTTTCCTCGCGACTTTTAGCTCCTGACATCGCCGACATCGTCTACAATTTTAGACGACGTCCGCGATCAACCCGTCAGCGCATCAACCGGCCAGCGCGGTTGACAAGCAATCTTTGTACTTCGTTTCACCTTAATTCGAAGCGCAGCCGACGCTACGCGCCAATTGGAAAAACCAAACAGCGTCAAAGTGCGACATTATGGCATTGTTCCTCTTCCTGCACGTGTTCTTTCATCAACTAAACCAATCGAGTGCTGCGCATGTTTCGTGACCTGCGCTTTTAGTGTGTGTTCGTGGTTGTATATGTTTGAGCCTTCGACTGTGCTCTCACCTAGAAATACACTGTACCATTTTCGTTTCCCTCCTACTTATTTAAATATTAAAACTATTTTTTTTTTCTTAAATTTATTTTGGCGCAATCCTTAGCAAAAAGTTGACACTTTGGCGCAAGATGTAGCAGACTTCCGTTCACGGCGCAAATGGCGCAGCACTTCCAACACTAAATATTGATTATCGCCTCAAATACCATACTATTCGATTTGATCGCTCTATGAAACAGTGGCGCGACTCTTGTGTTCCGCAATATAATTAATTTCTCATGTTCGGAGTGTAACGTCACTCCAGAGCATGACGTTACACAAGCAGGCGTCAGGTAAATGTAGAAAGTAAAAAGAAAAAAAAATCTTTGTTAATGATGATGTAGCCTCTCTACCTTGAAATAATAAGTTCTGAATACAACTGCGGCTGCTAGTTATATATTATAGGCTGCGATATTCGCACGATATATTTTTTTTCTCGAGATTTAGCAAGAATATTTGGGTAATGCAAGAACATTTACATTAACTTCTTTATAGGCTGTTTTATTTTTTGTAAAAGTTTGTTTTGTTATCAGCTTTACATAGGTTAAATAAACTAAATTAGCTGGAGTGGTTGCTGGAAGCTTGGGCATATATTTAACGATCTCGTGTCGATTTGCGTTATGATGGGAGTTCTAAAAACGTCCTTTATGATCTTACTCAAATGGCAAAAGCTTCGTTTCTTATTTAAATCGATAATTTCAGTTTTATGACAAAATTTAATTTCTTGGCGGCGCTTAAGGAAACCATCGATCATTGCTGATCGATGGTTTCCTATGGGCGCGGTCAGGAAAGAGTTAAATAACCATTCACAGCAGTCCATATACTGCCCTTTATCAATCAGTGTCTTGCCGCCGTGTATGGTGCTTTTAGGCGCAATATACACGTATTCCAAAACTCGAAGCGCCTTATCGCGGCGTAATGCCACGTTATGCATTATGGGAATCGGTGGGCAGCGAAATCCATACGCGCTCCGCTCCTGGCTCACAGGCTCCCAGAAAGCAACGCGCGCGGTGACGGATTTGTGGAAGTAGTCTATTAATGAGCTATAGACGCTTTGCACACGCTCCAGATTACAGCCCCTAGCCACCGAAACGAGCGCTGACGAGCCTCCACAAAAGCCAATGCGGAGGGCAGAGTAGAATCGAAAATGGCAATAACCTGGCCTGCTATGGTAATGATGAAGTGAAGTAAACGGAATGAGAGGGAACAAAAACAAAATCGGTTATGGCGGCGCCTTCGCACAGCTGCTGCAAAGCGTCTCCGAGGCTACAAGCGCGAGCATGTGGCCCTGAACAGTGCTTGCACTGCACGAGCGCGCGTGCTTTGCAGGGACGGTGAAAGTGTCTGAGGAAATCAAACTTGCCGTGCAATGAACGCTGAGAATAGGTTCCACAGAAGTCGGGGAGGCAAAGTAGACATCAGGGGGGATGTCTAGCCACGGCCGGACTGGAAGCGCGCGCTTTCTTTCTCTTCTTACTGCCTTTGCGATAGCCCGGGAGTCAATGGCATTTTAGATGCGGAGCATCTCTTGCTCGGGTCTATGTCCCGCGGCGTCGGCGTTGTAGTCGGCACTCGAACTACGCACGCGCAACTCTCCTCCTTCCCTCTCTCCAACAGCTGCGCGTTACTCTCTCCGCTCTCTCTCTCTACCAGCTGCGTGCACTGCGCGTGCGTTCGCTTCTCCTCACACCGCGCGCGCACGCGCAACTCTCCTCCTCTAGTCTCCTCTCCTTCAAGTGTGAAAAAAAATAAACGGCGAGCGGCGAGCGTTCCAAGTTTCTCTGCCGCGAGCCGCGACGAAGGCTCGCGTAGGGGGTAACGCTAGGGCAGTCGGTGGCGCCATCTCTCGAGGTCAGCACGCAACTGACTCTTTCCTCGGAACCAACACGATGCTCCGCATCACCCCATAGGTTCCCCTCGGGAAGATGGTGTAATTTTTTTCTCCGTATGTAGTTCACTTGCTTGCCGCCAGGGGCGCAACCACCTCACCCCACTTCACCCCACTCGGAGAGTCCCTTCGAGCTGCTTGGCGCTGGTGTTCGAGCTTCGTAGGTTGTTGTTTTGACAACAGTCTATTGAACTTCGCTCCGATTTAAGTCACTGTATACCGACAGGCAGTGTCGTCAGCAAACTGCGTTCCCCTGTGACATGGACGGGACCTTTGTACTTGTCTGACCCCTCGCACGCCGTTGTTCGGAAAGCGCGGTCATGGTTAATCAGAATACTTCTGATTAACCATGCAAAGGTGGTCATGGACAGAAGCGAAAAATCAGCTGGAATATGTGCACAAGCCCTCGAGGAAGCACTTTAGGCTGTAATATGCAATGTGCGAAAATTGTACAGACTACTACACCCTCGTCTAGAGCAGCTGACCGACTTCGTGTGCGGCCTATGAAATGATGATGCAGACCACGACGATAGATAGGTTGGGCCTGCTTACATTTCACGAGAGTGTACGAATTATTTATCATCTAAAGTTCCTCCACGTAGAAGGGGTCCGTCTCTGCCTGTTTTTGTGTTGCAACAGAAGTCCTGGGGGTAAAGACGAGTATAGTTTTTCCGCAATGGCATTCGCTGTCTCTACTTACTACTTTTTACTCCCGAATCTCTCGGAGATGTGCGTCAAATATTCACCGTTTTCGGCTCATCAGAAGCGCATTAGATAGTGGCTGAGGGTCTAAACGTAAGGATAAGGTGTCAAAGGCTATTAAAATCTCGGACGCAAGTTGCGACAGCGCTGAGATACACTCTCAGACGCGCTCTGTGCAAACGGTAAAGGGTAGCCCAGGGGTGAGGTGACAGCGCCCCCCGCGAATTGCGGCGGGAGGTGGCGATTGCCCCGATTGCAAAGGCCGTAAGAAGAGAAAAAAAAATTACACCATCTTCCCGAGGGGAACCATGGGGTGATGCGGAGCATCGTGTTGGTTCCGAGGAAAGAGTCAGTTGCGTGCTGACGTCGAGAGATGGCGCCACCGACTGCCCTAGCGTTACCCCCTACGCGAGCCTTCGTCGCGGCTCGCGGCAGAGAAACTTGGAACGCTCGCCGCTCGCCGTTTATTTTTTTTCACACTTGAAGGAGAGGAGACTAGAGGAGGAGAGTTGCGCGTGCGCGCGCGGTGTGAGGAGAAGCGAACGCACGCGCAGTGCACGCAGCTGGTAGAGAGAGAGAGCGGAGAGAGTAACGCGCAGCTGTTGGAGAGAGGGAAGGAGGAGAGTTGCGCGTGCGTAGTTCGAGTGCCGACTACAACGCCGACGCCGCGGGACATAGACCCGAGCAAGAGATGCTCCGCATCTAAAAGAGAGCGCGCGCTTCCAGTCCGGCCGTGGTCTAGCGCACACCAGCTTGGAGCACGTGGAGCGAAAGCTCGCGCTGCAGAACCCAGGGATCCTGGGTTCAATCCCCACCCCTGCCCGTTTCGATCTGGATGAGCATCGTACCGGCGTGCGGTCGTGTCACTACTGCGTGGTGCACGTTAAAGACCCCAGGCTAGCGGTTGTACTGCACTGGCTAAATTGCTCATCTACAGCGAGTGACTCGTCGCAACATTAAAAATGGCTGACCAACGACTCGCTGTATAAATATCCACACAACCCCCCCCCCCCCCCCCCCCCCCCCCAATTAAGAAGACATCGTTTTTCAGTTGGACAGGCCAACAGATGAGTCTTAAAATAATATTCGCAGTAATATGGATAAAAAGAGATGTGTGCATAAAAAAGAGATGTGTGCTTATGCTCCAAATGTTCATTTTTCTGCTCAAAAATAGACTTTCGACTGCTTCAAAATGACTCGAACCAATCACATCACGGCATAGGTTTGTGCGCTTTGTGTAGGATATTCGGGAGCAGGGGTGTAAAACAGTAGACTACCCTATCTATCTTTCTCTTTTCAATAGAGAGTTTTCGACTGCAGATCGTATATGCCGTCCCACAAGCAACGCTATCAGCGACCCGTTACAGGGTCTGGCACCCTGCAGACAGGCTAGCAGCGCGCATGCGCAGAAGCGGCTTCTACTTTGCGGAGAGCGTAGCGGTTGAGGACAGGAGATTCCTACGAATCGTTACGCGTTACGCGCATAGCCTTCTGGAATTTTTTTTTAAATTGTTTTTTAATGGTTCTACACGCATTGACTCCCACTCTTGCTCACTCACCGATGGCATTTTGTGGCTGTGTCCTTGCACAAAACCCTCGTATCACCTTTCGTAGCCGCCCTACCGATCCGACAATGCGAAGGAAATGCCGGGCGCGTCGGACATCTCCGGTAGGCAACGCCGGCGATTCCGCCACGGCGGATATCGGACCGAAGCGGGTCGTGTACAGTCTCAGATTCTCGAGTTATTATGGGCACTAGCAGACAGAATAGCAGAGATCAGTCTTTGTAACCGTAATCACTGGACAATGAAGTCCTCCCGCGATAGCCCTGCACCAGACAAAGGGCCAGACTGGAAGAGAGCCTAGATTTAAGAGAGGAAGCAAGTCAAGCCATGGAGAGCATTTGCAATTTAATGGTGGACGTCCCTTGCGCAGATCTGTCGCAAGTGCGCATGCGCGGCGGCGTCGCAGGGCGGCCCATAAACCACCTGATCCCGATCGAGCCGAGTGAAACACTCTGACATCTAGGACCCCTAGGCAAGACCATTGTCTGGGAGGGCGTTCCGAAAGGCTCTGGAAAAGGGAGGATGTAATTGTAAACGCGGAAGAGAGCCGCGCCGTGTTTGCCCTTTTCCGTATCGGCCGCCTTATAATTCGCGAAAGTCCGCGCGCTCCTCCAGGACGGACGGTTTTCGTTCCCAAGGCGGCACGGAACATAAAGACCGCAAATAGACTAGCGTGCGCGGCGCGACCCGTTGACTGGTCACGCAGCGAGTGTCGTAAGGATGGCTGCTGCTGCAGTTCACTGCCCGCGTTTCCCTTCGTTGGAAGACTCTTACAGTTTGGCTGCTTCGCGGATCTTTCCAGAAAAAGAATCGGTGTATGGGCGGCGCCACTGTCATTCGGTGTCTAATATGGATCCGTCCGTTACAGAACGTTTGAGTTTCGGCGTCAAGGTTTTTCAACTTTAGCTAAGAGATTATTTTGGGAATACCTTTTTGGACTACTTGGTCCATAAGATGGTCAAATTGTCCTCTTGCAAGTAACTATAAAATTCCCCCTTTTTTGTTCGAAAGAACAAAAAAAAAAGGGGGGGGGGGGAGTTTTGTTCTTTCGATCCACTTATAGCACAGATTTGATATCGTCCAGTACGAAAGTTCCCTTACTACTTCAAAACTTTATATACTCGGGTCGGCGTCAACTGTGTTGTGCTACGTTGTGAAGGCTGGCGTAGCTTCCACTGGGCTGCAGCTCCCCACTACAACTAAAGTCCCCCAATCCTGGGAAAACTGGCGACATTCATTGTTGTGGAAACGCTCGAGACACGTGCCGCGCGCCACTGTTGGGAAGAACATGGCGTCAACCACTGCTGCGAGAGCACGTAGCACGGGCACGTGGCTTCTTCTTGCATCTCGCATCTCATTCGCACGTTCTCGCGCAAGTAGCTTTGACAGCGTTAGAAGGTACCATATCCAGGACAACGTAGCACAAAATTGTTGACGCCGAGTATTAGCGGCGAGATGTTTTGGTGGCGCCCTCCTACGGTTCCCCCTTGTGACGTCATTACCTTGCAAACAACAAGTTCGATGGTGTTTGTAAATAGCATGGTGGAAGCTTGAAATCATTGCGCTCTCAAAGGAACACTGCCAACACCGTCAAAATTAAAGTTCTTTCATTCCTCTTATTTCTGTCGATGATAAATCCTTTTCTGACGTCATAGTCAGCGTTCGGCCAATCGTGGAAGGCCGACCACAGCGACGCTTTCGGTCGCGCACGTCGCCAATAGTCAGTCAGTCAACGTTTCAATAGCATAAAAAGGTATACATCACGGCTTCTTGATAAGCCTTGGAAACGTATACAGTCGGTGACAGGTTATAAGTAATGTGGAAGCTCCTTCCACTTTTGCAGAATGAACAGTGAACGCTGGAGAGAAGGTCCCCTCTCCAGCGTCCCCTCTACTTAAGTGGAAAGAAGTGGGAGGAGCTTCCCCTCAAGCTTATGACTCTGGCACTGTGGGATTTCCGATAAGAGGAGGACCGCGCGTGCAAATTTAGTAAGTTGTTCCTATTGTTCACGCCGCACGGTGTTTTTCTCATGTGGTTCCTACCTCTATTAGCAAACTTGTTAGGTCATTCCCATTTGTTTTGTTTTTTTCTTTCTGTTTTGTTGATTTATCGCGAAATTGGTAACCGAAGGGAGATTCGACCTCTTTCTGCGTTTCAAAATGTAGGCAGCACCACAACAGCACTGGCTGTGTGTAGACATGTTCGAAATGTGAACCGCCAGCGTTTGTCCCTTTCCTTCCTTCGTGCTTTTTTCTCTCCTATCAACTTTTTCTCCGCTTTTTCTTCCTTTTTGTTTTCGTTCTTCGGAAAGGACGCGACGAGCAGTGTAGGGTGCTTTGATTCGTCCGCGTTTTGCAGAGGAGCCTATTAGCGGAAGTGCAGGGACTGGAGCGGAAGTAAAAGGACAGACCCTACAGTGCGCGGATGAGGAACGGGTATAGAGTTTCGAGTGGAACAATGGCGCCATGGCCATACTATACGGCTCGTGGACGAACGTAGCGCGGACGCCTATGCATTCTTTTTTCCTCCACCGATGCGAAAGTAGCGGACGATAACATTCCCTCGTTGAGGTCGTCGCATGCTGGGGTTTCCGACAGGAAGTAACCAAGGCAAGGAAACGACAACAAACGCCTCACGGCGGCACTGTTGTTGCGAAACCACGTGTTCCTGTTTCGCTCTTAGGCCTAGGGATATATAAGAAGGATCACCAGCAAGGACGACGGAAGCAGGAAGGTAATATTCACCTCTTAGACCTCTACCCGATTATAGGAGGGAAGGACGCTGTGGGCTTCGTATGCCGACTAGAGACCCGCTCCGAATCGGCGGGTGTGTCACGGCGGAAAGTGATAATGCTCCGTGATCGCGTCAGCCACCAGCCATACTTTGGTAATAATAGTAACGGGCTGTTATTAGGGGTGCACAAATACCGCTTCGAATCGGATACCGCGGTGTCATCCCCAACTTCAACACTGTAGAGATGTGGTGTGTCGTGGTTTTGTTTGGCACTACGTGAACAGTGATGCAGCGCTATTTGATTCGACCCACTGACAGTTCGTACTGACGCTGGTACTTACATCCCTATAGTGCACTCCTCGCAGACGGTGAAGCCAAAGCTATGGACGCTCGCACACCTTTGAGCACCGACCATAGCTGTGCACGCGCGGCGGTGTTCGCTTTTCCTGAAATGCCAGAAAAAGTTGTTCTCGAGCATCGTTCCGAGCATGCGCTGCGAACAACGGCCAACAAAATGGCGTCCCGTGAATTGGCGACGAGATGTTTCGGTTACATGGTTCTTATCTGTGACGTCACGACCGGGATTATCGATTACCAGCGACAATTTTGATGGTGTGCGTATAAAGCACGGCGGAAGCTCGAAGTCGTCGCGTCTTTAAACTACACCGTTCGATTTTGGCAGTCTTACACTGCTCTTATATTTTCATGAATGAAAGTAGAATCCAAAAAAAAAAGAAAAAAAGCTTTGTAAGAAGGAAATAATATTCTCCTGTTGGCACTTTTTACACAAAGACCACAGCGGCCACAATGCCATTTCTTGGTTTGACGAATACCGGGTAAACACCGACTCGCAAGGAGAAACATTTTTTGTTGTTTTGTTTAGGTGACGTCAAGTTTTTAAAATCTTCGCGTCCTGTCCCCACCGAAAAAAAAAACATAAATTTCTTCTTTTTTTTTTTTTTGCGAATTCGGTATGATTAAAGGTTTAGATACATAACTATTGGGTTCACCTACCTTGACGTTCCACGGAGATTGGGACACGACAGTCATCAAAGCAGGGCAATTATCGAAACGCTTTATTATCCAAAATCAGGAAGAGCAATAACAGATGAACGTGATTCTGATGGCATTCACGGGACCAGCGTGTATACGCTGCAGCTGTTGTACTGCAGTGCGTACTTGTAATCGCATTCATTATGATGACCCTCACGAGAGGGCCTTAAAAAGAAAAAAGAGCTTGAAGCGTTTAATTGAGATTGATCCCATTCGCTCATTGGTCATAACGCATACAAAAGAAGATGGCGGCATAAGATGACAGAGTGTCCTAAATTATACGCGGAGCACAAGTTCGTCTGCTTCTTTTGCAAGGCTTGTGGTGACGTAAGAACGCCGAGCTCCGATTGAATGATAGACCTCGAGGCAGCAGCTTGCTTGAGGCCTACCCACTATCCTTCCAATTGGAGCCAATCAGAGCTCGGCGTCTTTCTGACGTCACTACAACCCCTGCAAAAGAAGCAGACGAACTCACAGCCCGCATACTCCGTTTTAAGTCCGACCGCAGACGATTCGATGGAGTCCATCAAGAATCATCGGGAAAAGTGCATCGTCATATGGCGCTCGTTTTCCTTGTGGGATCGCTGTGCACCGGCTATACACCAATTACGCGTAGAAAAAAAAAGCGCAAGATCACGGCGCCCTCACTGTGCGCGACTGGTTTTAGTCGGTGAGAACGAACGTGCAAAGACGACGAGCGCCGTGCCGTTGCACTCTTGGCACTGCTCGATTGACTGCATCGAATAGACGTTTGCGAGTACGGCCTCTGGGCGCCGCCATCTTGCTTCTAGTGTGGGTAGATCGTCCGATAGCCAAACGTTGCCGAGGCCGTGGGTATACGCCTCAGTAATGCTCGACTATCAGACGATGTACCTACACTAGAAACAAGATGGCGGCGCTCAGAGGCCGTACTCGCAAATTTCTATTGGGACTGTACACTTCCACAGCAGCTGGGCGAGAAATGCCGAGTGACTGGGCTGTGGACGCATGCGCGGCGGCTGATATTTCGCGGAAGAGAGCTAGCTGCTGCGCATGCCCAGAACACAGTCCAGTAGACAAAGATGGCAGCACGCAGAAGGCGATTATTTGAATGGTCTATATAGGAAGCACCGTAGTCTTTTTGTTCGCGCTTTTGGCCCACACGTATGAAGAAAACTTTCAGGTAGCCGAAGTTGTTAGGAAGAATCTGAAAGGAACCATAGCCAAAAGCCTGTCTTTTAGGGAAACTTCGGCTGCCACTTTGAGGCTTCTTCGATGTTCCTTTCAATTTGCCCACGTAGTAGAGTTGCGATCGAGTAGATTCGAGGAGAATGCGCCACACAAGTTGCCCCCGAGAGACACGCTACTTCTCTCCATGAACATTCATCTTTCAGCTTTAAGGCCTGTTCACACATGCAGCGGAGCGCTACAAGCATAGCGCTAACCTCGCGCTAAGCGCGTGCTGACCGGAGCGTTCACCAGCTTTGTATCGCACCGCCAAAACTGTTGCTCGTGGCAGGCGATAAGTAGCTGACGGCACGTGAGGAGCGCTACATCAGCGCTTCGCTCCATGTGAGAACCGGCCCTTATGCGCCTAAGGGAAAGCTATGTTGACATATTCGTAGCTCTAAACTGGTCGTCCCTCTTCCGTTTCACGCTTCGGTCGCCAGGCCGCGCCAGTTTTCACTGTACATTTGGATAGACACGAGCTCCCCGCTTCTCTCCTCCGCGTCTTTTCCGCTGGGTGCGCAGCCTCCGCAAATAGATAAGAAGCTTTGGCTAGGTGGCGCAAGCCGCCGCCCGATTAAAAGCTTTCAACCGTATTCATTTATCCAGCACTGACAGCGTTGTGCTACTGGCAAAAAGCATCGATGCCAGTGTAACGGCTGCGTTAAGTGGGTAATTTCGTTTAATAAAGCTGATAAATGCTCCCGTGACTCACTTTGTGACAAAAATTTGCCGATAAAATGTACGCATTTTCTGCGACGAACTCATCTGTCCAACAACACACTTGTTACGGTTATTTCATCGGAGCGTACCCGGTACAGAAAAGCGATGCCGAGCTTCCGATCTCTTGACTTTGAGTGATACGAGGAAAGCGTTTTCAGTTCATTGTCACACACGCGAGCGGACTATAGTGGCTAACCCCGACAATGTTTGATACGAGCTGGGGCTCACCCGCAAATCCGCCAAATTCAGAGGAAAGGCTATAACCACGCTCGCTGCCTCACCGAACGCCACTCTTTTGGAAGAGGCCACACTACAAAGTCACAACACGGCGTCTCCTGTGACGCACTTCGTCAGCCTTTCGGGTCACGGCAGTCGGAGACGCATTCCACACATTTTACCGACAGCGAACGTTACGAGGGAATTTAACTACCTGTTGCATATTTCATAACTACCCACCTGTGTCTTGCGTGGTCACGCAAGCCACGCAAGAGAGGTTTCTGGTACAGAGTGCCGCTGAGAAGAGACAACTCTTTCGTAAATGTCCATCACACAGCCATGATAACAGACCACAACCTGCTTGGTTTTTTGGAACGGATTCGATGATGTTTCGTCGAGAGCGGACTGCTCGACTTGAGCAGACGTGACTGTTTTTTGTTTTTTTTGTTGACCTGGGCCCTCAACTTTCGGTCACACACCATTGGGGGAAAAAATATGTATATATATCGAACTTGGCGAGTAAGTTGCGAACAAACGGGAATAAACAGAAAAGTATTTGTTTTCTTTCGGCAGTCGCTCACTTGAGCGAAGGGATAGGTGAAACGAAGCACTCCAACAGCCAGAGTTTTCAGAAGGCATGAACAACGTAAACCCGCTTCGCAAAACAGTACTCATCGCAAAATGTATCTATAGTTGCGCAGAATGCGAACTAGAGATCATAGAAATGTAATTTCCCTGCCGACTCGAGTTCAACAGCCCCCTCTATCTGGATGGCACAGCACACACACAGTCTCCAAACTGGAACAGCACCAAAACGTCGAGCGACTGAACGCCGTGGGGTGCGTACCCTGCATGCATAATTCGGCCTTCCCCAACAACCCTATCACTTGCAGTAATGCTGCTTCCTAACCTCGCCGTAGTCTATTGAATGTACGTACGTATGACCCCATAAAACCTTCACGCTTATGCAAATGAACCTAACGTTGCTTCTTCCGGTAAAACGCTTCAAGAGGCCGGTCAAAGAGGCAGCCATTTATTTATAACAGGTTCGGTAAGTCAGCCCTCCAGAAAGGAGACAATCGATCAAAAACTGCCATAGCAGGACTAACCCGACCTCTTGCTCTGCAGCACCCGTAACAACTCACATTAGCCTTATCACGGCTGGAAGTGCGCGATAAAACTATGATACTATTTGACTATGCCTAAGCGTTCGCAGAGGAAAGCAGGCATCCCCCTTCAGCGGAGCACCGAAACAAAACGTAAGGCGATGAAATCTGTGAACAACCTTTTACGGCAGGAAGAAATAAATTCAAAATAAAAGGCACTTCCTTCTGTGCCCAGAGAACTTCGTTCAGACGGTTCGCACAACAATTATAAAAAGCAACCGTTACTCGCATAAAGAATACAAAAGCCGCGAGTCGCGGAACAGCGTTAAGAAACGATTGACTAACGATTGGTCCAAGGAGTCCGCCAACAGACCACACCCCGAGAAGCCAAAGTGGCGCACAGCGGTCACAGAAGAACCGTCCGGCAACACTGGGGTGTATACGCTTCGTCGACGGCACTTTTCAGTCCGTCTTGGCGGCGGCCTTGCTCTTGGGCTTGAGGTAGGCACCGTAGAAGAACAGGGCAAAGAGCACAAAGTAGGACGCGTACATGAAGATGGCCAGCATCGCCGTGCGCTCAGAGATGGCACACGAGGCCCGACCGCCCTGCTTGTTGGTGACCAGGCCGAGCCCGGTGACGTAGGCGCCCATCAGCATCTGGCCGATCTGCAGGGACGTGATGCACACGCCCGTCCAGCGAGGCGTCTGGACCCGGAACGACCGGAGGGCGAAGTACGAGTACATCATGGAGTGGACCACGTAGTTCATGACCACGTACCAGCGCGCCGGCGCGATGTGCTGTTGGTAGAAGTACCAGGAGAACATGAGCACTGTGATGTGGTGGTACCAGTGGAGGAAGATGAGCTCCTTCTTGCGCAGGATGATGAACACCGTGTCGCCGAGTTCGGGCACCTTGCTCAGCACGAACATCCAGGTCCAGAAACCCGAGACCCTGTCGTACTCGATGTACGAGTTGTTGCACACCGAGTGGAAGAAGCCGAACTCGCGGAGCACGTGGATCAGCTCAGGGATGGTGCGGCAGGCGCCCACGACGCTGAAGACTGCCAGCAGCACGTTCCAGACCTGCAGGGCCCTGGTGAGCCGGAAGGCCCGCCGCTGGGCCATGAGCGCCTGGCCGCCGAACACGATGAGCATGTACAGCCCCACCCAGTAGACGGACGTGTGCCAGTTGCGGTTCATCCATTGCCGGTTCTGGTCCTTGTTGAAATTCACCTCAAAGTCGAACTCGAACGAGTAGTTCGGCTTGATGTTGAACAGGTCCAGGGGCATCTCCATGCCGACGGACATCGTGCTGCAGGACCCGTTGCTGCAACGACACACAAATACACGATGTAGCAGGTCGAAGCCACTCGCGGAGCAGTTTGCAGACGGCCGCGCAAGCGATCGCCGCCGTCGGCGTTATTATATAGTCGACACCGGTTTTCCTCGAAATGAGATGCCTCTGCGGCACTCGCTTCGAGAGGGACGTGATAAGAGCAGATAACGCGGCGAAGTCGGTAAAACGGGAGGGATTTTTCTTCGATCGGCAGTTTGCGACTACTTGGTTCGTCCGCGCTAATGGTTTCTCCTAATCATAGGGAAAATAAAAAAATAACGCTCCATCAATTTTCGTTTTTTTTTTTAATACCTCGTCTTTCATTACGCTTTAACAGTCTGACCTTAAGGTCAAAAGGAAAAGAACAGATATCACTGACATCCTACCGAGAAAAGGAAAACACACACGTAAAACGCGAAATTTCTATGGAAGTCTACGTGTTTCCGCAAAAGCACAGAAAGTTACTCGAACGCACTCAGATTCCCATAGAACACACAAGTACACTTGACTTGCTCTTTGCGCTCGTAAGCAAACTGTTCGTCCTTAGGATAAGCCTAACTCTGTTGCTATGTTTATATTTATCCCACCAGCTTTCAACCATACTTTTCCTCGTTGCGAAGCAAGTTGTTCACGTGCGCATGGTCGGGCTTCGAAACGTCTACCAGGAAAAGTTCTATCCAGCCACTGCACTAGATCCTCTCCTTCACCCCCCCCCCCCCCCCCCCCCCAAAAAAAAAAATAAATAAAATAAAATAATAACAATAAAAAGGCACCGTGGACGCGAGTTCAGATCAAGCAACCGGCTGGTTCGAACTTAAGCGAAAACCACACATTTTATATCAAGTCCTTCGGCATATACGTTCCGCATATATAATGCTACGGTTATCACTTCTTTTTTTTTTTTATTGTTTCCGTCAGTTTTTGTTTTGCATTTGTCTTGCCGCAGTCGCCATTGATCGTCAGCTGTAATCACCTGACCATTCGTGTGCCTCCGTCTTTCCGTGTTTCGAAACTAGCGGCCGTTCTATTTATATTTAATTTTTTTCCCCTCTTTTGCTTCCGCGAAACATTCAGAAGGAGAGCTTCCTTCCCCTAGTCTCGTAGCAAGTCCTTGAGAAAAACAGTCGCTGTACATTTTACACGCTACATTTAGTTGCTACACGGGTCCACCGAAGATATGACGTTAGTTACTGAATGACGTAACGTGCAGCGTCGAGGAATTCGCCCAAAATAATTGGGGTGAAAGCAAACCTAATATGAGGGGCGAAAAAAAAAAAAAAAACTGATCGAAACCCTCGCCACTGCGCTACGTGCGCTCCGTCGGCTTCGCTCGGGTCAGCGCACGGCTCTCCAGCGAGCTCGCGGCTAAATTTAAACGAGTTTGTTTTTAAAGTCGAATGAGATATTCCCACTTCGGCCGTCCGTCCAGTGTGTGCGTCATCGAATCCCTCTCTGATCTTCCGAAGAACTGCGGGCCTCTCGAGGGTAAAAAGCTGCCGAACCAATTTTGTCACCGTCCGTGACTTTTCGAAATCCGGTCTGGCAACACGGATGCGGCCGACCTGTAGACTGATGTCACGGCCAGGCGGTGGTGGCATGTAGAACTGGACACGCGCAAATGATTCGCCGTTTAAAGTATCGCACCATGCGCAGTGTCAACTCATCTAAGCAATTACAAAAAAAGAAAGAAAGAAAGTTTGGCTTTTCGCGGAGCATTACTAGTTTCCTCCTTAATGAGGACAATTAAAAGATATGTATGTGCATTTTAGATTAGACATATGTCATCTTATCAAGAAGTACACGTTTCAAACGCCAAAGGCATCCCTTCTTCCTCCACAACCAAATCTTGTAAGAACTACTTCACGCGGCGGATGAACAATGCGCAAAACTTGCCTTTTTTTTTTTCTTCAAGTAACAACGTTCACTATACTTCGTTTCACCTTATGTGCGAGCGAAGGCAAAACTGGAAGCGCGAGCACGGAAGCTCCGTGCGTTCAGGCTTTGCTCGAGCGCGCGAGCTGGGGAGAAATGCAAAAAGCGCTGGTCTCGCGCTTCTAGCTTTGGCTTCGCTCGCAGATAAAGTGAAACGAAGTATTGGGGAGGAGATCGAACAGTCACGCCTCTAGTGGTGCGCTTCAGCTGTGGGGACAACAAACCGTATTTTCTTGTTTGTTTTTGATCCGAGAAATCGAAGATGACGATTTGAAGGCCACTCCTCGTGCGACCAAAGCGCTGGTCAGAGCGAAGCGCTCGTGCCCAGACCGTGCTCGGCCAGGTTCAATTTCTTTGTTATGCTGTGTTGGTAAACACCGGGCTGTGGGGACAACAAGCTCGATAAAGCGCCCCCTATAGTTCGATCTCCTGCCCAATAGACGCCATATTCGAGGGCACTGTTTAGAGCGCGTCCTCAGAGCGAGCTCACATGAATAGCCTGCTAAGACCGGCAATCTTAAAGGGGCCCACCAACAATTTTTTGACTGGTTTGAAGTTCGCGCTGAAACGGAGCTCCATGAAAGCAGGAACACCGAGGAAAAAAAATATTACAGAAATTCGCAATATTTTGTGAGTTATTAGCAAATTAAATATTGCAGAAAACAACTTTAAATAAGCAAAACATTGCGCTTCATGACGTAAAATGAAACAGTTTAGCGATTGGAGCAAAGCGGTTGGCCAATTGGACGCGAGTTTGGTTGATAGCCCGTCGGCCGCCGTCGGCCCGGTCGGCCATTAGGCCTCGCTGCAACCGTCGTAGCTTTGGAATCGGGTTGCCATCATCGATGAATTTACCGGGCTTATCGGATTTTGAGCGCCGAATTCTTGAAAAGGAGTGCGGAGCTGGGCGTCGCGCCGTACGAGGACACACCACGCAAGCGCCGCAGTCCGCTTCGACAGCCGCGGAAGGCTCGTCTCCCGCAACTCCGCCACCGGAGCCACCTCGGCGAGTAGGAGGTACTCCGGTACTCCGCCGCTGGGAGGCGCGCATGAGCGACGAGCGACGAGGCGTTGTTTTCGCCCTTTTTGAACTTTAATTTGCAACTTTATTAGCTCTATGAAAACGACTTTTTAGAGAAATAATGACGGTTAACGTGTGATATGCTTTATTCCGCTTCAAAATTTCTGGGACGGCTCTCGCCAATCACGAACCCCAGTGAATGTGACGTATAGTGAAAGGGAGCGCCGTTGTGCGCGCGCATTCGGCACCTCGCGGCGCCACCGTCGGAGGAGGCGTTTCCGACTTGTCAAATTAAAATATGATGCGCTAATATTTTTAAACTATTTCGTTGTCCACTGGGTTTCCGGGACCACTAGCGTGGAGAAACCGCAAAAAAAAGTAGACGCTCAAATACTGTTGGAGGGCCCCTTTAAAGGGGCTATGCAACAATTTTTTTACTTTGCGCAAATACCGCTAAGAACGGATCCCTGACGTTAATGACCTATGAAACACGCCTTCGTTTTTCACCCGACGCATTAGAAGTCCCAGAAAAAAATTAAAAAACAACGAGCAGCGTTCACGCCCTCAACTCGCAGCCAGAACAAGCGGCCACGTGATCTGGAGCCGATTATATGCCGCCAATGTTGATCATAGCCACGCGCTGGGGTTGGCAAAGCACAGGACACGCGCTGAGTTCCAGACATTGTTATGGCTCGGCTATTGTCGTCGTTGCAGCGATTGGACACGGGCCACTACTCGAATGCTTCTCGAGCTATCAATTATCACGAGCCTAAATCGAGTGCCCACGCAATGCTCGGGTCCAATCTATGAACCGCATTCAAATATCGTCATACGGGTGTACTGCGATCCCCGCGTTACGTCATCGAATTTTGCAAGGGAGAGATTGAATGAAAATGATCGCTTTTGTCCTTGAAATTACACCGCAACAAAGGAGTTTCTTGGCCAGTGGCATTGCATGCGAGTATCCTGGAGTCCCACTAGTGCCAGTAAGCTCGTGTAAAGTGAAAAACATTCCAATTGAATATCGTTGCACAGCTCCTTTAATGGTGCGGAATGCACGTTGCAAGAGAACTGCGGAAAGCTGTCTGTGTGCGCGGCTGCTGAGCGCGTGCTGGCGGAGATCTTTCGCAGTTATTTCGCAACATTCCGCACCATCAAGATTGCCGGTCTTAGCAGGCTATTCATGTGAGCTCGATCTGAGCATGCGCGCTAAACATCGCCCTCAAATATTGCGTCCAGTGAATAGGAGTGCGCGAATATTTCTTCGAATCGAATAGCGCTGCATAAGTTCTAGCCTTCAAAGTGCAGAGTTCTAGCCTTCAGAGTTCTCTTCCCGGTGATAAAGCTAGAGATGACATAGCACTATTCGATTCGACGCGATATTCGCACGTTTTGGGTCGTTCTTGCGGCCGCGATAACTGCACAAAGCGTACGCATGTTCCAAACTAACAAAGCAACCAAAAAAAATTATTAAAAAAATTGGTGGGTTTACGTGCCAAACGCACGAAGGGCATCTGGCGCTCCCCAGCGAAGGTCTGCGGATTCATTTAGAGCACCGGGGGATCTAGTGACGTGCAACCCAAACCGCAGGCAGTTAAACGGCGCCTTCTCCGCGATAAGCCTCCATCCGATTACGGGCAGCTCGGCAAGGTATTTCATGACGGTCTACTAAAATCTCCCCAATCAGCTCCTCGAAATCTTAGCCAAGCCTGACGAAAAAAAACAAAAAAAAAACGATACAATTTAAATCCCAAACAGCGCCTGCTGGCCGACATCGAGGTCGACCGCGTTACATTGTTTTGGCCAAGGAGTGTTGCAGAAAAAAAGGGAAATACACAAGCTTGGATTATGCTGACAAAACCCAGGAAGCACACAATGTGTCCCGTACAAACCATACTTCTTTCTCGTTATCTTGTTTTTACATATTTAAGTGCATATTTTTACAAATAATCATAGAAAACAACCGATAAAACCCATGCGCTTCATGTCTAGAGCCGCCTCGTCTCGTCCTTCCTATACTCTGTTTCATATACTTAGCGTGCAACGCTGTCAAAGCTACTGGCGAGAGCGCGTGGCTTCATCTGTGGTTTTGTTTGCGCGAGAACGCGTGCAAATGATCAACGAGATCAAGCCCCACGCTCGCGCCAGTAGCTTTGACAGCGTTGCACGCTAAGTATGAAACGGAGTATAGATATTGCTACAGGAACGTGCCCCCGTCAGCCTCGTCGTCGGCGCTGCTCGGCGTGTACTACTGTGGTTCGACTGGAGCTTTTCGCGACGCAGAACAAGTGAATGTGAAAAATTGTAGGTTTGCCTTTGCACTAATGCCTCTAGAGTGTGTGCTATCCTCTACTTTTATTATTCGCGTGTTTTTGATGGAGATCATTTGATCAATATCGACCCCCCCCCCCCTCCTTCCCAGTACGCTATCACTTGGGCTGCACGCTTAACAGCTGCGAAGGAAACCACGCGATACTGATATAACAAGGAAAAATAGACTCATAAATCTCAATAAATCTCTCACTTTTTTAATGGTGAGAGGAACAATAAACTGGTGTATTGTTTTTTGTCATCGTGTTGCTGATGCGGTGACCAGCGTTGTGTAAGGTGCAAGGCGGAGCGCGTTTGGGAACGGCCAAGGTGCCACAGCAACTGGCTAACATATAACAAATTGTTGTTTTTTTTTTGTGGAAGGCAGTCTATAAAGAAAAAATACCTCGATTGGGAGTACATGAAGCATTAAAATACGATATAAAAACAAACTTCAACAACCCAATATGAAAAAAAAAAAAATTTATTCTCAACTCACTGCTTTATGACTTCTCAAAAGTGGTAATACACTTCATCGACATACACAGCAAGCACATGACAGATATCCAGCAACATAGTACGCAAAAAGATTACAAAATAGTCATAATATATTGCGGCATAGAATCCTAACCTATTCGCCATTGACGATGTGCACATAGTCCCGAAGGATAAGGCGCGGTTCAAAATGTCTCTCGCACACCGGTGATGTCTCGGCGAGGCGTTTATCTTCTCGATTAAGATTTTTTTTCCCACTGTAGTCTGCGCGACTCCTCCTTTGGCGCACGAAACAGCGACGGCTTACGATCGCTGGTGGCTGCCCTTGTTGACCGGGTAGCCCGACTTGTATCCCGGCGCGAAGCAGTGTGTGCGTTCGTCTTTTTCCTTGCATTTATGACCGAGACGGTAACGGAACGGGGAAGACTCCCCATCACTACACCACAAAGAAAAGTGCTACGGTGCTACGTTCGGGAGAAGCGTACCGCCTCAGCTTCGTCGTCTTCTTCGCTCATCGCACATCTGCCATCTGCCACAAATTCTCCTAGGGCACGGAACTCCAGCGCCACTCGCGGCATCTACGTTGACCATCTTCACGCGGCCCATTGTAAGCGGCCGCTGCTCTTGCCACTACACCCTCTAGAACACTGTAGTCAGACGTAGTCGCTTTTCGTCTGCCTTTCTCTACATTGGTGACCCGGACGTGATCTTCTTTTTCTTTTCCCAGCGGCTATCGCCACATGTTCTTTGTCTTTTTTTAACCGAAATGGAGTCGTCCCAGTGAACTGTCCTGGGGTGTTTGATCTTCCCAGCGTGCAAGCTACCTGGAGCTCCACAGTAGCACTCGCGACCCGCATCAAACACTCCAGGACAGTTCACTGGGACGACTCCGTCTCCAAAGAGGGGAGGGGGGGGGGGGGGGGGGGGGGGCTATGTGGCGATAGCCACTGGGAAAAGAAGAAGATCGCGTGCAATTAAAAAGCCAAAACAAGTTCGATTTTGGAATTCGTCAGACGTAGTCGCTTTTCGTCTGTCTTTCTCTACAAACACAACAACAACAGGGACTTGAAAAGCACCGTGGTTGTTCCCACCGCTATCGAGCCCAAGGTACCGTGTCTTTTTTTTCTTTCTCACCGCAGCGGACGGAACAAAATTGTCCAACCGGCAACCTTACCCAGACACACAGATACGGACACCACATAAAAGAAAGGAAAGAAGAAAAAAATAACACAAAAACAAATCATTTTATTCGGGCAAAGCTCTCTACGGCTCAGACGCATATCGTTCGCATATAGGCCGCCATAAACCTTATTAGAGAGTTTTAGGGAACCGTTTTTGCACATCCGATACGGTACGATGGGACCTCCGGTACGCACTGCGCATGCGCTTGTCTTCTGCGATCTTACCGTAATGCGCTGCTCGAACCATAAGGCGCGACCGGCACGACCAATGGACGACATGGACGGTCTCGCTTGGTTAGCAAAACGGCTACTTCGCTGGCGGAGAGAGCGTGCCGTGGCTTCAAACATGAATAAAATAACTCGTGGCAGTGCCTGGCAGGAGCGCCATATGTGACAGCAAGTGCATAAAGTTGGAGTCAGCAAATAAGAAAGAAAATACAGATCAAAACGCAATAAGACATCCTCCATAGAAATAAATAAATAATTAGCAGCAGCGAAAATTGTCTGCTCAGTGGCGCAGTGGATTAGAGCGGGAGAAAGAAGAAGACGCCGTTCCAAACGGACGCTTTTCAATGTCCTCCAAGGAAAACTCACCGGCCACAGGCCGGGGAACAGCTGAGGCTTCGGCCGGGACTAAGGGAAGTATGACTGAAGAATACCGGACCATCCTGCCACATTTGCCAACAGGAGAAATGGTGAAGAACAGCGTGGTGTTGCACTGCGACACCGGCGGACGCCCATACCGGGCCGAAGATTTCGTACGACCGTTACAAGAGGCTGGAGTATTGTCGGAGTTGGCGGGTCTCGGAGCCTATCAGATGGGTCACGTGTGGCTCGTCATGTTGAAAACACCAGAGGCCAAGGAGAAGCTGATGCAAGCCGGTGAAATCCAGGTGAAGGGGCGTCGCTGCCTAGCGATTGACCCATACCGGAGGGAGGTCAGGGCGAAGCTGCATTGGGTGACCTTCGACGTGCCCGTCGACACTGTCCGCCGCGCTTTCGAACCGTACGGCGAGGTAAAAGGCGTCGTTCGTGAGATGTGGAAGGTGGACGGACTCGTGGGCGTCGAGTCTACAACGCTGTCAGTCGTCCTAACTCTTCGCCAGGACCTAACACTGGAGAACCTGCCGCACCAGCTCCGATTCTACGGGGGCACGGTTCTGGTAGTGGTTCCCGGGCGTGCGCCCGTTTGCCTACGTTGTCGACGCATTGGGCACATACGGCGCGAGTGTAGGGCGCCTTGGTGCTCCGCGTGTCGTGGTTTCGGGCACGAAAGCACGGACTGCACCCACACGTACGCCCGGGCTGTGGCAGTGAACAACGATGGTGGCGGCGTCAACGAGGAACTGATGGACGAGGTCGAGGCCGAGGAAGCTGCAAGCGTGGCCCGGGGTGCGAACAGTGAAGGTGCACACGGTAACAACGCTCAAGCACCTACTGAGGCACCGAATACCAAGGATGAAGAACGGCAAGGGAAGTCGGAGGCTGATCAGACTTCTTCGACGACACAAAGTAGCGAAGACAGGACTGTGCCTGGATCTGATACAACTAAAACCTCCGAGGGCGAGGAACACGACAACGACATGGAATTCAACCCGGCGATGATTAAGCGAAGACACGAAGGGGCAGCTGCGGCTGTGGCTGAACGAGGTGGGCAGCAGCCTCGGCAGCGCCCGGAACAAGAGGGGGATGATGTCAAGAACAAGAAAAGTCGCGGGGGGTCTCCAAGGCGGTCATCGTCCTTGTCTCAAGGCAGTCCGCCGCCCCAGTAACAGTTTGTAACATGATATGATCTTTGTGCGTACACGCAAATGACCACACCAGTCCTTGAAAAGCCATTGCGTGTAGGCACGTTGAATGTTCGAGGTCTAAGTGATAGGCGTAAGCAGTATCAGCTGAATCGCTTGTTTATTGACCAAGAGCTCGACATAGTTGCAATACAAGAGACAAAGGTGGAGAGCGACGAGCGCACTGAGAGCATGTTACGACCCTTTACATCGCTGGTACAACGTTTGTGTAAGTCATGCAGTAGGGAATTCGGGAGGTTGCTGCTTGTTCTTAAAGGACTCGATCGGTATAACTGTAGAGTCTGTTGTCACATGTCTAACGGGTAAGCTTGCGATTTGTGATTTCACATACCATTCGACAAACTGGCGTGTTATTTGCCTGTACGCGCCGTCTTCAGCAGCAGACCGCAAAATCTTCTTTGAATTTGTCCATGGTTACTGTATGTGCGAGCGTAATGTTATTTTGCTAGGAGATTTCAATTGTGTCTGTTCAGCAAAAGATAAGACAGGAGTGACCCCGTACAGAGATGCTGGCACGTTGGTATTGAACGACATCGTCAGCGAGGCAGGTCTTTATGACGTGGCGGAATGCATCGGTCACGTGGGAACTGTTCAGTACACTCATTTTCAAGGAAGCAGCCACGCTCGGTTAGACAGAGTTTACATATCATTAGAACAAGTGCCAGTTTGCAATGAATATCAAGTAGTTCCGGTATCTTTCAGTGACCACTGCTTAGTTTCTTTTGTTTTGGGAAGCACGCATAGGCGACCAAAGTTTTCTTGGGAACTATGGAAGTTGAACTGTCGACTCTTAGTCGACGAAGGGTTTACAAAATTGGTACGAGGTCTCTTAAACAAGTTAGAGGAAGTTTCAAGCAACTACGCAGCTGAATGGGAGGGTTTTAAACAAGAGTTTAAAATGATAGCCATAGAAAAAGCCTGTGCTTTAAAGGCACTTCAGAGACATGAGGAGGCGATCATGCGTAGAAACTTTGAAACGCTCATCAGAGAAGAAGTAAGTCACCGGGCGAATTTAAAACCGATATACGTGAATTGAAGGAAAAAATGGAAGTCCTTGATCAAGAGCGTTATCACGGAGCTCTTATCAGAGCACGAGCAGAAAAGTTCGCTGTAGGGGAATTTCCGACAAAAAAGGCGTTGGGCATGGAAAAACGTTATGCACGAAAGAACACAATCAGCGAAATCGAAAAGGATGGAAAGATTATGAAGGACCAAACGGATATTGAACAAGCGTTTTTTGAGTATTATTCAAAATTGTTCGCGCACAGCCCAGTGAAAGTGACAGAATTTAAGGAGGAGTTCTTAGTGCTTTTGCCGAAGCTAAATGAGGAAACTAAAGAATTTCTTGAGATGCCAATCACCTTGACAGAAATAGTGAAAGCGATAGACGAATTGAGCCCTGGAAAAACGCCTGGACCCGACGGAATTAGTGCAGCTTTCTATAAGACCTTTATAAATGAAGTTGCGCCAGTGCTACTCAATGTCTTTAACGAGGCCTATGAAGGAAAAAAACTACCACCCTCCTTTGTGAGGTCTCACACTGTGTTAATACCCAAGACCGAAGATATTGTCAAATTGCGTTCGGTTACATCCTATAGGCCAATCAGCTTAACAAACGTAGACTACAAAGTACTAATGAAGATTTTGGCACGACGACTTCAAGGAGTAATAAGAGAAATAGTTGGTTCATACCAAACGTGTGGAATAAAAGGAAGATCGATCAGCAACAAATATTCACACCGCTCGAAGTGTACTAGAATGCTGTGACGCAAAAAATGATAAAATTGCAATGCTCCAGATTGACTTTGAAAAAGCATTCGATCGTGTGTCACATGAGGTTTTGATGGCGATACTGGAACATGTAAACGTAGGCTCCGTAATCATAGAGGGTGTTCGTATGGCGTACGAGGGATGCACGACAAGCCTGATTGTGAACAAGTCAGTTGGTAAACGTATTGGCGTCCTCCGGTCCGTGCGACAGGGTTGCCCTCTCTCCCCGCTTTTGTTTTGCATATACATAGAGGCTTTCTGCTTGAGCGTAGTTAAAAGCAGCGTCATTCGTGGCTTTAGGCTACATGCTTCCGAGGTGCGAGTACTGGCCTACGCAGACGATATCGCGTTGTTTTGTGCAAACAGAGAAAGCGTGCGAGAGGTGATAGCATTAGTAAAACGTTTTTGCAATAGAAGTGGTAGCGCTGTAAACTGGGAAAAGTGCATAGGTTTTTGGCATGGGGAGTGGGACGTGAAGCTCAGTGTGTTGGAAAACGTCAAATGGGTTTCGTCTCCGGTAAAGTATTTAGGGGTCCCCCTGGAAAGCTATCGGGACAGCGACCCTTTTTGGAGGACCCAGGTAGTCGAAGTACAAGGAAAAGCTGAGAAGTGGAGAGGAAAGGATCTGTCGGTATTTGCCCGATCCACTGTTTGCAATGTGTTCCTAATAAGTAAATTGTGGTATGTGCTTCAGGTTTTGCACTGTTCCAGGGTGAATATCCAAAAACTGCATCGGGTGTTTGCGGTCTTCATTTGGGGCTCTTCCTATGAGCGCACGAGCCGAACTAGTCTTTTTCGCAGTGTGAGTGATGGAGGCCTGGCGCTAACTCATTTGTTCTTGAAGCAGCTGGTAAATCGTTTCCTTTTCTTACGTAAAGTCAAGGAGCCGTTTTTGAGCACAGTTTGTCAAGTGCGATTGTGTAATGTTCTGCCTGAGTACATAGTATCGTCAGAGTATGGGAATGCTGGGTGTATTTTTGGTTATATGCGCGAAGTGGTGGGAGCGTACAAATTCTTAAGAGCACGCTTTTCGTTGGAATATCTGAGTGAAGTCACTAGGAAAAAGCTGTACCAGGATCTAGTAGACGTTACCCTGCCGGTTCCACTGTATAGAGCTCTGTATTCTACAGGTTCGGGGCAGGATGTCCTGAAACGTGTTAAAAGAATGTCCGTCCCAGCGTGCGTCAAAACTTTTTTTTTTTAAGTTGCACACCGGTACTCTGCCTGTTAAAACGTGGATGGAGGAGAGGGGAATGTTTGTCGCGTGGGGTAATCACTGTTTTTTGTGTAAGAAACCTGAGTCAGTTGAGCATGTCTTCTTGGACTGTTGGGACGCTATATTTTTCTGGGATGTGTTGCAGCGTACTCTAAAAAAGGAGTTTCCTCTGGATTCCCATGGCATACGGTTCCTAGCAGTCGAAAACGAGAATTGTGTGCCTTTTGATCTTTTCATGTTGCTCGGCCTTCACAGTATATGGAGATGTCGCATGGCGGTTCGCCATACAGATGTTGACACGAGGCCTGTGGGAGAATACTTTTCGGAGTCTGTCCGTTATATTGTCGAAGTTTGGAAGGTTCGATCAAATGTCCCGGAGTGGTTACCAACAATGGAAAAACTGTTAAATGTAAATTTTTTTTAACCATGCCACGTCAGTTGGTAAGCGATTGACGGCATTTTTACAGCACTGTACTTTTTGGTTCCATTAAGTCAATGTCGGCAATAAAAAAAAAAAAAAAAAAAAAAAGCTCAGTGGCGCAGTGGATTGGAGCGTCCGTTTCGAGAGCACGTAGCGGAGCGGTAGTGGAGGGTTCGAACCCGGGTCGGCCCAAACACCTTTTTTCTTTATATTTAGTTCGTTCTTACTTTTTAGTTTTTTATATTTCAAGTTTTTTATGTGTCAAGTTTTTTGTTTTAATTTTTTTGTTTTAAGTTTTTTTATGTTTAAATTTTTACGTGTCAAGTTTTTTTATGTTTTAAGTTTTTATGTTTGAAGTTTTTTATTTTGAAGTTTTTTTATTTTTGAAGTTTTTTATGTTTTAAGTTTTTTATGCTTTAAGTTTTTTATGTTTTAAATTTTATGTTTGAAGTTTTTTATGTTTTTGTTTTATGTTTTACGTTTTCATGTTTTACGTTTTATGTTTACGTTTTATGTTTGAGCGTTTTAATGTTTACGTTTTTATACTTGAGTTTTTGATATTTAAGTTTTTATATTGCAAGGTTTTGTTCATATTTTAAGATATTTTTTTATATTTTAAGTTTTTTTATATTGTAAGTTTTTTTATATTTAAGTTTTTTTATATTTTAAACATTTTTTTCATATTTCAAGTTTTTTGTTTTTTTCCATACAAACGTTGGGATGTGCAATTCGAGCTCTTATCCCCGTTTTTACAGCTGCTTTATGACTGAGGGTTATCTGTAGTTCAACAGAGTGAGCACAGCCTTCTGGATCAAGGATCTGGATACTTTTTAGTTTAAAAAATGTTGCATGAATTAAAAATTTGTGTTCCAATGCTAATCACATATATCCTATAAAACGAGCCCTTTAAATATTGGGTGATAGTTTTAATAATGCACAGCAGTAAGTTTACAGGGTTTCCTTTAATTATTTTTTTTTCCGTGGTAGTACCGTACACGGCACAACGATCGGTTCGCGGGCGTCCGACCGTGATCGTCTGCTATCTTTACCGTAAGAGAGCAACATGAGCGCCGTATCTACCTCCGTCCCTCCACCTCCTCCTCGCAAGCGGGTTTCAGCGGAAGATGATATCTTCCTACTTCGGGAGGTGTTAGGCCCTAATCCTTTTTTTACTCCGGCCCTTTGGAATGACGTCCTTAAAGGCTTGAACGCGGCGTCAAAAAAGAACTTCTCGTTGCGAGGAGCGAAGGAACGGATTGACATCCTCGTAACTTTGTACAAGAAAAATGACCGCCTTAACTTGAGAAAGCGAGTATATTTTTGTTATTTTTGTATTTTCTTCGCGATTTAATATTCCTAGTTTTATTTGTCTATAACTTTCTGAATACTCGACCCTGCAGTGGGCCTCGAGGGAAAGACACAGGATCGTTGGCAGACAACTTCGAATGTTAATGATAAGCGCGCGCGAGCGTGTTCTTATTTGTGTGTCAAATCGAGTTTGCTGTAGGCGACTTTTCAGCATATCAGGACGTGGTTGAAGTAAACATCATATTTGGTTGATGTAAAACACCAAAGCTTGCCCACTGAGAACGTATGACTTACAAAACAAGTTACCACGTACGATCGAGGAACTATTGTATTTCCCGAGGATATGAATCGGGTAAACTAAAAAAAAAAAAAAAAATACGGTGGCAAACGAGTCCCCTGACACCCAGATTCAGCCGTTGGTTGTCAACGTCTCCGGGATGCGCAGCGCCGATCGGAGATGAAGCAGATCCTCCTTTGTGAACCTGAACAGCCGTACGACGTCCTCCTCGTCCATCGACGCTAAGTTGAACGTCCCATGCCTTGCCGCCAACAAGCGCCTTCTCTTAGTGCGCAGACAGTCGTACAAAAGAACGTTTTGTAAATTGTTTTCTCCGAATAGAGCCAACTCCAAGTCATCGTCAAAAAGATCGAGCGTCTTTGTTGTCGGAAAGCTCGTCTGCTTCTTTAGCAGACGAACATTTTAGAACTTCGCAGCGCCAGTGGCGACACGCCACGGAGCGCCAGGTTTTGTATTACGGAAGCGCATTCATTCCAGTAAAAAAACGAGACGAACTATAAGTAGGTATACATTGTTTTAGCTTCTCTATATTTATAGGATGCGATTTTTATTTACTTCAGTTTCTGCGATTTGTACAAACACACGCAAATTTGCTTTTCTCGATGAGGCCGATGCAGGTTTCCGTTGCCAGGGGGCGCGACCTGTACCGATCGTCTGCTCTCGTCTGCAAATACGGTTCCCCCAAAGCCGTTTAGAGGCACACGATCGGTCGACTCGCCCGATCCAAGGTATCGATCGTTTTTGTTTATCGATCGTATTTTGTTCCGGTTCCCTAAAACTCTCTATTTACGAGCTCTACATACCGTTCATTGAACGCATTATACGCGTTCTCTCCCCCGAAGAGCGGAAAAAAATCGCGCGCACCGCATCCGAAGAAAAATAAGAATGGCAAGCGAAAGGCGGAATCCTTTCCGTCGGGCGCGCGCGCGTCGTTCTAAAGAAGCCTCAAAGAAGCTTGCCCCGCGACAAAGCAGTTCCTCGACGCGCTTTTCCTCGTCCTTAATCATTTCCACCGCAATCGGTTCAGCTTGTAGCGTCCGCTGCGTTCGGACGTAAGGGGAAACGGCCCCAAGAGCGTCTCAATGCCTCATGTGCCACTGTCACTACAGTACCACACAACAACAAAGATCAGTTAATTTTTTTTTTTTTTTTTTTTTTTGGGGGGGGGGGGGGAATTAGGTTAAATGAAGGCGGCAAAAAAATGTTAAGAAATGAAAGTATAAATAGTTGTGTTCCCATTTACGGCTGAGCGGTAGCTCTATTACACAGAGAGCTAAAACGCTCAATCTGCCCATTTCTTTTTTGTTAGCATTTTTTTTTTGTAGTTAGTGCAAGGTAGGCGGTGCTTCAGCATATACATATTATGCTGAACCGCTCTCGCCCGTAGAGCTCACCATCGCAATGCGTTACTACACCATCGCGTGCGTTCGTCCGTCGCGACTCGATAGTTAAATATAGCGCAAAAACCCGCATCGGTGTAAACCAATTCAATTTCCCCGGAAAATTTAGCGGAAAGCGCTTTCTCGCTAAACAAAGAAATACAAAAAAAAAAAAACTAATTGGTGTAGTAATTTAATTCACGAAGAAATGGCGCGAAAACGGCGCTGCACAAAGGCAGACCGAGAGCGCCGAACACGACGGACCTCACATTCATCATTTGTATTGCGAGGTTATGAAGAAAAGAAAGAAAAAACAGCAAAGAATGCATGCACGTTTTATTCTTTCAAGGTACGATCGAACTGAGTCAGCTGCTTATGTTACAGGAACTAAAACTCCCGTCAATGTCATGCCGTAAAGAAATTACCCGACTTAAAACTTTTTTCCAAGCTTTCTCAAAACCAGTTTAATATTCTCCCCTCCCCGTAAATGTTACCACGCTTACTAACTCCGCTCATGCGGAGGTGTACTATACAGCATTGTAAAACCAACGTGTAAACAACTTATATTTAGTTGTTAGAACTGTTCAAGAATGGAACGAGCTACCGGGTGATATTGCGAAAGTAGAAAATGTTGCCGCCTTCGAGGAAAGGCTGGAGAGGCGAACTTGCATTGTGCCATAGCATTGAATGTCTTGCGACTTTCTTTTAAATATTTCTAGAAAGTGTATTAAGTCTGATTTCATAACTTGCACTCGCGTGGTTGTGCTAAAATTCTTGGTGTATGAAATGCGATTTTTTTTTTTCGTATTTTTTCTTCACTTTTTGGTCGCCCTGAACAGGGTGAACAGTATTGATAAATAAAATGAATAAATAAATAAAAAATAAATAAGAAGTGCAAAGGATTCCAAATGATGTCGCATCACATCTAATTTGGTTTGACAACAACCCCCCCCCCCCCCACCCCCAAACAAAAAAACAGATTTTTGTTTTTTAGTTATGTAGGTTACGTAATTGTTGGTACATGGAAAAACTGTTTCCAAGTTGCTCGACACGAAATGATTTTACCTTTCATGGCCTGCTACAACTAAGTCTGATCTTGTTTTATATCGCGATAGGTTATCTCCGTGGTAATTAATGGGGGATTACCAGGTGATAAAATATTGACTGCAGGTGTAAGCTCCGCTCAGGTCTCAATTCGAGACAGACAAGTTCATGCTTTTTATAAACGAACTAATTTGGCCGAAATACGAGGGTTGTTCAGAAAGTAATGCCCCCCTTTTTTTTCTTCTCGAAAACTGTTCATACAAAATATATAAAATTTACACCAATATTACTGCACTTTTCTTGCATACATGCTATATATTCTTTTTTTAACATAACCTTTGTCAGGATTTTTGGCTTTATGGTAGCCTGAAAAAAGAGCAGAATGTTTTTCCTGTGCCAGCTCGTTTTCTGTTCCTGCTCTCACTCCGCGAATTAAGTTGTCACTCTGCGAATTATGCTATTGTTTTCAAACCTTGTTCAGCGCAGTACAGCCGAACAAAAGTTTGCAATTGCCACCTGGGTTTTGAGACTTTTGTCAAAATATGCTAAAGACCGCCCCCTCCCCCCCCCCCCATTTTTTTTTTATTTTTTTTTTATGTTACACACACTGGTAATGTCGATTATTGTCATTGACTTTTTTTGCTGACCGAAAGCTCTAGAGCCAATTATCGACTTGCGATGCGTAAATTCGCGAGAAATTCATCGGCGCGCTGCAACACGTCTGGGTTGGTGGCGGTGGCTATCCGTCGCGAAACTCAATCTCTTCACCTTCTGGAGCTCTATTTATTTTTACCCAGATTCCAACCATGCTCCTGTCGATTGTTTTAACTTTCACACGCGGCACACAAACGGTTATGCATTTTTGTCACAGTTTTTTTTTTTTTCTTCGCCACTAAAAACTCAATTACAGCTCGTTGGTTGTGACGCGTGTCAGGCACAAACACCATGCTCACGGACTATTACAACAGCGTTCTTTGTGCAACGGCAGTGAAACTACACGCATGTATGCAGCAAACACCAATGTTGCAACCTGTAAATTTTCATATTACTATTTTCATTTTGGGGAGAGAAAAAAAAAAAAAAAAAAAAAAAAAAAAACGTGGAACATTCCTTGTTAAGGCAATTCTCGTATTTCATAATACGAACTTATTGTGTCGGAGAATTCTAAGTTTCGAACAGTCTAAATGGCTCCAATCAAAGAAAAAAGAAAACATATCTAGTATTTCTTCATTTTACCAGATTTAACGTGAAGACACAAATACAAATAAAAAAAAAAAGAATGAGTGACGGGGTTTGTGGCGTAGTAGGATAATAAAACGTTCGATTGCAACAACCTGCGAGCAAATAAATAAATAAATAAATAAAAACTTATAACATTGCGAAAGAAAAAAAAAAACGAAGTTAATCAAAGCTCCTTAATGACGTCATATACACTCAGCATTGGAGAATAAACTCGCGGACTTCCCCGCGCGCGTACAAAGACACGGAAGTTTCGAGACGGAAAAATAAACATCTCTACTGCTTTCCAAGGACATCTCAAGATGACGTCAACGCTGGCGCGACCAGATCATGTGAGATAGCAGCCCCTAAATGGGTCTAATGCGAGTCGGACCAACAAGCGCTTCAAAGTTGACACACCACGGACACAAGACACGGCAGAAGCCCACAAAATACTTGGCACGTTCCGCAGCTGCTTGAAGAATGCAACGCAGTTTCCTCGAGTTTCTGCGACGTAATTATAATTGCTCCTCAAACACATTGCTGTCTAATCTTACCCTACTAATCTGTTCTTTAAAAAAAAAAAAAAAAAAGTTTTTTTGTAATGCATAAATAAACTTGCTTTGGATTTGATCAGAACCATCTAGAATAAACAAATCCTGTGCACTATTCGCAACTTTCAGCGATGGTGGTACCGCGGTGTGAGAGTTGCGCTCCCTAGCTCCTGGATGATGGACTTCACAATCAAGGTGCTTGCCTACACTTTCCTGACGTTAAAAAAAATTAAGTAAGGCTCTAATACTGCTCGTATATAGCAAAACTAGAATTACTTACGCGTCGCAGACCCAACCTCGTACTGCTGTCCTACGACGATCATCCAGATCACGGCCATATTGATAGGCACCAGTGCGCCCCCTATAGGTCGTGAAAGTTGCGAATCATCTTGACGTTATCACGGTAAGATCGAGCGCAGGCAAAGATTGTACCCGAGTGCTGGACCAGAGTTGAGCCGAACCTCGTGTCCAATCAACGCGTCGAAGAACGCTCGGCGTGGAGCTCGGGCCCAATCGCCGAGTTGGCGCCACCCATGTGTGAGACGACGTTAGGCGGAGAAAGAGGAGGCTGTTTACGAACGTTACCTAATCAAAGAATGTTCCGAGCGATTACTAGAAAATTACGAATGAGAAAATGGAATTTCGATCGTTGGAGGGATGTAGATACGCTATTCGTTTTCAAGCATATTCGCTCCGAAATGCGTGATTCAAGTCGCGTAACGATAATGTTTCTCTTTCTTTCTTTGTCGAGTCGGTCAGAGGGACCGTGAAACACTCGTATCGGAGGCGTACACGATGCCTTGTAGCGTATACGCTTCGGTGGGCTCGCTCCACCGCCGGCTCGCTCGACTGGCTCCGGATAAAGAGGAAATCCCCTCGACGACCGATAGCGTTTCGCCACACCCGCGAACTGGAGTCCTAATCTGTCTCGGTCGGGTTCGCGGCAACGTAAAGCACATCCTGTTGTGCGCTGACGCCAACGCAGTCGCCACGCAGGGCAGCCTGGAAAGCCATCTGGGTGCTTATAATCAGGGTTGCCAGTTACCTGAAGCTCTACCTGGAATCCCAGGAAACACCTTTCCGTCCTTTCAGATTTGTCGAGAGAAATTTGAATGGCAATAGAGACTTCAATGGGCACAGACGTCTCGGTAAGACTCTTCCCAACGCATCTAATTAAAGTTCCCGTTATTCCAATTCCTCTGAACATTTAAAATTTCTAGATGAAAAAAAAAAATTGCAAGTAGAGAAATTTTAGAAATTTTATAACCTTCCCGGCACCTTATATAGACCGTTCCATTAGGGTCATAGCAGAGAGGGTAATAGAAAGAAAAAATACCCTCTCCCTCTCACCCCGCGTGTCGTCTGCTCCTCCGAGTGGGCAGTACCTGGCATCCGGCTGGCGTGCAAACTCTGTTTAAAATCGCGTCATTTTGGAAATTTCAAGCGCAGATGCGCAGATTTTGGCATGCCAGTTGTCGTGTAATACTATGCTATAGTCGGTTACAAGTTAAGAAGGTAGGAGAAGCTCCTCCCACAAGCGTGGTGCGCCGGTTTCAAATCCCTCCGAACTCGAAAGAAGAGTTCACTGGAAACGCTCCTTGTTCCGCTTCAATGGATAGATAATGGCCACAGAGTGGTGCCAACTTATCTCCGACCCCCACTTTTTAAGAAAGCGACCTTTGTATTCATCGGAGAAGGAACCGAGCCCCTGAAAGCAGCCTTTGTATCAATCGGAGGGGGAAGCTAATCCCCGAAAGTCGTCTTTGTTTCCATCGGAAGGGGGAAGACTTAATCTCACTCTCGTGGCTTCCACATTGCTAAGTCAAAGTCGAGAGATAAAGCAAATATGTACAGAAAGGCACGGACCCTCCTCGCGCGTTGGCCGCAACGCTCACGGAAACGATGGGAAGCTATGGATTGCGGAGGTGGGCGGAGGGATATCTGATTCCCTTTGAGATGGCATTTGCCGCTACCTTCTTGACTTGTAACCTACTATAGATAAAAAGACTAACAGGGTCCAATTGCGCTGTTACCTGCGTGCCAATAAAAAAAAAAAAAAAAAATAGGGAAAACTGTGTCAGATTGGCCGGTCTCTCCGGCGAAAAGTAAATCCGGTTGCTGTAACCTTTTTTTACTATACAAAGTTCGTACTGGTGTAGGCCTTTAGCGTACCATGAGTGGAAGTCTGAAATCATAAATAAAACGTGTTCTCCTGCCGCAATACACGCAGTAGTTGAGGGTAGTACTGCCGGCTGACTCAACTGTAACGGAAAAAAGATATGCTAGTTGATCATTTACCGAAATAGAACAACAGAGATCTATAGGCTGATTTTGGAGTAGCCATGACTATTCTAAGAACGCGAACCACTTCACAACTGCAGCCACGAGCGAGAGTTCGATGTTTCGTACAGCCCGCCGATACAGCCCAAAGTGGAGAATGGCAACCTCCCGGTTTGTCGTCTGCTAGCGAAGTCGGGCGCGTGCCCTCTCTCTCGTTTTACCCCGCCGAACCCGCTGAATTTTCCCGGATGTATGGAGAGGGCACTGCTGTCGAACAAAATGGTGCCGCCCAGAGAGCGCTAAATGGAATGGTCTATAAAGCTCCGAAATCGAGCTTTCGAACAGTAACGGTCGCTAATTATCGCGCCCAGTCCTGCGCTAAGCACAATAGCATGACCCTCGGGAAACGCCACACACGACCCTCTTTTGGAAACGCCAACGCTGAGACCTTCGCTTTTCTGCTTTGCCGCTGCCTGGCGCTGCTTTCGCTGTTCACCGTTTCCTGCGCGCCCATTGGCTTCCGCCTCGTGACGTCACCTACCCTCTCGTCTTTGACCTTCCCTACTCTCCTCCTCTCTACGCAGCGCGCTTCCCTTTCCACTGTTTTTGTCCGCAGACGGACGCCGCCAGCTTTTCCCCGTCATGTGGGCACTAATGCTGACGCATTAATAAATAATTATGCCCGCGGGTATGTCTATACAGCCGGAAGTTAGTCAGCCTCAGTGGGCGTCTGGTGTCTCAGCTTTAGACGAGCAATTTAGCCAGTGCGGTACAACCGCTCACCCGGGGTCTTTAACGTGCACCACGCAGTAGTGATACACGACCGCACGCCGGCACGATGGTCCTCCAGATCGAAACGGGCAGGGGTGGGGTTTGAGCCCAGGATCCCTGGGTTCTGCGGCGCAATCATCAAAATGGCAAAGCCCACAAAACTCACACAGTGTCCGCAGGCTGTCTTTTTGTATGGGCAGTGCGATCGTGGCCTCGTACAAGTATACTCACGAAGGCAAGGGGAACGAAAAGCAAATCTGCATGTCCCATGTAAATGCGTAGGTTTTACGCTCGAAATAGGTTCGTATACTTGATAGGCGTGACTTTAAAGGGCGATTCACACACTTTCGTTGAGTACCACTGACTGCGAGAGTTGCACTACGGCAACAGCTGCGTCGGCTCCAATAAATCCGGTCATTACCCCGCTTTGTCGGAGCGTACGCGGCTGTTGCCATGGCAACTCTCCCACTCGCTCCGACTCGACGCAAGTTTATATATCGCCCTTCGCACAGAGAGAGAAAAGGAGAGGGGGAGTCGTTTTTAAGAAAATAAACAAGAAAATTTAAAAAAATGGCCAACACACTCGGGGGAAAAAACAAAGATCGTAAGATGTTTTGACGGTATGGCGACACTGTTACACGCTGTAGATGAGAACTTTGGTCAGTGCAGTGCGACTGCTAGCCTGGGGTTTCTCAACGTGCATCACGCAGTAGTGGGTGATAGGGTGGTACATATACACACCCGCACTACGCTCATCCTGAGTGAAACGGGCTGGGTAGGTACTGACACACGCTGCTTCGAAAGAAAGAAGAATAAAAAGGGGTGTGGCACCAATTTATAAATAACTTCGTAAACTGTTGGAACCCGCCGCAAATATTTGATCGACCACATCCGCAGTCCAAGCACGTGCACGAACTCATGGCTAAGTAAGCGAGTCACGCAGAGATAACCGGACAGAATACTGCGAAACTTATAGCATATACTCCGTCAATAGAGGAAGTCCCTAGAATTAAGAAATACGCCACATTTCGGACCACCTTGCCGATTTGTCGTTATCATTTCATAAACACCAGAACGGAATAAAAAGAAACACGCTCATTCCCAAAGAAATAGGTCTTGCGAAGCAGAGTTTCAAACTCTCGTGATTTCAAAGATTCACACTGAACATATATGCCTATTGCTTTGGTGCCTGCCTGCATACATTTTCTTGTCGTTGTTTATTCTGAAATATTTATTTTTATCGTTTTCCTGTGCCAGCGTATCTATAAGTCCCGCGTTTTCTTTTTTTCGTGCGTCTATGGTGAGTTAAATATTTATTTCGAGTTTAGAAATTATTTTTTAAACATGACTTCACAGTTGTTTTTTTTTTTTTTTTCAATGATTACACAATTAATCCTTTGATCGACCTTAAAAAATGCGAAAAGGCTGCGATAACTTTTTCTTCAACATGTTTTAGCATTTTTATTGTGTGTTTAAAGAGGTGCGTATATTTATTATGCATAAACGTGCCAGGTGTTTTTTTTTTTTTTTTATCTGCACTTGTATTTGCTGAAAACTACTTGGCGGGGGGGGGGGGGGGGGGGGGGGGGGGGGGGGCTCAGTCAGGTAGAAATTGCTTCTCCACCTTGGCCAGTGAACCTACGAACTTCAATTTAATTCGATTAGAAAAATAGATACAACGGCCTCCATATCGCATCTATTCCACAGGTGGTCCCGACAAAAACGAAGTACAAGTGCTCTCCGTTCCGAAGTACTCCCAAGGTTTTTCTTGACCTTGTCCACAGATTATGGCAGGGAACCCTCGTCCTAGCTTTTATCCGCCCTTCAGTGCGACGTCTCTACAGTTCTCAGCAACGCGTTATCTTTATGCCCGTGTCCCACTAGAGCGACAGACAGAAACAAAAGACAGCGACAAGCCTCAAAACCCATGCAGCATGCTCGCGATGGTACCTTTGGCAGGCGTTTAGTCGTTCGGTGCTCGTGAAGTAAGCACCAGCGATTGCAAGTCTGCCAAAGATATCCTCACGCGCATGATGCTCGTGTTTCAGCATAGCCTCCTTTATTCTACAAAGCCTCTCAAATCGCAAAAGACTCTGGTTTGAGGCTTGTCGCTGTCGTTTGTTTCTGTCTGTCGCTCTAGTGGGACACGGGCATTACTGACTCCGGTCAGGCCGATAGCACACATAGTGGCAACACTCGGACCGCAGTGGAAATAATTTATAACTCTTTCCATAGACAACTAGCAACACGACGGAAAAGGTTCATGTGCAAACCTAGAAATTTGAAACTCGAGATCAGTCGTCGTTAGCGGTCGATACACTGCATACAGAATAACTGTTTAATAATAATAATAATAATAATAATAATAATAATAATAATAATAATAATAATAATAATAATAATAATAATAATAATAATTGTGGAGTCGTGAGACGTCATGTTTGAAACAGCCGCTTTATAACGTCCGTAGGATTAGAACGGCCCGCTACAGGTGCCCCCCTTCTAGAATTGGAATTATGTTTATAGTTGTTGCCCAGTGTACGTGTTTCACAGGCTTGGTTCTGCATGAAGTCGCACTGTTATCGATGTGGGCAGCTTTTAGGCGGTCTAAGCTCACGACTTCGTGTCGTCCATTCATCTCCATAAACTGTATTGTTCCACAAGTGGGAGGACTTTAATGTCCCCGGTCGGTGCCCTCAGTCTATACAGTGAAGAAGAAGAGGACTACTCAGGCACGCAATCGGGTGCGCGTGTTGGGGTCCCTGGACTCGACGTGGGCAAACCACAAGGCCGGATCAGCGGGCCAAAAGGGCGGAAGTTTGAGGGAGACCACTCCAATTAGCGGTGTAGGCTCACCGTTAGCTTGCATGGTTACGTTGTTCAACGACTCCGGATGAGTAGGTCGATCACGTCCGGGTCACCATTGTGGAGTCGTGAGACGTCATGTTTGAAACAGCCGCTTTATTCGCAACTTTCACGACCTATAGGGGGCGCACTGGTGCCTATCAAAATGGCTGTCATCTGGATGATCGCCGTAGAACAGCGGTACGAGGCTGGGTCTGCGACGCGTAAGTAATTCTAGCTTTGCTATATACGAGATGTATTAGAGCCTTACGTTATTTTTTCACGCCAGGAAGGTGTAGGCAAGCCCATTTATTATGAGGCCAATCATCCAGGAGCTAGGGAACGCGAATCTCACACCGCGGTACCACCATCGCTGAAAGTTGCGAATAACGTCCGTAGGATTAGAATGCTCGAGTCCAGGGACCCCAACACGCGCACCCGATTGCGTGCCTGAGTAGTCCTCTCTTCTTCACTGTATAGCGGGCCGCTACATAATAATAATAATAATAATAATAATAATAATAATAATAATAATAATAATAATAATAATAATAATAATAATAAAAACAGGGACAATAACAAAGTTAGTTATTCATTGCCTTAATTAGAAAATCCGCGGCTGTTATAAGAGACCCTTTGCAGCAATCCCAAAAGCTCGAGCGCGCCGCGCGACGAATTATGGGATTCCTCGGTACGTCTTTCCTCCCGCTACCACGTGACATACGCGAGCAGGTGCAGGTTTTCGAGGCAACACCGCTCGCTGGAGCCGGACAAGCCTGGACGAGAGTACGGAAAGGGGGGAGAGGGTATCACGTTGGCTAGCTTGCTAGCTGTCCCTGTCTCAACCCTTTCTTTTGTACCAGCTCCGTCGTCTGCCACACCAACGCTTTGTCGAACCCAGTCGAACCCTGCCACGGTTGCGGTGCAAAATAAGTTGATTCAGGGTCACCGAAGACGTGAAGGTAGGTTACGACGCATTACACCCACGAGTGAAATCCCGAAAGAGACAGGTTGTGGTTGTGATTATTGCATTCTGTGGGCATCCCTTGTCAACAGCGGTGCACTATCGCACAATGCTAAACCAATACGATACCTGTGGCAGCGTAAACGCATCACGACAGGTGATGCTCTTCACTTATTTGAATAAGTAATACGCAGGGTTATTTGAACACGCGGGCTTTTGGGATTTTTGCAAAGCGTCTATTGCGGCACGACCAAAATATAACTTGAGTGATTTTCGAGCAAAACACTATATACATAGAAAAGTAACCGTTTAAATACCGAGACAAATATATTACACCGGACACAAAAAGACGCATACTAAACACAAAAAAATTTTGAAAAAATTCTTTTTTTTTTTTTTTTGCGAGTTGTGTTATAACTAGACTCGAACTCAAACTAAGGGTCAATATTCGCCGGGCCGACAATTTCGTTGCTTCATGCGAATGATACAAGCGCAAGTAACACACACACACACACACGCACACGCACACGCACACACAGACAGAGGATGGGGGTGATTGGGAACTTTCGAGCACCGTTGCAGAGGCTGAAGCAGACTCGATATCGTTCATTGGGTACCAGCGAAAGGACAAGCGACACGGTTTTCTCTAGACTTATCGGCGCTATACGGCACGCGCAAAGACCGAACCCCTTCCACCAACGCTCGCACACCGGCTCTGCAGCACGCTGGCAGGAGACGCAGAGAAAAAAATGAAAGCCGTTTAGAACTCCCTGTAACGCCGAATTAGAGCGCAGCTCTTGAGGAGGAGGGGAAGGCACGGGGGGGGGGGGGTCACGTGACCTGGGGGGGGGGGGGGGGTCACGTGGCCTGGGGGTCACGTGACCTCGAGGGGGGGGGGGGGGGGGGCGGAGAAATTTTTTCCGCTAGATTTAGCGGGTAAAATTTTCCGCTAGATTTAGCGGGGAAAATTTTCCGCTAAATTTAGCGGGTAAAATTTTTCGCCAAATTTAGCGGGGAAAATTGTCCGCTAGATTTAGCAGGGAAATTTTCCGCTAAATTTAGCGGGAAAAATTTCCGCTAAATTTAGCGGGGAAAATTTTCCGCTAAATTTAGCGAGGAAATTTACCCATCATGCACCGCGCGGTTACGCCGACGCCGACGGCGACGCCGCTCAAGCCGGAAACAGGCGCCTAAGAGCTGCGCTCTAAAACGAAGACTGTAACGGGATTACCGTATCCCACGCTGCACCCGGACCAACCATTCAGTGCACGACATACGCCACTCCAACCTCGTGCACTTCGTCTCCCTTTATGTGTGTTTCACATCTCTACCGCCAGGCCGCGCCAGATTTCGCTGCACACTTGGATAGATAGGCGGTAGTACTTAGCAGACTTGTACACGTTACTGAAAAATCGTAAGGAATTACATTTACAATTACTCGAGGCTAAATTGTAATTTATTACAATTACAATTACCCTCCCATGAAAGTAAGCGACCGTTACTCCCAAAAGTAATCCGTTACTTTCGTGGCGTTACATTTAACAATATTTTCCTCAATTAAGAAACAAAGGGAAGAAGGTTTTCAAGTTCTTATGAATGCTACCTGTTCCATTTATTGACCTTGAGTATTTTGAGCAACAGCTGACTCTCGAAAGTCTCGTCAGACATTTTGCGTTATTTCTTACTCAATTTGTTCACTGCTACGAACTGAGGCCCTGGATGGGAGTGCCATATTGCGCCTCACGAATGCTTCATGCTCTGCATTGAGCTTTTTCAGCGAAGCAATGGAAGCACTATTTAGCTCGAAGATAGAGTAAAGCTTCGTCGTCGCACCCGTTGCCTGATATTCGAGTGTTTTAGTAGAGTTGGTAACAGTAAGGTGATAATTAAATAATAAATAAGGTTTGGCTCGATATTCTTCTTCTCTTTGGTTCTGAACAGTTCGAGCCTTGGTTGAGACGTTGGTGAATAAGAAAAAGTTTCCAATATTTAAATATAAGTAATCGAGAAAAAAAAAAAAAAAAAAACAGGACACTCAAAACAACAATTAATTTGAACGTTGGTTAAAACAAGGGAATGTAAACGCACGTTTGCCGTGTGTACCTTTCTTGGTGCCATTCAAAAACGCACGGAGCACGGACCGACTGCAGTTTACTCCGGTGTTCTCCAGATAGACGTCCGCTGATGCCACGGGCAGCGAAGGGCAGAAAAGTAAGCGACGCTATGGCCCCACTCATGAGTTTCCCTCTCTCCTCAAGCCCAGAATTTTAAGTCTACGTCAGCCACCATTATGTATTATTTGTAAAAATATCTGCTTGAGATAAGATGCGTCCTGCTGGGGTAAAAACAGAAAGAAGAAAAAAGGAAGACTATTACCATTTTCGAAGTGCTCGCAAAAATCTGAATCACAAAAAGGGTAACTGAGATGCAGATAACCTGGCTGGAATTCACAAATAAAGTGGGCCAACCCTAGAAGTTGGACTACAAAAAAAGTAAGTAGCTTTTAAAACAGGGTCAAATAAGGTGAAAGAATCAGAAAAAAAATACATCCTGTTTTCTAAGAGAAGATAAGTGTGCATCGACGAACGAGGATGCTTGTGGCAATAACACCTCCACATATTATCACATCTCTTTTAGTGAATTTTAGGGTAGACGGAGCGTTGTCTCGTGTTGTGACATTATGAAAATGGTCCTAGTCACTATAACCAAGAAGGACATTGTTAATTCTTGTCTGTGCACTTACCGCCTTGAGCTTCTCAAAGAGGCATATAATCACTCGTTGTCTTCCTCTCCCCGCCTCCGATCGCAAAGAACAAACAGACACTAAAAAAGCGGATATAACATGCCCCCCCCCCCTTTTTTTTTGTAAAAATGTTTATTTGGATATTTTGACATTGTTGTTAGGGTCTAAAAAAAATATTCAGGGGCTTGGTGTTGCAAAAAAAAAGGGGGGGGGGGGGGGGGGGGGGGCTGGTTCTGAAAAAAAAAAATGTACGGATTACAAGGAATCCGTTACGTAACAAAATGTAAGAGAATTACTTTAAAATTACTCTAGAAAATATGTAATTATTCAGTTACTAAATTACCGACAAATGTAAGGGATTACAAGTAATTTCGTTACTTGTAACGGATTACGTACAAGTCTGGTACTTAGCGATCCCCTCCAAGTAATTTCCGCTGGGTGGCGCCGCGCCACCGCCTCCTATTGAGTTACGAACAGTACACAGCAGAAGAGACAAAAGCTGCGGGTTAATTCACCTTCCCGATGCACGGGCGTCGTCAACAGTTAACCTTCCACATCCTAAAGAAAGGGAGCCTCTTCAGCATAAAGAAAGCGAAAACAGGCTCACGGTCGCCGAATCCTTTCACAAGAGAGGTCAAACAAACGATGACTTCATTCGAGATGTTCCACTCTATTTCAAAGGAAGGGCCGACACGAGCCAAAAGGATTCCGAGCACGCGAACGGAGATGTGGGCGGGCGGACGGACCGCGCCTGTCAACGACTCGAATAGCTCCAGATCACGCACATTGCTTCTGATAGATTTGGACGACTGACTGCTGTCGCCGCTACCCTCTCGTGTTTCGGACACGTGCGGCAGGGCACGCGAATCCCGTCCGCTCTGGCTAGTTATACTATATATATATATATATACGTCCTTCGCGTATTAGAATAGTCGTGGACTATATTGTTTCTTTGTTTCAGTAGGCGACGAATAATCAATCATACGAGATTTTCAGCGCCGTGTGCTAATCGTTTCGTGAATAAACAGAAAAAAAGAGACAAACACCAGTATGTTTGTGCAACGGATCGCGGAAAGCTAATATGTGCCAACAGAATCGGTCGCTTCATCGTGCCAAGGACACGCGAGAAAAAAAAAATGAAAAGAAAAGAAAGAAAAGAAAATGAAAAGAAAAGAAATGTATGGTACCAACAACTGTTACGGTATACATACCCGTACCGAGGCTTCCCCTTTTAGCATTTTTCCGAAACGCACAAAAACGTGTGTGAAGGTCTCTCGAAATCGGTTCGACGCAAACTGCAGATGAAACGCACTTCGTCGTGGCGTGGCTACAAAAACGTTTTTTTCCTGGTCGAGTGTTCGCTAACGCGCTGCTGTCGAAGAAAGTCGAAGATAACAAATGTCTTCCCGATCATGCACTACCTAATCTTACAAGCTAGCTCCACCGTTTTTTTTTTTTTTTTGGTTTGTTTTTCGCTGTTTCTTTTTGTTTTTTACTTTAACCCTACGTCAGCTACCCCGTGTCATTTTTGCGACCTTGCTAGTCTTACCAATGCGGTTTCTCAACAGGAAAGCAGCTCTTTTGTCCTGTATCATTGTCACATACGTGCAGCGGAGCTGTCGAGTTATATCCCATTTACGGACGATTCAAAATGTATACTTGCGAAGTGTAACATAAATATGAATAATTGTCTCCAACTAACTGAAATGCCCGTCTTCGACAAAATACGTCGTTCCATTGCACGCACCATGCCATTTGGTTTCTTTTTCACGACTTTCAGCATGTACACTCGCTGACCAGCAAACACTTCAAAAAAAAAAAAAAAAAACGAGATGCAGTTAATTTTACGCATACACTAATCCCCTCACGACAGGTGTCTCGTCAACTGCCCGTTTGCAACCATCGTACAGAGCTCGCGAATCATGCGCGAAGGACGACCGCTTCCTATCGATTCAAGACACCTTTAGCGGAAATTATATCGATATATTTGTTGTTCATTTTCGGTGCGCTCGTTAACGACAAAAAGACCGATCTCACTAAGCGTTTGGCGCATGCGTGACGCCGCCATAAGTTTAGTTCACGAGAGGCAGACGGCCGCGCATGCGAGGGCTCGTGCCGTCTCGTGCTAAACAAATGCAGAGCTCCAGCAAGGTTATTGCACGTGCAGAAAAGTTAAAGTTATCTCGATGCATTGTGGAAGCGGTGGCGTAGTCAAACTGACTGGTGAGATCGGTCTATTCACAAACCGCTCAATATCGCCTCCAGTCTCCGTGGTAAGCGCAGAACGTAACTATTTTTCTTCGTTTTTTTTTTTTTTGTTTTTTTTTTTTTTTAGTTGGTGCCAAAATTAACACAAAACAAGAAAGCAAAAAAACAAAACAAGGAAATATAACTTTACGAACGGGATAGTAGATAATGATTAAAACTGCTAAATAGCAAGGCATTTGCTGCATATGGTTCCAGTTAGAAACTTGCTCAGCGTCATCGAAAGCCCCTAATTCAGTCATTTTCAGAAAGACTTTGAGCGCGTGAGAAGCGTAGTAGTGCACTAAAGTTACTACTCGTGGAGCAGGTACAAGGCTGGGGCTAGATAAGAGACGGAAAAATCGCACGGGCGCCTTATCGCAACCTCTAGCTTTGTACCAGCTCCACGAGCAGTAACTTCAGTTCACTACTACGCTTCTCACGCGCTCAAAGTCTTTCTGAAAATGACTGATTTAGGGGTTTTCGACGACGCTGAGCTAATGTCTAATTGGAACCATATGTCTATTTTCATTAATTAAAAAGTTTATTAACGAATTTTAAGTAATTAGCCAACTTCTCGCAAGGATTAGCCACCCACATAATGTCCCCCTATAGCCGTATAACTCACTTGAACAAACCGTACTAGTGCATCTTTTACGGAATTTTTGTAATAAATCTGTTCTAATTAAAAACGAACGCCCGGTATATATATATATCCTAAAGACTTCAAATGTAATTAAAAATGGCACTTTCTTTTGCAAACGTTGCCGAAAAAGCTGTCGAGAAACCTGTTGCAAAAAAAAAAAAAAAAGCGCAGCGCATGCAAGTTCCAAGGCACACATCCGATGGCGTACGTAGTACATGCGCCCGAGCTTGTTATAGTTTATCGGAGAGTAGATACGAGCCATCGAAAGAGCGACTAGACAAAGGCCCAGACTTTAATTAACTCTCTTTCCGGCACGTGAGAGGTTATTGCTGCCATCGATGTAGTCTGGAGTCTAAAACGCCGTCATTATAGTAACGCACAAAAGGCTTAATTAAAGTATAAAAATAAAAGGGGAAAAAAAAGAACCAGGCACTACCAATTTACATACCGGCAGGTACAGACACGCAGGCGGCATGAGATATAGGCGGTAAGATATATAGAGTATAGTAAAACAAAACAAAAAGGGCTAAAAGTGGCAGGGAACGGATTCCGAGTGTTTAAAGGTGCATGGATTCTAAAATTCTTGTCCGCGCATATTTTACTCATTACATGCTGATTAAAAAAAAGAAAGGGGGGGGGGGGGGGGGGGGTCCAACCAACTAATTATTGCTTGGTTGGACGTCCCCCCTTTTTAATCAGTTTCGTCCCAACCGGAAGACCCCTGTCAAATGCTCACGTTTAAATTTTTCTCAATTCACTACTTTTACAAGGATAAAAGGAAAGCGTCATAAAGAACGAAGACGGGACAAAACAACTTTCCAATTGTTGGAAAGAGGTTTTGTCTTGTTATCTCTATACTTCACCAGTACGTTCCAATTCGTCGATTCCTACTTTAAATTGTATATCTGTCAGCTTCTTATCAAATTCCAGATTAATTATAACCATGGGAAAGGAAGACCGCGTTGAGAGAAACGGAAGATAAAAGAGAAACACAGAAAGAGGCGCCATGATCGAAGACATCAAGACCTTTTACCCGACCGTAGCTTTGCCGGGTACGGGCCACAGGGACGTCATTTGTTAATTTAATGCGCTAGCATTTATTAAAACGATGTCACCCCTCGACGAAATTTCCGCCATCGAAAAGGTTCAGAGCCAAACTTGTGCCAAGAGATTGATTGAACTACACTCCGAAATAAACGCGTAACTAACTCGTGCGTCGTGTTGTACCGGCGTCTCGAACGTGTGCAGGCCCCGTACATCCTCCGCAGTATCTAGCTTCTTCCTTCATCAGCCTCAACAAGGCCACCATTATCGGCACAGATGTTATACACAGAGGTTATGATAGTAATGAAACTAGCCGAACTGAATTAAAGAAAAAAAAAAAAGTCTATTGAACAAAAACGTGCGGACATTTGGCGCTTTCTTACCCGTTAAAGGGTTCGTTGCAATTGAATCAGATGAACAGAGCCTTCACAGAACACGAGCAATGATATCGCATTTCGACGAATATGGCGAGGAGTTCCAGCATGTGCAGCATGCGCGTGAAGGTGGCTTTGGCAGGCTCGCAGTTTCACGTGCTTCCTCACATGAGCACGATCATGGCGGCGGCCAGATGCCCTGTTTGCAATCGTCTACTTTGTCGAGTTCGTCTTACACGGAGTTCGGCGTTTACCCACCACGAAGGCCCGCGTATTTTTTTACGTCATTTTTCGAGCGCGGGACATACAATGGGCACGAACAGTGCGTTCGGCTACGTGAGTCAGCCGAGCGCTGCGACGGAACACAAGCAATGTCGTCGCCGTCCCTAGAGCCACTAAATGAGCTGAGCTTATAGAGTATCGGCACTCCGTTCCCCGACACTGTTGTGGGCGCCGACATTTTGGTTCGTATGCAGAGCAGATGCAACTGCCAATCGTCATGATTCAAAAGTGCGACTTCCTCAGCATTAGATTCGGCGTTAGTAAGCTCATGTTATACTGCTTGTACTCTGTCCCGAACTGTTTAAACATTTGTAGAGGGCGGAAAAGCGTTTCCTGTGATTTCAGATAAAACTTCAGATAACTGGCAACCATGATTTTAATACACAAAATGGCCAAGTGTAGTTACTCTGAAGCGTAGCTTATTTAGTGGCATTAGCCGTCCCTATGGGTTTAGTTCTCAACTTAGTCGCTAGGGGCGCGACGTTAGATCTTCTCCCATAGGTTAGATTAGAAAAATGGTGGCTAAAATGGAGAGACCGATAATATAGAACAAATCTGGTTAAATTGGCTTAAACAATATTTGACCTGGAGCTAAAAATATTATTTGGCTAGTGCAAGTCATCGTCCGATTCAAAGGGAAGAGCCACCATGCACTCATCCATCCATCTTTCTCCGTAAAACCAAATCCAGGCTTCCTTTCTTTTCAACACCTCTCTCTCGCTCTCTCTCTCGCTCTCTCTCTCTCTCTCTGCAAAACACCGCAGAAACGCAGCCGCATTTTCTTTTTTAGCCGCTTCTCAAAACAAATATTGTAAACCCGATTAAAAAGAAAAGAAAAAAAAGGTGAAAGATTACCCGGCCTTACCTCAAATGGCTCAGTCGATCACCCCGCGCCGAAGCGACACGCTAGAGACCGGGCGTCGCGCGACCGCCTCGTCCCGAGCGAAGGAAGGCTACGGCACAATCAATCATCGGTGGCGGAACTCGAGAGCGAGTCCCGTGGCGTGAGGGGCGGTTCACGCCTGACGTCACTGCAACTCCTCGTGCTCGGCCGGTGATTACGTGTTGTGTACATGCCACCATTTATCGCCAGGGTGCGCGGCTTCTTTTTTCTTTTTAATCAGTTTTGTCGCTTACGGCTTGTCTGGTCGGTGTCTCCTTTTCAAGTGCTTCGTACTTGATGTAACTTACTCCCACTGTCGTGCGCCGTCATGATAAGAAACATTTTTTTTTTTTGGTTGCTGTTGTTAACCGTGAACTTCGAGGCCTTTACGCGTGTAACACATTCTTACTCTGCAACCACCACTACGATCCGATAAAGCCAATCAAGCAGGATATATGGATGGATGGATGGATGCTAATGGCTGTACCCTTTATAACGGGCGGTAGCTTGCGCCACCTAGCCTAGACATTAAGAACCAAAAGTAGGATTTTCCTTCCTTCGCCAACTTGCTTACCCTCTGCAATTCGTAACTATCACCAGGCGGTGTGCGATATCACCAAAATAACCATTAAATTTTTTTTTTATTATTATTCGTTTTTTTTTTTTTTTTGTTGTTGTTGTTGTTGTTTTGCGAGGCAGTCGCCAATATTCCTCTGGTCAGTGCTAAGGCGTGCCCACAGGCGTGAAAACAAAGCATTTGCCATCGACAGTGACGCGTGCCTGCTTGCACGCTGGGTGGGAACAAAACTACGTATTATTATTCGTTTTGGTAGTACGCAAAACTGCGTACTACCAAAACACTCGTGGCTTAGGAACCAAAGCGGACGCATTTTTGCCAAATGTAGTCTCTTCCAATTTTAATATCATCTGTCTGACTGAAACATGGCTCAACGAGGAAATTTCAAGTGCAGACTATTTTCCGCGTTCTTATACCGTTCACCGTCGTGACCGTGACTATGCTGTAACTCGCCAGAAATTCGGAGGCGGTGTATTAATCGCCGTAAATCAGTCAGTTACCTCGCATCGCAGACGCGACCTTGAAACCTACCCAGAATGTGTTTGTTGTAACTACCTGATTGGGAATTATTATTTCCCTCCCCTATCGGATAATCGTATTTTTAATGAACACTTTGATACATTGGAAAAAGAAATTGACTTTTCAAAGTTCAGGGTGCGCATTTATGGTGATTTTAACCTACCTGGTGCCAACTGGCAGTCAGGATTTGTTACTAGTCAAAATAGTATAACAGCAAGCAAATCGTCTCATCTATTGAATTTTATACATTTTAATGGCCTTAGTCAATTAAACGGGTTTGATAACAGCGCCGGGAACGTCCTTGATCTTTTTCTTTCAAATGTGCCGATCATCGGCTTAACTCTTGCCGATGTTTCACTTGTTAAGGTTGACGCTTTTCACCCACCCTTTATTGGTGCTTTCCATAATTCGTTGAAATCTGCAGTTCGCCCAAAGCAGACGTATTACTCTTTCGACGCAGGCGATTATTTTGGTCTTCATAGGTTTTTTGAAACTTAAGACTGGTCCTCCATTTTAAAGGACGATTCAGTCGACTCAGCGGCGAAGTCGTTTACGACGGTAGTGAGAAATGGAATGGAAAAATTTATTCCAAAACGATCATCGAAACCTAGAAAGTATCCTTCGTGGTATTCTAAAGATCTAATATATTACATTAAAAAAAATCGCATTGTCACAAATTGTACAAAAGAAATGGATCGCAAATGTGGTATGTTCAGCATTTATCGGTCTCTTGTTAAAAAGTTATTTATTCATGACGAATGTGTGCATTTAAACGCAGTAGAAAATAGTCTTTTCCACAAACCAGATAAGTTTTGGAAATTTGCTAGACAACACACAAAAGGTAGTACACACGGTATCTGTCTAAGAAGAAATTCTGATTATCTGTCTAACCCGAAGGATATCGCTAACTTTTTTGCAAGTCATTTCAGCGGTTGTTTTTCCTCTGATGTTCCTAAAGATAGTGCATTTCTTGACGATCCTGTCTACTCTGATGTTTGTGCAGTAGACAAAGTCACTGTTAGCGAGATCTTGGCGGCTATAAGGAAACTGAAGCCGAAACTAACATCTGGTACAGATTATGTGCCTAACTTTATTGTTAAAGGTTGCTCGAATCTTTTTGCGCCTATCTTAGAGCATATATTTAATATTTCATTGAGTAAGGGTATATTTCCATCTGTGTGGAAAGAGTCTATTGTTGTTCCTATTCATAAAACGGGGGATACTTCGCAAGTTGGGAACTATCGCCCTGTATCATTGCTATGTTCTTTTTCAAAGGTATTTGAGATAGTGATGCATACCCGTCTGTCTTTTTATTTCAAGCGACGTATCAGTTCTTTTCAGCACGGTTTTATCAAGGGGCGCTCAGTCGAGACAAACCTCTGTACCTTCCTTGATTATTCAGTACCTTTTGTTTGTAATCGCGGTCAAGTTGACGTTGTATATTTTGACCTCTCTAAAGCCTTTGATAAGGTGAACCACGCTTTGCTGCTGCACAAATTGTCGCGTAATGGTGTTTCTCCTGTGCTTTTATTATGGCTTGAAAGCTACCTGACTGACCGTCGTTGTGTCGTACGCATTTTAAATAACTTCTCTTATCCTTTTTATCCGTCATCGGGGAGTACCACAGGGCTCCAATTTGGGTCCACTTTTGTTTTTGATCTTTATCAATGAGATATCTACTTGCGTAGTAAACTCAAACGTGCTGTTATTCGCAGACGATATCAAGCTCTTTTTGAGTATTAGTTTGATCGACGACTGTGACCTTCTTCGGAGTGACGTATCGCATATTTTAAACTGGTGTCGGGAAAATTGCTTAATCATTAATCCAGAAAAAACTAAGGTCATGTCTTTTAGTAAAAAAAACGTGAAATTATACAGTATTCATACTCAATTGATGATAAGTGCATTTTAAGAGTATCATCGCTTCGTGACCTCGGAGTGTACTTTGACATTACTCTATCGTTTGGCTGCCATGTCGCCCATACTCTCTGTTCTGCATTTAGATTACTTGGAATGATTACTCGATTAACTAGACAGTTTGCGAACTATGCTTGTTTCCTTCGTTTATTTTGTTCTATTATCAGATCGAGACTAGACTTTGGCTCTGTGGTGTGGAATTCACTGTCGCTACGTGATGCAGCTAAAATAGAGTCAGTTCAGAGACGCCTTGTGCGCATAATTTATGACAAATACCTTGGCCGTAGGCATTTTTACAACTATGAACTCCCGCTCGACAAATTTGGCCTACAGTGTCTATCACTCAGAAGATTATCGCGCGATGTAGCCTTCTTGTATAAAATAGTTGACGGGGACATTGACTCAACACTTTTGTTCACAGTGAATTTGAACGTACCGACTCGCTCAAATAGGAGAGCTCTCACTTTTTATCCCCACAATCAACACATGATATCACCAACAACAAGAATGCAGACAAGTGTGAACAATCTTGGGCATGAAAATTTTGATATCTTTAATAGCTATGTTAATCTCAGTAGACAATTAGATGAGATTATTTTCCGTCGCTAAAAATGTACTGTCGTGTTTTGTTGCATGCTAGTTTTATCAGTTGAGCATGTTTTAAAGCTGTGCAATTTTTTCACTGTGCCACATTGCAGACCTTTGTTGGTTGTTGAATGGCACAAATAAAGGCATTATGATGATGATGATGATGATGAAAACGTGCCTATCGAACTCGCGGTCGGTGAAGTCCACCACAGACAGACGTTACCCTCGCATTATACAGAGTGTTCCAACAAAAAGGTCTTTACAACTTTAATGACTAATATCTAGGAAACAAAAAGAGGTAGAAAGGTGTGGATTGCAGCAAAACATGTTAGGGAACACTTAAAGGGGCGGTGCAACGATATTCAATTGGAATGTTTTTCACTTTATACGAGCTTACTGGCACTAGTGAGACTCAAGGTTACTCGCACGCAACGCCACTGGCCAAGAAACTCCTTTGTTGCGGTGTAATTTCAGAGACAAAAGCGATAATTTTCATTCAATCTCTCCTTTGCAAAATTTAATGACGTAAAGTGGGGATCGCAGTACACCCATATGACGATATTTGAATGATGTTCATAGATTGGACCCGAGCATTGCGTGCGCACTCGATTTGGGCTCGTGATAATTACTAGCTCGAGAAGCATTCGGGTAGTGGCCCGTGTCCAATCGCTGCAACGACGACAATAGCCGAGCCATAACAATGTCTGGAACTCCAGCGCGTGTCCTGTGCTTTGCCAACCCCAGCGCGTGGCTATGATCAACATTGGCGGCATATAATTGGCTCCAGATCACGTGGCCGCTTGTTCTGGCTGCGAGTTGAGGGGGTGAACGCTGCTCGTTTAATTTTTTACTGGGACTTCTATTGCGTGGGGTGAAAAACGAACGCATGTTTCATAGGTCATTAACGTCAGGGATCCGTTCTAAGCGGCATTTGCGCAAAGTACGAAAATTGTTGCATCGCCCCTTTAAAGGATTATTGTAGCCACTTAACAAAGTTCAATGTGTTCTTCAACAATAGCACGCAGGAGACCAGTCCATTTCCACCCAGGTCCTGCTCAGCAAGCCCGTATCAACCTGCGCTAGATCTCACCGCTTATATATGCAAGCACGAAGGTCCTGCAATTGGCCTAAACTAAGCTTTAGTTGCTCCTTCACATGTTACCGCAAACCGCACCTTTCTACCTTTGTTCGTCTCCGAGATATTAGTCATCAAAGTTGTAAATATCTTTTTTGGGACATCCCGGATTTATTATATTACGTTATGTCGGACGTGCCTGGTTTTTTTTTTTTCTCTACCGCGTTGGAGTCACATTTCTGCGTACTTTTTAAGCTACGCGGGGGCCACATTGGAGTATTGCCGCGTGCGCTCGATCCGTGTTCTCCGAAAACTCCCGTTTAATCGGCCCGATCGACGTCCTTGACCAAGCTTGCTAACGTTGCCCCGTACCTGCAATCGCCCAGCAGTTTTTTTTTTTTTTTATTATATTTCTTTGTTCGTGGGTCATGGTCGCAGGGCGGCAAACAGTAGAAGAACGCGTGACAGTTAAGTGGCTCTCAAGAGGCAAGAGTGGTCTCCGTGGGGATAGGCTGGGGAGAGGGGTGAATCGGCAAGCGGCGGCCTGTGTACGCGAGTGATCACGTGCTAGATCACGTGACGGGTGATCGGCGCACCGAGTAACGCGAAACCAGTACGCTGTAAGCAAAATAATAATCACGATAAAAAAAATGAAAATTATGTTTGTTTGTTTTTTCTCGCCTACAGAGCACGCTGTGGATATCGTCTCGATAATTCGCATATTTATGAGCAGTGATTTATACAAACATCCCAAGCAGACTCCCAGGCTGAGGACAGCCTGGAAGTGTTTTTGAATTCCCAGAATTTCCTAGACAAAGCACAGACACCTACAATATACCTACCTACCTACCTACCTCCCCCTCCCTCCCTCCCCCCTTTCAAGAATGGCAATCCTGGATAAACCCGTCAATCAGTCGACGTCCACTTTTAAATAGCCTATCGATAAGCGATTTTTTTTATTGTTGTTCTTTGGTTTTTTTGTTCCGAGTGTAAGTATTCTCTGGATCTCCGTTGCTATGGAGGCAATTTAACGAACTCACTAGAACATAACATTTCCTCTCACTCTGGACAGATTCACACGAGTGTTCTTATCTAGCCGAAACAGCCCTAGATAGCTTTCAATTGGCCTCTCTGGTATCTGGAAGCATGGTATACAGCATAGCGTATCATACATCATTTGGTCGCAGCAGAAGATGAACGTATCCTCACTCTGAGGCGCGAGAAAAATCCGCCAGACGGCGACTCCGAAGCTTTTCGGCGTCAATGTATTTTTCTTTTAATCGAATCTAAAGAATCTACGCTGTGGTGAACTTATTTCTCATCGTCAGACCCATTTCCAGGCTCCATCTTTCGGGCGTGTTTAAAAAACCAGACGCTTTATCCGCGTACGAATTTTGCGACAATTACGACACGCACTACGACGCGTTGGAACCGATGACGGAACAAGCTGACGACGACAAGGTGCGTGTCAAGGTCACAGAGACGTCGAAAGGCACAACTTTGCGTCAGATGTGACGTTGAAAAAGCGCGAATCGCATTTCACGCAAATCACAAGCACCGCAAATGCAGCGCGTGCCACCGTTATGCAGTCCTAAGTAGTACTCACCTCCCTTTTCAATTTATGTTAGATCAAACTTCCCCATAAAGCAGCTTTCTTTTTTTTTTCTGCTGGGTATTTGATAAAGGTTTAACTTTATACCGCTTCATAGGACTAATGTTGCAGCTTCATACGTATAACATCTGACCAAGGCACTCGCGTTTTCTCCCACGTCGCCGCAAAAATAACTGCACATCTGAGCCGCACCGTCGCGGAAAATCACGGCGTCCAATAGCGCGTACGAAGTAGGTTCGACCCGTCTGGCCCACGCAGGATAGCGCATCGTGCATCGTTTTATTCCTCCCGCGCGAGACTGGCTCGTGTAGGTATGTAGGCTCTTCTTCGATGCGGTGCATCGTCCTTGCAAACTCTCGCGAATTTGCATACAGTCGGTAACCCGAAGGAATCGATCCCGCAAGTGACGTCACACGACCCCCACTCGATCGTTCCCCGTCTCGACCGACCGAGTTGGCACTCCCGTTTCCCATTGTTTGGGGAAAACAAAAGACGCCCAAGAAATCCACACCCGTGACCTCTCACAAAGACGAAAATAAAATATAACTGTCATACACACACGGAAAAAAAAAAAAAAAGACTTATCGTCTGTTTAAAGAACGGACGATCAGCCTTTTTTCGAACATGTCTTCTGCAGACAGTTTTGGTATGGCCAAAGTAATGCAAGTCCCCCCCATTGCCAGTTTTCCCTGTTTTTCTTTTTCTCTCAGTATTGAAGCACTGTCGCTAGAACAATGTGGTGAAAATTGCCCCATTGGAGTATACTAACCTATGTGGTCAATTTTTATGCCCACCAATAAAATGGAAAAAAAAAAAAAAACATCGTTCAATTTGTATCGCGTTCAATAACTGGTGCAACTTCAGCGGTGGCGCGGTAAGTTTTATCTCGGTATTCGCGAAGAAACGAAAACTGTTAAGTGACTGTCAACGCGATTGATCCCACCGCAGGGATTCGTTTTTTTTTTTTTTTTTAATTGTAGTAATTGCGTGGGAATCTTCTTTCGCGCGCGCAGTCAGGAAGTAACTTAAAGGGAAACTGAAGCGGTTTTATATTTAAGAAAAAAACACTTCAATGGCCTTCATTCGGCCTCCAGGATCACGAATATCGAGATTATTTTTCAGCTCGGTGCACGGAGGCTGCATAAATTAATTTTTAAAGTACCGCCGAAGCCCCTCCTTTCTGGGGCGTGACGTCACAATAGGAGTTTTCGGAATCTGCTCTCGCGCATCTTCAGCGCCTGTCAAAGCTATGCACGCGCACTCTTGCTATCTTCAAAAAGGTCAGAAAGAGACGTCACGGCTGGGGTCAGTGCGGAAAAATATACCTCTCAAAATTGCAATTGCACGCGCTGCCCACACGTGCGGCAGGCGCTTCGCGGCCCAAAGATCCTAGTATGACGTCACGACTGGTCGGAGGTTTTTCGTGTTTCCTCGCGTTTAGTTACATGTTCGAGGAAAACGAACGTGATATTCAGATTCACGGGATAAAAATACGCCAGAAGTCACCTCTAACTCGTTTCTTTTTTTTTTTTTTTTCAAGAAGTGTTTCAGCTTCCCTTTAATCAGTTCCTCTGTTTCGCGGCGCAAAAAAAAAAAAAAAAAATATGAAAACACTAAAATGTAAGAAAAAAAAAAGAGCGTGAGTCCGCTTAACCACGAAAGAAGAGTCGACCCGAGAGAAACGAGAGGTGGGTAGAAAGCGAAAAGTGACCGAAAGGCAGGAAGGACACAGCGCGCTCGTCGACGCGCCTCCCGTTGAAATTCCATTTCACGCTCCGTTTCCGAGCCCCAGGAAGTGTGCCGACGGGTATACTGCCCTGACAACGTGCGCGAACCGCTATCCGAGTCGGCTTCCGTCCGTATCCAGTGACGCCGAGGCAGGCGGACGCGTCGGAATGCCTGAACAGCGAAACGCACGAGCTCTCTGATGAGTCGGTAACGCATTGCTCGGGGCTGAGTGCTCTCGAGCGTCGGGATGCAATCACGCCGGAGGACTTGCATAGACATTTTGCGTATCGTGCAGCGCTCTCAGCGACACTGCACGATATATACTAAAGGACTGTGGGAACTGCCGGTATAAATCCGGCTGCAGCAGACGACAAAGGAAACGCAGCAGGCAGAGGAGCTAGAGCGAAGGCTGGAAAGGAGGCGACCTCCTCTCCGGCGTTCGCTGTTCTAAAGTGCAAAGAGGTGGGAGGAGCTTCCACTTTACTCTAGACCTGTCACTAGGGAGTTTTCGTAGATGGTTTCCGCCGTCCCGCAACGCTCTCCGCAACCCGCTACGATATCCGGAACTCTACAGTCATGGCCATCGGCGCAGAGCCGCAGTAGCGGCATCTTTCTTGCGGATGGCTTAGCGGAGGGGGAAACGCGGCCTATGAAAACTCCGCTATTCCCTCTCTTGCTCTCTTCAGTGTCACGTGATAGGTACTACGGGAAGGAGCGTACAGGACGTTCCCATCATTCGTTGCGCGGCTCCACGCGCGGCCGTTTGGGATTTTCGCAAATGGTCTACTTTTCAAATTTGTGCCGGTCAGTCCCTTTTTGTTGAACTATAAAAAAAAATAGTACACGCATCTTTACGAACAGTGCGCGTGGACACATCCCATACGCCACTATCTCCACGTATTCGCGTGTTTTTTTTTGGTTTTTTTTTTGCCGTTATTTTTTTATTAAAATTTGCTAAAATGGGCCATGACATATAATTTAATCAGAAAGCGGCAAGTGATAAAATTTCGGCACCTGGTTCGAGCCGATTGCACTACATATGGACGGAGATAAGTGCTCCGCGATGGTTTATTTTAGAGGAGAAAAAAGCGATACTAATTTTTTAAAACATTCGATATTCTTAAACGTCACAAAAAAAAAAAACGCATAATTATAGCAGAGAGCGCTGTAGACCAGTTCCACAAACCGCCAGTTGGCTACCTTGCTGGACACTGATTGCATTTAGTTTAGTACTTAGGTGGCTATGTGGTGCAAGTCACCTTCCAGAGGGAACAGCCACAATGCATCCCTGGCTGACAATTCGGCGTCTGACATATATTAAAAACGGTCTCTCGCTGAAAATGCGATGTAACAAGAAAATCAAACATATAACTCAGCTAATACTTTTAGGGCTTCTAAGCCGAAATTAGAATTTAAAGACTTGGCTACTCTTTTCGCAAAATATATCTGAAAGAGCGGCCAGGAATTTCGATCACAACATGATTTTGTTATGCGCGCGTTACACACAATAAAAAAAAAAAATATCCTCGACTGTCGTTATTATTCGCGGTCCGATATTTATAACCCGTAATAAATATCAACACAGGTAAACCTATTTTGGCTGTCGATTCTTCGAAATAGTTGAAGCATTAGTGAAACTGTATAAAATTTCCAGCGTCTGGAAAGACAGAAGGCAACCATTTGTAACCCATTGGAACTTTTTACCCGGCAATCCTGAATTCCAGAGAACTCAACACGTTGTCTAGAACTAACAATTTCTTAATCTGTAAACGATCAACTGATTAAGGAGAGCGTGTCAAAATGTAGATACTTAAAATTGAAAGAAAAAAAAAAGAAACACGAAGGACGAGACAAAACACAGAGTCCTCGTCCTTCGTGTTTTATTCTTGCAATTTTAAGTATAAACGATCAAACACTCGGAGTTCGTACCACATTGAGGCTCCAATTCAGAATAGTAGTACGCAAACGTTTAGATACGAATTGTAGGAACAAACCAGCATCCAAAGCTTCCGCTTCCATTTTTCTTTCCTTCTTTTTATTGTAACACGGTGATGAGTGGACGACATGAAATGTTCATTAACAATTAGGACGACTGAAGTTTAACGAAGACTGGATCGGCTAGTTGGTTTCGCACGATGTTCATTAAACTGCGCTGCTATGTTCAACATTTTCTAGTCTCAGTGTCGTTTGACGGATAACGTAGCGGCATTTAGTTTAATTAAAATCAATGGGACGAATGACTCTAAAACAGAAAAGGTCTTTGTACTCACTCTGGATCGCAATCCATAACCGCAGCTCTTCAAAACCAAGGAAGGCACATCCGCGAAAACAAAAAGAAAAAATAGGAGAACAAAAACGTTTCCTCTGTAGCAGACGACGAATACCAGACGACCGCTGCAAGCAGACGACGAAAAGCAGACGACGCGCGGCGAGCAGACGATGAGCCTGCAGTCTTGTACAAACAGAGCGCGCTCACCAATAAATACACAGTGAGACCGCTGTCGGCAGCGAGACACTGCAGACGTGCTGGACCGGCGACGGACAAGATGTGTCCACCGGTACCAAGAGCACACCAGCACACTCGATTGTCTGAGAAAGGAGGTCAGTGACGCCAATGCTGGCTGCCGAGAGTCAAGGAGAGTTGGGAGAGTTCATACCGGCAGAGAGAAGGAAAACGCAAAAGTGGAGAAGGAATAACGAAAATAGAAAGCAAGAGGAAAAACCCTCTCGTATCATGATTTTCCTGTGCCTACTTGATATGCACGTCCCGTCCCTCCCTCTCCCTCTCCCCCCCAGTGCTCGCCAGAAGCCAAACGGTCGCCTTTCCCACCAATTGCTCCTGTCTTTTTTGTTTGTTATCTTCGTATTGCTTAATGGCGCGTGCTTTAAACGGGGAAAGCTCCGAGGTCTGTGATAAAATTACGAGGTAGACAAAAAGAGTTTATGTTGGGCTGGACAGAGATAGCTGCAGGCCTGCAGAAAAACAAATATACAAATATAAATGTTCTATTTTTTTTTTTTTTTTTTAGTGCGGGTAGACAGTTTTACGTGCTAAAACTAGGGTTGTGACGAAAGCCCCAGAGAAGGAATAAAGAAGAAAGAGATAGCCACAACGTCTATCTTTCATTCGTTTTTTTTTTTTTTTTTTTTTTTTTTACATGGATGAGTGTAATACCATTTGTTCCTTTTCAATCTTGGAGCGAGTTCCCGCTACAAGTTCCAGTGGTTCGAAAGGAACGCGTTGCCGTGATATTTCGAAGATGGAACGTGTCGTTACGTTCACGTTACGTTTGCCTATTTTAATGAAATATCGTACTAGGTAAACCACGGAAAAAAAAAGCGAGTGAAAATATCAGCATCAAACTACGTATCCAGTAGCCACGATCACATGTATTCCAGTTCTTTGTTTTCGACTATCTCTCGCAGACTTCCCCCGCATTCAAAGTCAAAGTCAAAGTTTATTTCGGTACAAATGGTCTTAGTACAATACAAAGTATATTCGGGAGGGGAGCATCTCGCTAAGGCCGATAGTCGCATTACGGCCGAGAGTGCATTAAGGCCGAGAGGGGCGAAAGGGCCGGGGGTGGCTTTGAGGCCGAGCAGGGCATAACGGCCGAAAACTCCATTAAGGCCGATAGTCTCTGAATGAGCTGGTGTAGCCGCCTTCTCGGCGGTCGCGTTGTGGTTGGCGACTTTAGTTGCCACCAAATATGATAGATGGCGCCACATTGAGCATGGCGGATGAAATTAACATATTTGCAGTCTCGTCAATCGCCGTGGTCTCTTCTCAGATTACAATGATTGGCGCTCCGAATACTGTAAACTAGTTAATTTTCGAGAGGACCTAATTATCGCGAATCGCCTACAATTCGCGAAAAATAGGTCCCGCGAACAATTCCGTTAAAATGTAAACACATTAGAATTTATATTGAGATCTTACCGCGTCGCGAAAATTAGAACCCGCAAACTATTCCAAAACTCCAGTTTTGACCTAATCGCGAAAAATAAGTTGTTTGCAGTATTCTGCGGGAAAGTAAACTTATGACATTTTTAAGAGTGTATCTGTCGGTGACAGCAAATACTGCGGTTTTGGGGTTGTTTCCACCCTTCACGGTAGGCTCCAGTCGGTACGCCAGCCTTGCCTATCCGAATTTTTCATTTATTTATTTGCTTTTCTGCGCTTTATCATTTCTTATTCCTTTGATCAGTAGTTCCTTCATCTGCCTATTTGGATTGCGTACACACACGCACACGTAATCTAAATAAATGCTAGGAATTTAGAGCGCCTTTTTGGTATAACATTCCTATATTTTAACCATCGCCTTTTTAAGAGTTCAGTGAAACATTTATTGTGTCTTTTCAATTTTCAGCACTTTAAATAAATTAGTTATGTCTCTGATTCTACCGGGCGGCTACGAAAACGATGAGTGAGGTTGATTTTAAAATTTTATTTTCAATCTTTTTATAGCGAAACGTTGAAGAAAACACACACTAGGAAATATGAAAAACACATGGGCCATCAGAATGTCAGAACATGACAATTATCTCACCGTCGGAGTGCATTCTTGCCTTGAAGAAGTGTCACGTGCTTCGTTTCATCTCTCTAATTGGCTCACGAGGGCATAGCCTTCACCCTTTGCTAAAAAATGTTGACACGGAGTGTAGCAAAAAAGAAAAGCTAGTCGAAACGGTCAAAGCGCTACATGTTTAATTAATCGTAAAGGATGAAGCAATAAAACCAAAAACGCAGTATTTGCCATCACCGAGAGATACAATGTGCACTGAAAAATAAATTAAATATATGGCGACATCTATCTTATTTGGTGGCAACTAAAGTCATCAGCCACAACGCGACCCCCGAGGAGATGGCCACACTAGCCCAATGAGAGACTATCGGCCTTAATGCAGTTCTCGGGCCGTTATGCCCTATGCGGCCTCAAAGCCACTCCCGGCCGTTCCGCTCCTCTCGGCCGTAATGCACTCTCGGCCGTAATGCGACTATCGGCCAAAATGACAGTGACCCATTCGGGAGAGGGTCCCAAAGTTTTTAAGACACACTGTTTAAGGATCTCCGTTGTTTTTTTGTTTTTTTAACAAGGTGAGTAGGCGGTTCGCTAGTTAACAATACATATGGCTAATTAATTCTGAAACGAGAGAAAACGAATGACGGCACAGATTGTTAACGCGCTTCTATTCATGCTAGTAATACTACTCAAGAAACAAAAACCCTAGAGCATGCCACATGCGTTTAAAGGGAAATATACTTTTAAAACACACACACACACATACACACAAATATCCTAAGACATTTGAAGAGAATAATTTTGATATGATCAATAAAAAATTCAACGGCACGCAGTTTGATCTTCAATGCTAATTGAAAGAAGATGAACGAATGAAAAAGAAATAAAAGAAATGGGAAGGAATCGATAAAGGGTGAGTCAGTTTATTTGCAGTGAAGTTCGAGAGCGAATATATGATAGCGAGGCGAGGGTGAATGTCCGAAAACTTGACATCGATGTTACACTTTGGGGTAGAGCGTTCCATGTTTTAGTTGCTACATATGTAAATGGAAAAAAAAAAAAACACCGTAGTTTGTTCGAATTTGCGGAACAATGAGAGACATCGGTGTACCCGATCTGAGTGGGTAGTCGGTGTTTTGATGTGACAGACAGATGTATTGATGGGCAGTGTACAAGATTAGAGAGAAGCTTGAAAGTTAATGTCGATATACGGTGTTCTGGATTTTGTTGAACAGTAAAAATGTTCAATAGGCTATAATCGAAAGTAACGTTAACCCTAGACTTGCAAAATTGCATTGCTGTTATTGCAGCGTTTTGGGCAGTCTGGTACATGTTTCAATGTTGTTTTATACGTTAGTCCATACAACGTAATTGCATAAGAAATACGACCATGTATAAAGCAGTAATAAAAATTTAAGATAGTAGTTTTTGAAGGTAGTATATGGCATAATTTGTAAAAACAAAAAACAAAAAAACAATTGGTATATTCCTGTATAAAATTTGTATTTCCCGCAAATAAAATGTAATTCGTTTTACTTACGTTAGGGACAAGTTTATTATATGTTAACCAGTTAGTCCGTCTCTGGAGGCAGTGGCGTAACTAGGGGGGGGGGGGGGGGGGGGGGGTACAAGTGCCCGGGCGCCACTTGGGAGGGGGCGCCGAGCCGAGTCCACCCAACATGTGCCCTATGGAAAAAAAACGGCAGCGGGGATACGCGAGGGGCGCGAAATTTCATTTGCCATGGGCTATGAGGGGAGCGAAATTTCATTTGCCATGGGCGCCGTCATATCTAGTTACGCCACTGTCTGGAGGGTGTAGTTTGCTTCAGCGTACAATTCAGCGACAGATCCGGTTTGAGATAAAAATGTTAGTGTCACCAGCGTACAAAACTGATTCTGTTTTCAGATAAGCCTGTAAATCATTAATGAATATAACAAATAAAAACGGACCATGAATAAAACCCTGAGGGACGCCGATATTAGTTGTTTTAGTAACGGGTGTTATTCCTGACATATTTACATATTTTTGTCTGTTGGTGCCATACTTTTTTGTTAGTTCCAGACACATTCCTCGAACGCCGTAGGCATCTAATCTTTCCAATAATATGGCGTGGTTTAGTAAGTCAAAAGCTTTGTAGGATCAACGAATATAGCTTAAAATAGTCGATTATGAAAAAATAGTAATAAATGCCTACTAAATTCGTGTACAACTAAAGATGAACAATAAAACTTTAACAAAAAAAAGGAAGGGGGGGGGGGGGGGGGCGCAGATCTTTTCTGCTGTTTACGCGAACACGTAACAAGTTCGTTTTTCGGTTCCATCGACAGGGAACGGCGGCGTTTTTCCGTTTCCCCTAAGAGGAACGCCTTCCAGGAACGTGGTTCCTTGGAACGCGTTCCATACAACACAGGTGTCCACGAACATCCAAGAGGGTTTCTAATGAAAACATACCCGCAGTTCGTTTCCCGCCAGCCGCTGCTTTCTTGAGTCGTACCAGCGATGTTCTACCATGCCCTTTTCCGTACTCATTCTTTCCCCTCGCACCAGATTTCTTCGCTTTATGTGTGTAACTCAGATCACTATTGGCGGCGTACGCGAACTACAGGGGGCGCTTCTCTAGCTATCATCATCAACGTTTGTGACGTCGCGGGTAGGACAGACGTAGGACAGACCACGCGCAGATCTTGGATCCCTCGGCTCGTCAGCTCGCTTCATGCGCAGTTAGGGTAACGCGCGGCAAAGCCTGTTTCACGCGTGGTGTTTATTTGGTGAAGTGATATTCCTATAGGAATATTTTACCAAAGCTTGAAAACGTGGCAAGCGTGGTCGTGCTTACAAACACTTTTGGCGCTGAAGTGTCGAAGCACTCGGATGGTGATGTGCTGTTCTCTACCCCAGTACAAAAAGCTGGATGATGAAAATAGAATATCCCGAGCTTTACACCACTACAACATCAAACACGGCGAATAGAGTGTATATTTTTATTAGGATTGGACAAAATAAAACTGGTCGCCGCCATGCCTCTGCTCGCGTGCGGACAGGCCCGTGAAATTTCAAGCTTGCCAAAGCTTTGTTCACGCGTAAGCTGAACGTGCTCGCACTCATAGGGCACCAATCGAGCACCGGCCATGCATGCTTGCGATTGTTTATAGAACAAAATTGATCAATCGCCTGAATTTGCCGGGCCATAGCCGACATAACAATTTTTGTTTCTCTTTCGAGCAGAAGTCGCGATGTGACAAAACAAAAAGCTCGTAGTTCGTCGACGAGTGATATACACAGCGCGTTACGTACCAGTGCGTACACGCGTGCCAGGATTACGCAACGGACGGCACTACAACTACGCAGGTATCTATTGTTGTATGCGTGCCACATCCAGGAGAAAACTGGGCGAATCGGCGCTTTTTCGCTCCTATCTCTCTTATTGTCCTTCCTCTTTCTAGCTTGCGTCGAAGCGCGGACCCATACAAAATATCACGACGGACGTCGGCCGATTTTACCGGATAGTTCATCGAGCATCGAGCAAAAATTGCATGTAAAACACAACGCGCATCGCACGAAAATATGATAAGTATCGTATTGGCCAATCAGCGATTTCATCCAGGTACCTGGCGTGTAGGATAATCAAGAGTGTCGTTAGATTTGCACACTGAACTTTTAATTTGTGAAATTAAACAGATTGTCTTACTTAGAAACTTGGTTGGCATCATCGAAAAATCGTAATATCAGTCAAGTTTAGAAAGGTTCGGAACGCATGCTTCGTCTTGTTTTCTTCTGTGTGTGCGCGCGTGTCTACGCGAACGTGTGTGTGTGCGCGCGTTTGCGCGTGCATGTGCGTGTGTGCACGCGTTGTGTACATGCATGTGCGCGTGCGGCTACGCTAGCGTGTGTGGTGAGTGTGTGTCCCAAAACTACGTCCAACTACATCCGCGTTTTCGCCCTGCAAAATGTCGCATCTTCGACCCACCGCTGCACCAAATTCGCAGTCGAAAAACGCACCATCTGAAATCAAGGCTCAGCAAGCTGCCCCGAGCGATCGAAGAGATGCACGATAACGGAAGATTCCCATCACCTGACCGGGCGAAGGCCGCTGCGAGACTCTTCAAGGCCAACAGGAGGGGGGGATTCCCGATAACCATCGTCAGTGCCACTCGCCGTTATGACGTCATCGGGCGCCCATCGCAGCAGCACCCACCAAGCGCTCTCGCCGTTTGACGCGAGCGCGGGATTTCGCTTTCGCTCCAACGGTCATGTCGCGAGTGTAGTTACACGCCCTGCACATGTTGGCATCCGCGGCAATAAATGTACTAAGCAAAAGCTTAATTGAGCTTGTGCGCTCGTCAACGCTTTATTTTTTATCATTTACTCGCAAACTTGTATGGTGACAAAGCGAGCGCGTGCAGCGCGTGTATCTACATTACCCGTATTCTCCTCGGTGCCTGCGTAAATCCACCTTCTCGGAAATCCCGGAGACCTCGCGAACATCCCATACTGCACTGCGCGGCGAGAGGAATTGTGGAAGAGAGATTACAATGACAACACTGGCGTCGTGAACAAAAAACTGTCAGAGTACCGTAGAAAACGAAAAAAAAGTTACGGGGAGAATGTATAGTGACGTTTGACAAGACTATATAGACCTTTCCAGTGTCTGCAAAATCACAGTCCAGCGTGCGATCTTGACAGCCCAGCATGTGCGTGTTTCGTCGCTTCGGAAGCGAGGAAAGCACGCGCCATACGCACGAACACTCAAGAAGGCACCGGCCACACGCTCTTTTTTTTTTTTTTGGAAAGATCTATAAGCACTCGCATGCAACGGCCACACGTGACCACGACGTCCCCTCGACACAGACCTCTTTCGGGAGCTCGCGTTTGCCCAGCCCTGCCGATAATAACTCTCCCTAATCTCAAGGTCCTGGGATCGTGCCCCACCTTGGGCGCCAAACGTCCGAATACGAAGGCGCAAGACGTTTTAACCGTAGTTGTCTCGGCTTGCGTGTGCTCCTAAACCACCATCATTAGCCGGTTCCATAACGGGAAATGAATACACTCAATGCAGGACCACGTTCGGGGCATTTCCATCGCCGCCTGCGTCAAAACGAAAGAGAGAGAGAGAGAAACACACACACACACACGCACACACAGAAAGTAAATGAAGGCTTTGGAGAGATTGCCGTCGAAACGATCATGTCCTTGAGATTTTTAAATAAGCCGATCGACACTTTCCTCAATATGGTGTGTGCTATTATCTGTTGCAAGCAGGCTAAGAAATGAAGCAACAAGCTCCTCCCACGAGCCCTCCACCCTTTCCACTTAGCGGAAGTGAACGCTGGAGAGGAGGAAAGAGCAGAAACTTCGTGGGATGGGGAAAAAAAACTAATATTCATGCAAATGCACGCACCTAAACAAACAGCTAGATCTAGCGAAGAATTCCATACGGCTATATGCTATGCAAGTAATGATTATTATTCGATAAACGACCGACACGGAAAAAAAAAGGAAGGTCCTGCTGATAGCGTGCCTATACATGCCCGGCGATTTCCACAGGAACGACGACTCCTTCCCCCTACGCAACCACAATGGCTGGGTATAACTCGCGGTGCCGCAACAGGGAATTCGAGTCGCTAAGCGGCGTGAGCGCCATTCCTAAGACAGTTCGTTTGCCGCAGTAGTTGTGCTCGAAGCGTCAGCTGATGACGCGGGTCTTGCTGCATCAACTATTTTGTGTGTGGGTGTGCTTGAGTGTGTACGCTTTTTTTTTTTTTTTCGTTTCCTGCGCTTTCTCAGGTACGTTTCAAGGACGAGAATCAAATTCAGGCCAAGCGCACGCAAGTCGAGTTCGCTGCTTACTTTGACACGCCGTCGCAGACGAGACGAGTGCTTTCGTGATAAAGAGAAAATCAACGGCCAAAAAGCCCCCCTTGCGAGCCACAGCTTTGTCAGCGCGCGATAGGAGGAAAGGATGAGTTAACAAAAGTCACTTCGCCCGCCGTAGGAGCACGTAAACAACGAATCTATTGCAGGCGAACTCGGCATGGCCGCAGAGCTGCATGAATGGATGGAAAGATAAGGCTGGACCCCGTGAATCGGGCGGCGGCTCGCGCAACCTAGTAAATTTTCGTCAATTCAAATTTATATATATATATATATATATATATATATATATATATATATATATAAAACTCCGAAATTAAAAAGCCCTTAATAACGCAAGAAAAAAACTGTTATTATATGAATATATGAATAATTTACGTGAGAGTACAGCGTCGGTGGTCCTGAGGAGAGACCACCCCAGTTTCCTTCGAAATCTTATACTATACTCCGTTTCACCTTATGTTGTACCGCAGAGAAGGCTAAAAGCGCGAGCTCATAGCGTTGGGAGCTGCTCTTGACGCACGAGAGCTTGTGCCGCCGAAATGTGCCCTAGAGCAAACAGCTCGCGCTTGTAGCCTTTCCTGCGGTACATCATAAGGCGAAACAGAGTATAGTACTGGCAAAAGAGTTTAGCGTTCATCTCTTCGAGATTCGTTCAGAACAACAAAACCCTTCGTTCCGGTTTCCTGTTTGGAGCCAACTATTTTTGCTTTTCGGAGGGAGGAGGGGTTGTGATTTGATAAGAGTGAAAGCTATGAACGTGCCGATTTCAAAGATGGGGACAAGGCAGCTTGAGTTTTTGATGTTAAGTGATGCGACGCTTCTTTGCAATATTTGTTGTGGGATAGTTAGTATTGACAATGGCAAGCGCCCCAATGCCAAATTCAGCTGCAGACATATAATTTGATACAGGTGAGTTCTATATAAATTTAATGTACGTTTGCGTCGGATAATATGTTTATTTTTAATTCTGAAAATGTTAAAACGGTAGTATTAAACTCCGAATTTCGGTAAATTGGAAAAAAAAAATGAAACAAAGATAAACTCCGATAAACCTCGAATTTCATCGAAAAATAAACTCCGAAAAACACCCTCCGAATTTAATTAAAATAAACTCCGAAAATACAGAATCCTAGCTATAGGCTCTCCTTTAGGCTCTCCAGCGGGTGCACCCTGCAGCTCGGAAAGCAGCTGACGAAAGTGTCGGCTATCAGTTAGAATTCTCTACATAACTATAAACTGCGTAGTTACGGTATGCAAATGAGTAACGCAGACGCATGCGGACTTTTCGAAAGGCATGCATATCGTGACATGCTTGACACTTTTCGAGCAGAATCAGCTAATTCACCTGCCCCGTTCCCTCCGAAAACATGATAGCCACTGGAGCACATGTGAGCCTGATAGCACGTGTGAGCCTCCGAAGCACATGTTAACCACCGAAGCCCACGAGAGCTTCCGCCGCTAGGTGTGTGTGTGTATATATACAGGGTGTTTTTTTGTTGTTTTTTTTAAGCTTAACAGAATTTTTTTTTTTTTTTTTTATACCATGAAAGCTAGACTAATGCGGTCTGCGCAGGTGAGTTATACGGCCATATATATATATATATTATATATATATATATATATATATATATATAAAGAGAGAGGGAGAGAAATTGTGCAGATTTTAGGCTTAACCTCAATGATTTGTATTTAAGTTACATGTTGACCACCGCCCGATTAAGAGCATTCAGCTATAGCCATCTGTCCATCCACTATTAAGCGCCACTGACATAGTGACGCCAGAAGCATGAGCTTCTGTATGCATGTCCAAAGCGAGACGGTGATGATCAGTTGGTTGGGTTTTGGGGTTTTTTGGCGCAGCAGCATCGGGGCTATAGTGCGCCAGAAACATTGTGTAAAGGATACCTACATTGTTTAAAGACTTACTAAAGCCTCAAAGCGGACCTTACTAGGAACTAGACTTATAACTTCCGCAAAATATTACTTTCTTCCAAAAAATTAAAAACTTGTGAGAATGGGACAAGAGGCTCGTCACCCAGTAAAAGAGCCAAGTGAAATGGTACATGTTCCCGATAGAATATAGAGAAACAAGTTCGACGGTTCTCTTCAAAGTGTGGACAAACTATCAAAATGTGAAGTATACTTAATGGTTCAGAACAAAAGTCACAGGTCGGTTCACTCTCCCTACGCAAGAGGTAGCTATGAGTAAGGTGGGTATGTCCTATTCTCAACCGGCATAAAACTATCTCATAAAAACGCTCTCTGTGTCTGGCACTGCGCCACTCACTCAGGATGGGCTTAATTAGATGAAGTTTGTTTTGTAGCTGGGCATCCCATTCCCTCTGCCAGGCATATTTTATTTGCCTCTTTAGTGGTACTCGGTAATCAGTAGCAGGGATACTGTTATAGTCAACTGTCCTATCTACACATGCAGAAGCTGCACGGTCAGCTAACTCGTTGCCATCAATGCCAATGTGGCTAGGGACCCAGCAGAATTCTATCTCTATTCTCTTTGCTAGTGCTTGTGTTAGTGTATTACAAAGTTGCACAAGCAGAGGGTGCTTCCAAGATGTTGGAGAGTTGAGTGCTTTCAGTGAGCTCAGAGAGTCGGAGAAAATGACTGACTTTCTATATCGATGTTTGACAATATGATCAACTGCAGTTATCAGACCATAAAGCTCGGCTGTAAAAATTGAGGCATTTTTGTTTAACCTTTTTACAGACCTGTAGCCCTCGCCGATAGCGGCACAGCCAACGTAGTCTGTGGTTTTCGATCCATCAGTAAAGAAGTGCTTGTAGCCATTGTACGAGGTATACAGCTCTAGGAATTCTTGTCTGAGAACACTAGGGTCAACTGTATCTTTTTTGTGCTTGGTCAAAGAAAGATTACAATGAGTATTGGCAACTTTCCAAGGTGCAGTTCTTTGTTGAATTTCAAGGACAGGAGAAAGAGCATCAAAATTGTATTGTTCTGTAGCAATCCTTACACGTAGAGCAAAGGGAGGGGTTACAGATGGTTTGTGCTGAAATAAGCGCTCATAGTTTATGTTTTTAATTACTTCATAAGCAGGATTTTGCGGAAAGGAACGGAGTCTTAGGAAGTACTGAACAGCGAGAAAAAGTCTGCGTCTCTCGAGTGAGCATTCATGCGATTCAGCGTACAGGCTAAGTACCGGCGACGTACGGAATGCCCCCGTTGCCAAACGGATCCCCTGGTGGTGAATGGGATCAAGCATTTTGAGGGTGGATGGTTTTGCAGATCCGTAGACAATGCTTCCATAATCCAGGGTAGAGCGCACTACAGCCCTGTAAATCCGTAAAAGACATACCCTGTCCGCGCCCCAGGTGCGATGTGAAAGAACTTTTAGAATGTTTAGTTTCTGCTGGCATTTCAGCTTCAGTGCCTTGATATGGGGGCCGAAAGTAAGCTTGCTGTCAAACGTCACGCCGAGGAACCTGTGTTCCGGACGGACGGGAACGGGTGTGCCATTTATGTGAAGCGATGGTTCGGGAAACATTCCCCTTCTCCGGGAGAAGCAAACAGCCTCGGTCTTCTCAGCAGAAACCTGAAACCATTCTCATCGGCCCATTTACTCATTTTATTAATGGTTACTTGGATTTGGCGCTCACAGATAGCTAAATTACATGACGAAAAGCAGACCTGGACGTCATCAACATAAAGCGAGTAGGAGACCGAAGGTGGTATTGCTTGGGACAGGGAGTTGATTTTAATAAGAAAGAGAGTAACACTTAGGACACATCCCTGTGGGACTCCATTCTCCTGGATGAAACATGACGAAAGGGTTGTTCCCAATCGCACCTGAAAGGTGCGGTCCTGCAAAAAGTCTGCGATGCAATTAAACATATTCCCACCTATGTTCAGCTTGATAAGGTCTTGAAGGATACCATACCGCCAAGTGGTATCGTAGGCCTTTTCAAGGTCAAAAAATACTGAAAGGCAAAACTGCTTGTTTATAAAGGCTTCTCGGATGGCCGTTTCCAATCTTACGAGGTGGTCGGCAGTGGACCTGGCAGCACGAAAGCCACACTGTAAATTGCTTAAAAGGGAGTTCCGTTCCAGAATGAAGATTAGCCTATTGCTAACCAGCCGCTCAAATGTCTTACCCAGGCAGCTAGTCAGGGCTATGGGCCTGTAGCTGGAGGCTTTACTTCTGTCTTTTCCCGGTTTGAAGATAGGGATGACAATAGCCCTTTTCCACACACTCGGCAGCTTCCCCTCTGCCCACACTCTATTGAAGAACTGGAGGAGAATGAGAAGGAATGTTTCAGGTAGGTGGGAGATCATAGTGTAATGAATGTCATCAACCCCAGGGGATGTGGCTTTTGCTATGGCAATGACTCGATGCAGCTCAGTGAGAGTAAAAGGCTGGTCATATTCTTCGGCACAGCTATCAGATCGGCGGATTGGAACCTTCTCAGCTTTGGTTTTAAAGCGTAAAAATTTTTCTGTATAATTCCCAGAGCTGGAGACCTGCGCAAAATGTCTACCCAGTGCATCGGCCTGTTCCTGCAAAGTTGAAAACGCCTCTCCATTGTCGTTTGACAGCAAGGGGATTGAAAAGTGGGAGTAATCACCATCCATTCGCCTTACCCTGTCCCACACAATCTTGGCTGGAGTAAACCTATTGATCGAAGAAGCATACGAGTGAAAGGAACGCCGTTTCGCTTGTCTCCTGACACGGCGGGCTTCTGCTCGCAGGCGCTTGAATGCTAGAAGGTTGGTGGGGGTGGGATACCGCCGATACTTTGCCCAAGCACAATTCTGGCGATTTCTGGACTTTCGGCATTCACTATCCCACCAAGGTTTTGGACGCTTGGGTAGCTTACCCGATGTTTGTGGAATAGCAGCACGAGCTGCGTCAACAATGGCATTAGTGATGATTTCATTTTCTTCATCAATAGAGTGTGCTACAGGCAGGACGAACGATGTTACACATTCCCGGAAAAGTTCCCAGTTTGCCCTAGAAAGTTTCCACCGAGGGGGACAGCAAGGGAGAATAGGTGGGGGCTCTATGGGATGAGACGGATAGGGAAGTGGTCACTGCCACGTGGGTTGTTCAGGACAGTCCAAGTAAAATTTGTGTACATGGATGAAGAAACAATGGATAGGTCAATGCAGGAATACGAGTGGTGAGTCGAGCTGAAATATGTGGCCTCACCAGTATTTAGGAGACTGGCAGCTCTTCGGGAGAGAAACCTTTCTATAACAGATCCTCGGCTGTCGACCCGTTGGCTTCCCCAGAGCGGATTGTGGGCATTAAAATCTCCTAGGAGAACATAGGGTTCTGGAAGCTGGTCTGCAAGGTGTTCAAGATCAGACAGCGTCAGGGAAGATGAAGGGGGTACGTAGAGGGAGCATACGCTAATAAGGCGATCCAACATCAACCGTACTGCGACAGCCTCCAGAGAAGTGCTCAAAGAGATTTCAACAGCTGGCACCGTGCCATCCACGACAATGGCAACTCCTCCGGAACTGCCTGACGTTGTTATGCGATCTTTGCGAAAGACTTGAAATGATCGCAAAAAATTAGTGTTCGACGGTCCCAAATATGTCTCCTGGAGACAAACGGCAGAGGGTGTGTACTCCTGAAGCAAGGAGTGAACATCATCCAGGTTGTGAAAAAGTCCTCTGCAATTCCACTGTAAAAAGCCTCCCGCCATAAAAATGTGTGAAGCTAAAAGGTCGTTAAAATGTGGACAAAATTTTAAAAACCGCTAAAAATGAATAATGTTGTTAATATTAAAAAGCCAAGTTTTTCTGACCTCAAAATATTTATCAAAATGCACTACACATAAAAAAGTAGACAATGTGAAATTGAAGAGCTCCAAAATTAAAATATATGGGGTATGTACATGAGGAAAAACGCATGGGGTAAAATTAAACGCCTTGGGTAGAGAGTTCATTTAGGAGGCTTAACGGGTGTTTTTGCTTTGTGCTTGGCTTTTGGGGTCTGCCAATCCATGTCATCGAGGTCAGACAGGTTTGTGGATGGATCAGCAGCCTCAGCTGCCGCTTCCATCTCCCGAGTTTTGCAGGCAGGCTTGCCTGCAGGCTTCGGTTGATCGGGTGTTCGAGAGGGCAGTTGCCGCTCTCGGCCCGATCCACTGGGAGGAGTGGAGGAGGAGCTGGGCAAATTGTCCTGCTCCATCGGTTCCACTCCATTAGAGCCAGGGGCGGTGCGAGAGTCACGCCGCTCCCTAGAAGAAGAGCCCTTCTCAAGCGAAGTGGGGCGAGAGCTTCGCTCCTTCTCCCTCGAGGAGGGCCCAGGAGAGACAGTGGGCACGGCTGCCGCCGTCCCACTCTGTGAGGGGGCAACTTGCGTGCTCCCTCGGAGTGTCTGAGGGGGCTGCTGCCTGAGTTCTGAGGTTGGGGCCTTGAGGGCCACTGCCAGCATCTCTGGGGAGACCTGGGTGGCCCTCGACTCCGAGCGTGGTACAGGGCCCCTGCGCACCACCTCGGCGTAGCCTCCCTTTGAGAGGAACGAAAACCTTTTCTTAGCCTCTGGGTATGAGATATTTTCTTTGGCTTTTAGTGAAAGAATTTCTTTTTCTTGTTTCCACAGAGGACAAGTGCGGGAGTAAGCTGGGTGTGGTCCACTGCAGTTACTGCAGCGGGCCACTGCGTCGCAGATGTCAGCGACGTGGTCCTGCCCTCCGCACTTAGCACAAGTCTCTTTTCCTCTGCAACTCCGTGATCCGTGGCCAAATCGTTGGCAGCGGAAACATCGTTGCGGGTTAGGAATGTAGGGACGAATGCGGCAGTTTAGGTAGCCTGCTTTAACTGTTGCGGGAAGAGCATGTTTCTCAAAGGTCAGGATAACGTGCTTTGATGGGGTTTCTCTGCCATCTTTCCGGAACTTTATGCGTTTTACAGCGACAACCCCGGCACCTTTAAGTCCTTCAAGGAGTTCTTCTTCACTTGTTTCCAAAAGGTCGTCCTCGGAGAGAACTCCACGGATGGTATTGAGTGTGCGGTGAGGACTCACCGACACTTTCACGTCTACGATGTTTGTGAGCTTACATAATGCTTCGCTGTGGAGTTTTGTATCCACCTCAACAAGGAGGTCTCCAGAGTGCAGTTTCTTGGCCTTATACGAGAACCCGATAAGATGTTCAAGGACCTTCGATACAACAAAAGGAGATATCTTTGCTACAGGTTTTTGTTCATCTAAAGAATGAACAACAAAGAACTTGGTAAAGTTTTCCACAGGAGGATCTTTTTCTATGGTTTTGTGCTCAAGGCAGCGCCTTTTCCAGGGCTGTCGTGAGCTGGGTTTAGGAGGAGGGGCAGCCATAAGAGGCGGAGAGTGTTCAGAACCTGTGGTGTGCCGCCCACCACGGAGCCCAACAAGGGAATAGTTAACGGACCATAACAAAAAGGGCTTTGCTGGAACCGTTAAACTATTAGCACTGCCCAGGTACTATAACCAAGTGTGGTTTAGGACAAGGGGTCTGTCACCACCCAAGGTTAGCCCTTGCCACCAAAGAAGATGAAAAGGAAAGAAGAGAGTGAGAAGAGTGAAAAGAAGGAGAAGACAAAGGGTAAAAGATTGGAGGGGATAGTAGAAGAAAAGGCGACTAGACTGAATCATCCTGGCCGGGCCTTACCAGGACTCCCGTCTACGAGAAGCGGGGGCCGAAGTGGTGTATTGCCTCACCCGGGGGGCCCCGAAGGGTCCAAACCTACCCCGGGCTCGGCTCAACCACCAGGATGCCCTTTTCCCCGGACACGGGAAAGCCACGCACAGCCAGACGTGGGCGGGCGAACCCACATGGCTCGGGGTCCGTGGAGACGCCACTCTCCAAACACCTGCTTTCACAGGTGCCCCCTGCGGGGGGTGATGATCAGTCTCGTTATTCTTGAGACATACATGGTGATGATGATGATGATTTTTTTGGGCGGTTTATGGAGCAAAAGCTACAAGGCCATCTCTTGCCCCAACCAAAAAGAGACTTACATGAGTTTCTGTATTTTCAACCCTGCTGGCGAGCCTCAGATCACGTACCGGCAGGCACTGCGAAACGTCTGCCGTCCTTCCAATGAATACAATGCAACGTGGCGAAACATACCGTTCAGACAAATCACGCCACCCAACACGCCCCCCGTCTCTCTCTCTCTCTTTCTCTCTCGCTACTAAGGGGAAATATGTCGCGCAACGTGTAGTAGTAACAATCCCAATGATGAAATCAATCTACGACTTTTTTTCTTTTTTCTGTAAGTTAGAATTAGGCCTCCACTGGCCCGTGTGCAGACCATGTGCGACGAGTCAAATAACCCTGACGTGGACTTTTTCAGTGCTGATCTTGAAAAGTTCAAGAAAAGTGAACTACTCAAAATTACACGCTAATCTTTTTTCTTTTTTTTTTCTCTGCGTGTATACGGGTGCACTTTTCCTAAGGCCTGCCAGATGATTAGGGGCACAATAAAACCCGAATCGACTGATTCATTCATTGATTATATACGAGTAATCACTTCGTAAGTCAAGCTTGAAGAAGGGTCCCCATATGAAAGACTGCAGTAACTTCCTAATAGTCACCCTGACGGCACTAATATAGGAAACATATCTATACTTTGAAGGGTTGCGTAGAGTTTTATTATGTGGTCACTCGAAGTTTCGACCCGAGTCAAGCCTCCGGGTCTGACTCAAGCCAAAAAAAAACAACTAACCAAATGTTAAAAAGAAAAGAAAAGAAAGAAAAAAAAAACTTTTTATGTGAATTTGTTGAAGTACACCCGCGGACAATATGAGCTGGAACACCCAATTCGGCCTTTTTCTGCGTGCGTCTGCGGTTTCCACAAGCTCAATTACTCCTACCGATTTGTCACCCCAAGTATGGGACCTCAACTTCGCATTCTCTTCCCAAATTGGATCACAGCTCTCTCTCCCAAAAACTGGCAGGCGCGTCAAAGAAGCGCGAAAGACTGATTCAAACTGTCCGTGATAGTGCGCCTTTGTCTCTTTATAATATTCAACAGCCTGCGACACATACATCATAGAGTCCAGGAGTCTCCAAACGTTTCGGCTAGGCCGCCGGATTGGGGGACCTGTTGCAGTCTCCTGGGCCGGAAATTAGATGAGATAATATAGACGAGAAAATTCTAAATAAATAAGCCTAAATAATCATTGAGGTACAAAAAAAAAATAAACTAAAGCAAAAACAAATGTAAGGTGGACAAATACAGTTACTTTATTCTTAAAGGGATTGTCCGGTGAAAACCGGAAGTTCTTAAGATTTCGTGATGGTTACCTGGTGGGAGCCTAATGATTAACATAGGCCATTTTTATTCTATTAAACGACACACCAATTTAGTGTAATCAACGACGGATAATTGAACGAAACTCCATGCCGAATTTCGCAAGTATCAACGGCTGCACTCCCATGCCTGACGTGACGTCACACCAGTCTTGCAATCGTCATACCCTATGCCTCATTCCTCCGTGGGAACACAGTGCTCCCGACGCACCGCAGCATTCCATATTACTCGCCACTGTAAATGTCGCGGAGGAGTGTGGAGCGTGACAACCACACAACAAAAATACCCTTTCATTCTAAAAAAAAATCTAGCGCAGCAGCGAGGGTGAACCACGTCGTACCGCTCACGCGGAGGACAAAATTCGAAGTGCACTTCAGTTCGGCGCGTTCTTTGCCTGATGTTACCTCAGAAACTCCGCTTCCCTGAAGGTGGAAGAGGAAAACGCCGTTTATGCACGCTTGGGTTAAAATACAATAACTCCTCCAGGGAAGCACACAAAATTCAAATTTGTCGTGGAAGATGCTCCTACAGCCATTGACAATGAGGTCTAAATGTTTTCATGAATACGAAATTTGACCGGATAATCCCTTTAAGCGCAATATTTTACTAGGTAGTTACGGCATTACAAAATAACAGTAACTCCGAAAACTCATCGGACATAAATCAAAGCACATAAGAACTGTGGAATATTTACACGGGGCAAAAGACTAATGAAAACAGTAGATCAGATCAGAAGATCACTATGCACAATATACACGATAACGCAAAGAATTTGTTCATAGTTATGCAGACATGGAGGGAACTATGAATAGTAATTCTGGTGATGAGAATGTACAATAAATCATAACGAGATAACCGGCGTTTTTATGCAGTTTTCCAGACATGTGCGCACAGTGGATTTTGAGTTCGAAGCGAATTCGATGCGAATAGTGGTTTTGGCCCAATATTTTCGAATCGAATACCGAATAGTTCCTCCAAGGTTTTCACTACTGCACCATGCCTCAACGAAACCCATCTGAACTCGTAAAAGTTGTTCTGCAAGCGTGTTCATATCTAAGCGAATTTTCATCTAGTTATATTTATGAATTGAGCCATCAGAAAGTTCATTGCCTACACGGGAATGACAACTAAACGATGCATATGACATAGAAGTAGACATATGGAGATGCTCAGCTATAGCTAATTGAGGGGATTTACAAATATTCTCGCTATATGCGAATCTCCTTTATTACATCTAGAGTTTGAGAAAATAACAAAAGACAACCATGAATGATGAACGTAGGTTGTCAGGATATCTCTGCCTAACACATACTCTTGTATACTATATACTATATTTATAGCCACACATTTTTTTTTTCTAATACTGTAGTGTAGATTTTAACATTCACAAAGCTTCCGTTTCTTTGTACACACACCACGCGCGCGCGTGCATCATCCCGCCTTGAAAGTGGGCTTTCGTCTTATTAAAGAGTAACTGCAAAAAAAAAAAGGTTTTTTTTTTTTTTTTTTTTTTTTTTTTTTTTTTTTTAACAGTCTAATTGGGACAAGCATGTCAAAAAACATTTTTTCCGCGAGTAAACAATTTTTTTTTTCAGCAATATTTATTGCGTGAGACTGATTTTAGTTTGCGGCTATTTCGTCCGTTTTAAATCGCGCGCCACCAAGTTGGGATTCTGTGACGTTGATCCCAATCGGCTGCTATTGGCTAAGAGTTTGATTGACAGCTTAGGTCTTGGTTGTTAAACCTTTGTTATATGTTGTAATTTCCTTTTGAGCGGCATATTTTTACGTTTAAAGAATAACCCATGTAATGAGAGTTATTATTTTTTACAAATGGTTTACAAGACGGGCACTTTTGTTTGGATTCATACCAAAACAAACAAAAGCTTCGCCATTCTTTCATGGCCGCCAAAGTCTCTGCTCCCGCCTGTATCGCCTTCCTCGACTAGTCGTTTCGCCGTCAGTGTTTCGTGTTGACCCAGGTGCTTGAGTGAGACTTCCTGAAGTGAAGTAGTGTGTGTTTAGCAGCTGTCGCCAGTGTTAGTGATAGGAAGCGACGCGGGGTTTTGGCGTTCATAGCGCGGTGTGTTTCTTTCGTTTTCCTCTTTGCTTTCTTAGCGTGTTTTTTTTTTTTTTCCTTGCTTGCGCCTGCAAATGCCGACCTTTTTTAGATGTCAGCTCCTGTAAGCAGCGCCGTTGCTCTGTAAAGTGCTGTGAGATGAGTGATCGCGACAGCGAGTCTTACCGCAGCCATGTCGCCCCGAAAGATCACAGGCTGAATGCTATTTGGCTGCAGGCAATCGGGCGTTCGCGTAGCGACAAACGAGTCCAGGTATGTTCTCGTCATTTCGCTCCGGAGGCCTTTGAGATTCGCACCGAGGCACTTCTCAGGTCACGTCTTCGCGACATGTGCTCGCAAAACCCGGAGCTTATCGCGTCCCGTCAAACCAAAACAATACCGGCGCCATGTTGAACGTGCGTTGTTGCCACATTTTCCCCGACCAAACAAAAACAACGAAAGCAAACCGGCTCTAGCTTCCAGCGTACATCGACGGCACCTTCCCCCTTCCCATTCCCCTTCCCCCCAATCCGCGGCCGAGAGTCGAGACGCTGCGTAGTTCTCCTGCGCGTGGGTCGAAAGAGCGGGAGTTTCAAATGTGGAGAGGTTGTGACTCCGACTAAATTACGTCCTGTGGCGTAAATATCGCTAAAAAAAATTTTTTTTCGCGGAAGATTTGTTTTGTGACATGCTTGTCCCAATTAGGCTGTTTAAAAAAAAAACACTTTTTTTTCTTTGCAGTTACCCTCTAAGGAGTGACTGCAATATTTGTACTCTTCGAAGTGTTGATCGCGGCGGATTAGCCCCGTTGAGCGCGCTTCGTATCGAGCACCGGTGCACTGCGGAGAAGCAGCACCGGCGGAAGCGAGCTCCGCAGGTGTTGCTTCTCTGCTGTGCACCGGTGCTCGGTACGAAGCGCGCTCAACGGGGCTAATCCGCCGCGGTCAACACTTCGACGAATATCAGAGTTCACCTCGAAGAGAATATCAAATAACGTATTATTCGAAACTACTATTAGAAAATTCGAATGTTCGCACAACACTACAGTTTTCTCTCATTTTTTTAATATCTTTGTTTGCGCTCTTGGTGCTTGTCGAGGCGCCGATTTGTTTTTTACGAGCGTTTACTTTTTGCGTCGGTACCAGCGGGCCGCGGGTCGGGCATCACTGGAAATACCGCGGCCATCCGCGGGGCGGCTGGAACGCCTCCGCGGATGGCAGCAGTCATAGGCTATGCATATATATTTATTTCAAACGTTACAAGTTCTGGATCACCATGAGTGGAAGAGAACCGGGCGCCGAGAGCCTGTACACTCATGCAGCAGCTCCACGTGAACAGCTCCACGTGAAAAAGCGTTTTTTTTTTGTTTGTTTGTTTTTTTGTTCTTTTGTGAAGAGCGCTATCATTTGCGCCTATGCGACCGCGGTGTGATTGAAAGGAGAAGAGGAGTCTCGAAACGGCAGATGATAACGGCAGATGATAACGGCAGATGATAACGGCAGTTCGCATTGATGGGCTCCCTCTATTTGTTCCACATGGACGAGTCCTGACGTCAGCGCTCGTTCGAACGTAAGCCACCAGTCAAGCGCTCCTCAGAAAAGAAACGCCCACTCGCGTGAAGCTATTTAGTATCTGCATGACTGTACAAGCGCTTGACCTTGCCCCAAGTCTATTGAGAAGGATAACGCAGCATTCAACTCAGATCGGCACAGATGTGTTATTTAAAGAAACGACGAACGTACTCGTACGATTACCCGACGCCACTCGCAGGGCACAAATGTACCTTTGTAATCAGTGTCACATTGTAAATGGGTGTATCTCGAAACAACCCATTCGCAAAACGCACTTCACGTTTTCACCTTTGGCGTTTGAACCCTTTCTTATTTGTACCCGTCTCACCTGAACCCGTACACATTTGAACCCTTCTCGCTTGAACCTATTCGCAACCACGTAGCTACGTGGTCACATGGTGACGTGGCTTCAAAACTGCTAGCGCTGTTTCGGTACTTCATTTCTCTTCTGGCGCTGTTGATGTCGTTGAGTTGTCGTCGTGTGGAGCAGATGGATCAATCAATATGATCGTCGTGTGTCATTTCTTGTAAGCACCGCAGAAAGATTGCGAGATCACGATGTTGGATTAATTCGGGTTCGGTGGGCACGTCGAGAATGCGAGTACTATATGCATAGTCTTTGAGATGAGCACGTCTACGCTGGGGGATGTTCATTGCTCCAATGCTGGGGGGTGTGCAGTGTGCACGCCATGACGCGTTGGGATGCAGACAGGCGTTGGGAGCTGCGGTGTTTTTTCTCGAAATGAGCGGATGCGGATGTTGCGTGGCGTGGCTTGAGGGCTTCCTTCCAGGCACAGCTTTTTTTTCTTCATTTCAGTCGTGAATCATCGGATGCAAATTATGCACATCTGCCATGCCCTATGAGGATATTGAAGTATTTACAGCCGGTGCCGGAGTGGTCGTACAGATCTTAGATCAGTACGACCACTCCGACACCGGTTGTATATAACTCAATATTCTCACACGGCATGGCAGATCGTAGATCATCTACGACCATTGTATATTGCCTATGTGTCGTCCGTCATGCCGTGGATTGGCATGCACTCTAGATGTCATTCTCCAAAAAGAATTCCAAGGCGTAATAAAGCTTCAGGTGCCAGGACTTCACAATGTCATTGGTTCCTTAGATTCTTAAGGAACCCAGGGATCTTGGGTTCGAGCCCCACCCCTGCCCGTTTCGATCTGGATGAGCATCGTACCGGCGTGCGGTCGTGTATCACCACTGTGTGAGCACGTCAAAGACACCAGGTTAGCGGTCGCACTGCACTGGCAGACAAACCTTACGCTGTATAAATCCCTAAACGTCCAATTTAATTTGATTTTGGTTCCTTTATTTCGGTTTCCCGTGAGTGTATGCTGAAATTATTACTTTTCCCTAGCCTGGTCACGAACACGGTTAAAATGAGAAAAGTCATTTTGAAAATGGTCAAAACCAGAAAGTATGTTTTTAGTAAGTTTGAAATGAGAAAAGTCTTTTTGAGAATGGTCAAAACCAGAAAGTATGTTTTGATAAAGTTTGAAAGGAGAAGGGTTAAAATGGGAGAAAAGTCATTTTGAGAATGGTTAAAACCAGAAAGTATGTTTTGATAAAGTTTGAAAGGAGAAGGGTTAAAATGGGAGAAAAGTCGTTTTGAGAATGGTCAAAACCCGAAAGTTTGCTTTGATAACGGTTTAAGTGAGAAAAGGAAAAACGCGAAAATTGTTTTGCGCTGGGTTGAAATGAGAAGGTGAAAACGAGAAGGTAGAAACGCGAACGGGTTCAAATGTGAACCACCCTTGCGAATTTATACCTTCAAACTACTTGCGCTCAACTTGACATTACAAAACGGAAGAAATTAAAGCGAGATATTATCGAGCGACCGGAAGTATCATTTATTCCAACGGCGTTTTTTTCTCGTCCTTGGCCCAAGACCCCCCCCCCCCCCCCCCTTCTTTTTTCAGGAGGAAGGTTTTGATACATAAATGCGTATTATCAAATTGAGACTCAGTATTTCCTTTTTTTTTTTCTTTTAGCTTATCATCGGGGGAGGTATAGGAACTTTTATTTGGAGCTAAGCTCGCTACAAAAATGTATGCCATATATCGTTGGCAGTACAAAACAAAAATCCGGTTTCAATTTCAACTCCTCGTCAAAAATTCAAAATTACGCATTTCTTTTTTTTTTTAGAAGAAATAAGGAAATTTATATATATATATATTTCATTTTTCTTCGATTACACGTATTATTTTGTTTCATTTCGCTGTTTCATATCGTGCTTTCCCAGGGGGAACAAAATAATTTGCACTTGCACACTTCATACGCGGACAAACGTATCCGCTATTATGTTTTGATTAATTAAAAAGTACCATTAACAATCAATCGCCGCTGTCGGAAATGAAGACGATCTATTGCCCCAAGAACGAACCAGCCAGGCAAAATGAATCTGCCCGGTTATTTAAAAGAGTTACGAAGAACCACTCCCAACAGGCTAGAATGGTGTCATCTATTTTTCTTGATTCTAAGAACCTGGTGTGCCACATTTAACGTACACAGATAACACGACCCCGGCCGCGGGTAGGTACCATTGTCAGTTTACTCAGCTCTCCTACGTTTAGACGCGGAAATAATTAAGCGTCAAAGGAAAAAAAGTGCAACAATTAAACATTTGTTTTTGTTCGATATGTTTAACTGCTTTCGACAGGTCCATCAGTCGGAACGTTAGCAGAGTCCAAACAGCTGATGTACTTTTACAATCGTAAAAATCAAAGACAAAAAAAAAAGGGGGGGGGGGGGGGGGACATGGCGAGTTTTGGCATCTCATTATCACATCGCAGCCAATGATATTGCGGCATCCACCGGTAAGAACGTCGAGGAACCAATCACGAAGCAAAAAGCCTGTTTATGAATTATGATAATAGGCTACTCCCCGCATTTTTGAAAGCAGTCAGTTACTATAGACGGTTTTCTCGTCACGCCACCAGCAGAAGCCCGCTTCGTCTTTACGAAAACCGAGACTGAAAACAAAAACAAAAAGACACGACACTTCTGTGTGGTGTTTTCTTTGTGCTTTGTTTTGTTTGTTTTTCTTCTTTGTTCTTTAAACGTATTAATTCGCCTCCGTTATCGATAGCTAATGTAAAATCCGCTTCGATACTATAAGCACAGCAAAATGTACATACCCAACGGCGCCCAACAGCGAACAGAAACGGAGCAAGAGTGGACGGCAGGTAAGAAGGAAGGAAAATAGTACAGCTGCTGCCGCTCGCTATCTCCTCGCGACAGTTGAGGGGAAAGGGGAGAAAATAACCCGCGACGTCAAAGCCTTTCTCTCCTCGGTTTCGTTAGACCGGTTTCCTCGAATTGCGAACACGATAAGCCGCTCATCAGTCACACAAAGTCGTCCCGCCGAGGAAACCAACGCTGCGGAGTCGGTAGCATCGGGATAGCAAAACACTGTCGTTGGACAAACCGCCGTCTTTGGAAACTTATAACACGAGGTCTACAATCATTGCTCAACTTCCAACTAGGCAGCAATTTTCCTCGCCGAAACAACAAGCGCAAAGATAAAAGGAGGAGAGCAAAAATTACACAAGCTCGATCATGCTGACCAAGAGCGCGGAAGACAGTATGTTGAGCTCAGACTACCAGCTCGGAGAAATTGACGTCACGTGACTTGAGGTAACATGACGTGGTCTCCCTAGCGGACAAATTGACGTCGCGTGACTTGGTCACATGACGGGGTCTCGTGACGACAATTTTTCCGCTAAATTTAGTGGGCAAATTGACGACACGACTTGGTCACATAACGTCGCGTGACCATGTAGTCACGTAACGTGATCACGGGAAGCCTATTTTCCCGCTGAATTTAGTGAAAAAATTGACGTCATGAGACAATAATTTTCCCGCTAAATTTAGAGGGGAAATCGACGTGACGGTTCTTCGTCACGGCTTTCCCAGGGAATAGGCTCTTTTCAAAAGTCCGCCAGTGTTCCATCCTGTCCTCGGTCACTTCACAAAAAGAGCAGGCCCTCTCGGCCTCTCCTGTCCCTCGGTGAACTTGGCTCTCCAGACCCGAGCTCGTAGGGTCCCCATGCGGACCTGCGCGAGAAGCCCACTACCCCTCCAGTTGTCATACCACGTCTCCTCCTCAATGGCCTTCTTATCTATGAGGTACACTCTAAGGGAAGGTTCGGTCTCCATCCTGGCTGTCCACCCTCTGGTGTCTGCCGCCTGAACGGTTTCCCGGAGCTCTGCGGGTTTGACTCTGCACTTCCCTACACCCTCGAGCCAGGTCGCCGGAAATTCGTAGCGCTGCCGTAGTCTTCGCACGCGATGGGTGCACTTGATGCCTCTCTCTCTGTATACGATGTAGCGCAGCGTGCGGTAAGCCTATAGCTTTCCTCCGGCAATCCGTATACAAACGGCTTTCGTAGCTCGCCTTGGATCCGACTTTTCTCTTCTCAAATGTAGACCAGCCCAGGTCCCCCTGAAATCCCTCGCTGGGCACTGCTTTTGTGACCGCCAGGGCCATCCTTCCCTCCCTCCAGGAACTCCCTTGTTGGGGATGAGAGTACCAGCACACCGTGTGCAAAAGTGAGACCGGAAACGACGGCCGTCTTCCACAGGCCTCGAATCACCTCGTACCTGTTGAACGTCCAGAGAGTTCTCTTTGCCAAGATTCTCTTCCCCTTGAGTGCGATTGTCTTTTTGCCCCGCTCACGATCTGCGAGGGATTTCAACACCGCGCTAAGGGTCCCTCCAGTTTTTTATGGTGGTGTCACATAACGCTCCACCCTGTAAGGTCCACAGTTGGCTCACCAGCTGATTATTCTGCCGGTTCCGATCTTCCCAGCTGGGGACTACACACTTGCTGTGGGAACTTATATATAATAGACTGATTTACGTTAACTTTAAACTCACAGCGCTCGTTGGAGAACGTCGGAAAGCATCCGATACGTTTCGTTAAGAAAAGAACACTGTTTAATTTTTGTACAAGTACAAAGGGTGAAGTCACCGAAACAGGCAAGGGAAAGAGAGCACTAGCAAAAGGGGGGCAAAGCGGAAAGGCGCGGGGAGCCAACACCCTCCGTTTTATGGTCCCCTCACATTCCGGGACCCGGTGATCGCAGACGCCCGAACGAGGGCCTGTTTTCGTTTCGCGACGTTCGTTTTGTTTCTTGGAACGCGGGGCCACCGGGTCTGGCCGAATAAACAACACCGTAAATATATATTCTACAAACATCTTCCCCCGCAATGAGCATACAGTTGCTCATTAGTTCAGAGACTCTAGTGGATACACAAGTTGTACCGGTCGTTTAACGACCTTTCCAATAGGGAGCCTTATTGCACATGACCGCACGCGTCCATCGCGCCCAGGGAGAGTTTTGACAACACGGCCCGTACTCCAACTTTGCCGTGGCTGTGAATGTTCATATACACTCTCCGTATGCAGTCCCAAAGTTCTCCGAGTTCCTTGTCGGCCCTGCGAAATGCCTGAGCATTGTCAGTCAGCACAGCACGACGCACTCCTCTTCAAGAGATGAAGCGTCTGAAGGCCAAGATGAACCTTTCCGTTGTAAGGTCACTGACAAGTTCCAGGTACACAGCTCTCGTGACGGCACATGTTATATATCAGTGGATGTAGCACTTTTTCACAACACCACACTCCTTGGCGAAGAGGGGACCTGCAGGCTGCAAGGTCCATGCCAGCAACCTCAAAGGGATCGGCCGGCTTTACTCGCAGGCCTGGCAGGGGTGCTGCAGGTTCACTGGCCGGCTTTCAGTGAAGCCGATCGCAAGTTGCACATCGTTTCAGCATTTCCTTCGTCACCAGTCGAGCCCTTATAAGCTAATACCTCTCCATGAGCTGCGTTACGGTGTCACGAAGACCCGCATGAAGTAGACGTTCGTGGGTCGCGCGAATGAGCAGCCCAGCAAAGAGGTGCCTGGGAGGCGCTTTTCCTTCAGCTGACGTTGCGTCCTCTTGCTCCTGCTTCCGCAACAAAAGTGATAGTTGATGAGGACAATAGAAAATTGGAAGTTGTTGTCCCTACTGATCAACAAAGCATAGCAATAGGTAGGCAAGGACAGAATGTAAGACTAGCTTCAGAACTGATAGGTTGGAAGATTGATATATTAACCGAAGCAAATGAAATTAAGCGTAGACAGGATGAGTTCAACGGCGCTACAGACTTGTTTGTTGAAGCGCTATATTTAGATAATCTGCTTGCACAGCTTCTTGCTTCGGAAGGTTTTGTGTCTATTGAAGATGTTGCAGAGGCAGATATAGGATATCTTTCAAGCATACAGGGGTTGAATGAAGAAATTGTAACGGAACTAGTTGCACGTGCTAGAGAATATATCAAATTAAATGCAGAGTCAAAAGAGTCTCAAGTAGATATTCCAGAAGAAAAAGAATCTTTGCCAGACACCAGTATATTTACAGATATTGGTATTACTCCTGAGTTTGCAGCTAGATTAGAGTCAAGGTAGGCCCCCAACGAACTCAACGGAGACCCCTTGCCACACACTCCCTTGTCTTGTATTGCGGCCAGTTCCTCCCCGAACTCTTCACATTGCGTTTGCCGCACCAGTAATTGTGTTGTTCATTTCCTGTGCTGTCAATGGCCCCTACTTTCTCTGAGCTCGCCGGCAATTCCGTACAAAACGCAAGATCCCCGCCGTGACCCGCAGGCGATTCAGGCTGCTGTAGCGTTACAATGGAATCAGAGGCTCTATAATCACAAGAGTGACACATGGCTTCGATTCCCGTTGTTCCTGCCGATGAATGTCGGTGTCGTCTAGTTGTTCTCCCCGAGTTTGTTTCCTCAGTATGTCAAGCCCATAAAAAGCTACCTCCTTGTTGTTCGTTAATTGATGCTCTGAGACCTTCCAAGGGAGGCGGGTCTCGTATCTGCCGTCAGTCATTCTCACAGACGAGTTGAAAGAAGCAACCAATTCAGTCGATGGCTCATTGCCATCGTTACTTTTAGGGGGGGGGGGGGGGGGGGGGGGGGGGGGGGTTCTCGTCAACGTTGATCCTGAAAACGGCGGTCGTTGTTCACACGTTGGCAGCATTGTTCACCTTCAGTGGGCCATGCAGAGACCACTCGAAGATGGTCTCCACGGCGGTCAGTGAAGGGCTGACGCGGTGCACGTTTCCGGAGGTGACCCTCCTATGGTAGTCTGCTCCGATGAGAATCCGCGAGCGTAATCCCCTGCCCTTGTAGGCTGTTGATCATGTCGTCATCGGTGATGCTCAGGATCTCTCCGCATATTTCTGGAACCTCCAAGGCCTCGATGACAATTTCTGTGTTTTCGTGGTGGCTTCGCAGTATAAGCTCCACCCGGCGAGACCTTCTTTTCGTACCACGCGACGACTTGCCGAAAGCGAATATCGTTAACTCCTCCTCTCCAACCGGTCTACATCGATGTTTTTCACAGGTGCCTCGGCGGATGAAGGTTCACTAACTGCCTCCATCGATTAGTGCTCACAGGGATGTTTCGGTCTGACCCCTTGCTCGCACCCTGGCTGTTTGAAGGAGCACTTGATTGTGGCTGGTTGTACAGGCGCTCGAGATGCCAATAAACTGAGGTGGGGTTGAGTCAGAGCTCGTCCTTTGCCTTGCTCCTGCCAACTCGGGGTCGCACATCACGGTTAGATGTCTTCCGGAACACCTTGCGCACGACAGCTTCTGGTCGGACCTGCACTCTCGAAAGCGATGGAACTGCTTTGTGCACTGAAAGCACCTGTTCTCCGCCTTTAGATTTTCTTTCTTTTCTTGGATCGTTAGGGGTGACGTGCACTTCTCCAAGATGTGTTCGTTAGAGCCACAGAATACGCAGCGCCCCATTTCGGACTTGTCGGCACTGGTCAATGCTGCCAATATAACAAAGCATTCACTATGCTTTGTTATATATAACCGCGGTGCGAAATGCTCACACAATTCTTCGAAAATCAGCGTAGCGGTAGCAGCGATTTCGGCCCATTTTTTCCAATGGTGTTATTTTTGCGAGTCTCCAGCTCGACGCTCGCCCTCCCGCGGCGGAAACGGGAAGCGCTCTAGTGAGGGTCCCCCGATTCTCCTGCTCAGCGGGCATGGCGGAACTGCTCGCGATCATGGCTCGCGAAATGTCATTTCCGAATGCAAACAACACTCTTCACTGTCCCAACGTAGGACTGCAGCCGGTATGGATTGTACCTTACTGGAGAGTTTTAGTATTGCGCATAGAAGCAAACGCAAGCGCTGTGCATTTGCGTTAGGGTGGCGTGCTCCACGTTCAGCGTGCGCATCGTTGCCATGCTCCGATCCAAGACCGCAATTTTGGGTTTTGCGCGTTAGCTTTGCGTGGAACACGCAAAGCTAACGCAAACACACAGCGCTTGCGTTCGCTCCGTATATGCAATACTAAAACTCACTACTGTTTCCCCGGCTTCCAACGACAACGAAACGTGCTGCAGGGAGCACACGCGCAAGCAGGTAGGCGTTCCTTCGAACTGGAAAGGCTGAGATTGGCAAAACGACGGCGAGCAAACACGAAAGTAAATAAATGTTAAAAATATAATTATTATTTTTTTTTATTTTTTTTTTTGTTTGTTTTTGTGGGGGGGAGGATTTGGTTTGGAAGGATATTGGCGGCGACTTTGGAAGTTTTGCCGATTGTCAAAAATCGCTACTTAGATAGCACCCTCAATTAATTTTACATGAATTTCTCAAATTAGCTAGAATGTTGTCATTGATTTTAGAGTTTATTTTATAACTTGTTAATTGAAAATGCTGCAACTGGCACCAGTGATGATAATTAGCACACTTTAGATTGTCATACTTGTTCGCGCGTTTGAAATTAGATCATAACTTCATAAGCAACTAATTAAATATTTTAGAGCTTGAAAAATTGCGTATTAAAATATCTTACGTTTAATATTTATATTGTTATTAATGCAAATCGCGGCAATGTATGCCCCCAATTAACGCCAGGATCACAAAAATACGCCATTAACCATATTAGGCTTTACTGAAAGGTATCATTTTGTTTTCTTTTTAGCATATGAAAAACTCTGTCATCGTTATCAAGATAGGCAAACAGTCAAACATTGGATGAAATATAAACTCCTATGCGTCACGCATTGCTTTAAAAACACGCACACTGCAGCTGCCTGACTCGGATTCTGTCTTTGATTTTTTCTAATGAGAACAGCGTTTCTTAATTCATTTAGATTAATCATCTTAATACCCAAAAAAACATTGAAAGGCCCGCAGGTCATTATTTCATATGACAATTATATGAGCGAGAAAAGGCAGAAAGAACGCACAAATATCAGCACTGATTTTTTCAACAAATAATATTCTATGTTACCTCTAAGGTGTATGAAAGACCCTGTCTTTAAAGGGACAAAATTTTCCGCGAACAACTTCTTTAACTAAATAATTACGGTGTGAGACACATTTTGAGCTATGAAAGAATCTGAAATTAAGACCTATACCGACAAATTATATCCAAAATAAAGGTTAGTTTCGGTTTCGCTCCGGAAATAAAACGTACCTCTTTGGCCTAAATATTACGCTAAATCCTGTTTTTGTTTTCAGCATAGAAAGGTGACCTGCGCTCATAACAGCCTAGCTTCCTAGTGTTACCAGAAATAATTTGTATCGCTCAGTGAAGCCAGCACACTAGACAGTCTCAGCAGCGGCACGCATCTCCGACCCTCACTAAACCCACCATTTTGAAAAACGAGTGGCGCCACCTATAGTGAATTGGAGTCGCGAATAGCATAAGAAGCAGGGGGATTAGAGGGCACCCCTGTATCAGGCCTCTGGACACTGGCACCATGGCGCATAGCTGCTCTCCGAGCCTGGCGCAAGTGAAGCCACCGGAAATTCGATGCTTATCCCGGAAGTCGCGGTCAGCTTTCTGTAGCAATGTAGTCAATGCTAGGGGAGAAGGTGCACCAACCGCTGTACACGCGCTTTCCTCCTCTCTTAGGATTGCCACAGAAAGCTGACCGCGAGTTTAGTGCATTGATTCAAGATTTTGGTTTATGTTTTTTTGTGTCTTTGATTTGGTTTTAATACACCCGTTCTGAATTAAATCCTAAGAATAAGGCATTTCAACGTGGGACATACGCACACTTGATCAACAAGAATCTCGAAATTTTCACATCGACTGGCTTCCCAGGAGACTTCTCGGGCCCGCATGCGCTGTTACTCCGCAACAAGCAGGCTCTCTTGGGATGACAAGAAAAAATTCAGCGCCCTCAACGCTGTTCGATCGAGCACTCGGAAGAGTTAAAAATCTTGTCAAGCGCTTACTTCCGGTGGCTTCATACCTGTCTGCTCAATACGCCATCCAGCCCCCTATAGGGGAGATCACTGACTGGCACCTGCTTCGTCCTGTGTCCCTCCCATCCAAGCTGTATAGATATCCCGGAGTACAGTGCTTGTAGGCGTTCCCCATCTTTCTCGTCAAACCCAGCTCCTGCAGCCTTTTCCGTAATATACCAGCCCTGATTCACCGTGTCATACGCATTCGAGATATCTAGGAATGCTGCATAGAGATGTCTTTCTAGGCTGCCACCTCGATGGATTGGCGATGCACTGGAAACATTGGTGACCGCCAATGTTGGTTGGTGGGGGAAAACTGTGAGGAGGGTGGGGGGCAATGGCAATCAAACTTAGTTCTTTTTTTTTCTTTTTTTTTTTTTGCTAGATCCAGTTTTGTTAAAGCTGTGATCGCCCGATACAAAGGGTTAAGCCACCATATCCATACCCATATCCATGGTTGATGGACTTTTAAAAAGGGTGTATTCGGCTGATAAAACACGTTCTGTGTTTAGAAATTCAACCTCGAATAACCATGTTTAAATCGTCCGCAACAACCAGAACGCAATAAAACAAAACCCCGCGGCATTTCTCTCTTCTTCTTTCTATTCGCGGGCGCTTATTGGTCGCGCTCACGAACGAGCGAGACCAATGAGGCAAATGAGCGTGCGAACGGAGGAAGCGAGACAAGTGGCCGTACTCTTCCAGCGCGCCTTTCCAGCTGATGGTACTTCGGCACGCTGTCCGCTTCAAGCGCTCCTTCCGGATGGCGTGCGAAATACCATATGTAAGCCTCTTCCGCCGTGCTTCTTCACCAAAACTTCGCACTGCACATAAAAAAAAAAACGTAAGCGACAGCGAAAACAACGAACAAAGCGCCGACACAAACGCACCGTGCAGTTACAAGCCCGCAGCTTATATCGTCTATATTCGTCGGTGTATGAAGAGCGGACACGTCGTGGACGCAAGAATTATATTTTCGCAACGTACCAGCTCAGAGTCCCATCTATTCATCGATATTTTCCGTTCCAGTAAAAAGCTTTTCACAGCGCACCCGCCGCGAAAGAAGCTATAGACCAGTGTCTGCTCTGTTTCATGGGCGCCGCCCATGCTTGTTTATGCTGAAGCCATGACACAGTAAGGGGCTGCGCCTTTTGCAAAACTCCGTCGTTTTAGAGACCTTCGCACACATCGTAGTGCAAGAACGTCAGAAATGCACGATCACGAAGCTCCAAGAACAACACCGATGCCAAAAGTGCTGTAAAAAGCAAAAAGAAAAAAAAAATCTAGTTTTGTGCGCAGCCTTTTTTTTTTTTTTTTCTTACAAGAGCCTGCGTTTGATATTATTATTTCCCATTTTTATCGCTTGGGGCTAGGATTTCGGACACTGGTCTCTAATTAGTAGCAGGAACACGCGATCGCCAATTCGCACCATTTTGTTTTTCTCACAACCGAAAGTTATGGGGAAAAGAAAAGGATAGGGCACCAACTCAGTTGGCCATAAAGTGTACTCTACCAACTCAGTTGGTAGAGAAAATAAAGGGTAAAAAGATGACGCGATGCTCAGTTCGTGCTATTATGTGTCGCATGGCGGACATTAAGGCTGCAAAAGTTGCTCATAAAAAAAAAGTAATTAAGCTATTTTGTTTTTATAACTGAAACGTCAATAAATGGAAGCTGAACACTGTGAACCTTGTCCGTGTGAGAAAGGGGTAATGTGGAAAATATGGTGGCTCACGCTCTTTTGTGCTCCAGCGTAGTCTAAGCTATGGTCTAAGTTCCTTGCAAGCCACGCAGCAGTCCGGGGCTGCACAACGTAGCCCAATATTGTCGACGTGCGCGACCAAAAGCGTCGCAGTGATCGGCCATCCACGATCGGCCCAAAACACACTCCGCTCTCATCAGCGGAAATAAGAGCAATGTCAGATTTTTAGTGAAAAACCCGAGACTGAGGTATTGACAGACGACGACAAGGAAGAAGAGGAGAACGTCTCAAACACAGCTCACTTGCGCCGGCCCTTACGTTCTGCTCAATGTCAGATTCTCAACCCTGACGGTGTTGATTTAGGAGCGTAATGACTAGGCTTCCAGTGTGCGTTTTACGCACCGTGGAAGCTTGTCGCCCGCTACTAATAACCCTGGTCGTGACGTCAGGTATAGGAACCACGAGAGGGCGCCACCGAAACATCTCGTATATTGAGAGCGTTTGGTCAATGGGAGGAACCGGCGGGAGCGGCGAAAGCTTCGCCGCCGCCACCAGCGCCGCATATTCCCCCCGTGATAATCCTGAGAAGTAAAATGAAGCCGATATGACTTTGAATAAGCCGCGCACCGCGGCGCGGGTATTTGTCTGGATGAGGCTGAAAGTACATGAATCGATAATATTAAGAGATTAGTGGAAATAGGGAGTATCAAGGTGGGCCGAGTGCCTTTACTGAGCCATGGAAGGTGACACTGACGAGAAAAGTTTTTTTTAAACATGAGGCGAGACTGCGAACATGGGGTGCGCGTTCAGGGAGTTAGGGTCAAAATTCCAACGGAGCCGGGGCCACGGTTTAAATCGTCCACTCGGTCGTTAACGGGACTGCGGCTGCAATCAATAGAGAGATAGAGTGCATTCTGAATGTCGCTGTGACGTCAACGTCACGTGCGTTGCCCCAGAGTCGCAAACTTCAACTCTAGCGCGCTGAAATGAAATGCGTGAATACATCATTACCTAAAAATTGTGGGTGGAGGTTAAGCTCATTGCTTCTGCTAGGGAAATATTTGTGGCTAGTGGTTGGTCACAAGAGCTGTCAATCATTGCGCCCAAGGTTATTGAAACTATTTGGGCCAATGGCGTGTCCTTATTTTCGCCCTATTCTTACCAATTAATGAGCTAACTCTCTACATAGTTCGCGGCTCTACCTGGTGGCTCTAAGTATATAGTATACGCGTAGAGCCACCAGTGAAATATGAATAAATACTACTACTTTCTATTGTCGAATATTGATTAATAATAAAAAAATAAAGAAAAACAACAGGTGCCAAGTGTTGGAGAACGTTTGTACGTGTATAGTCCTTTGGGTCACGATACATCTCGCGCAAACTAATAAACTGCCTAAGGGTGACTGATTTTGACAAAGCTAAGGCTTTTTTGTTCATCTTAGCTTTGTGATTGACCGCTCGTTCAGCATCGGGTGGACAAAAAAGTGCCAGGTCTTTCTTAGTATTATTTTAAAGCCCGTCGTAGTTAGAAAGGATGTGTCATCGTTTTTTTCTCTTTGTAAACACAAACATTTATGTGTTTACAAATGCGCCAGAATTTAAGTAAAATGATAGCCAGAAAGCCAAACTCTATTTATTATTATATCATTTTGTTTCCGCCAGGCAGTTTGGAAAGTAGCCAATTTGGCGCAGGGTAGCCACCAACGGCAACACTGTACCCTACGATCTTTCATATTTAATTTCAGTTCCCTACAAAAGACGAGTAATCATAGACGACTGAAACCGGGCCCTCTAGCTAAATGCACTAATGAAATGGCCCGCATTCCAGCTACACGGCTGAAAGCAACACATGTGTTTGGTATCGGGCTCTGACGTCGAAGTCACCAGACTGTTCTTCGCTGCGGGTAAATTTTAAACACAATTTGTAAGAAAAAAAAAAAAAAAAAGAACCTCATTATGTCACAATTTTTTGCGTGTTCCCTGTAGCCGTGCAGAAACAGCTGGCTTGGAAAGACGACGGGTAAGTGACCAATTATAAGCAATCATCCCCCTTTTTTTTTCTTTGTAAACGCTGTGCGCGGTTTATGCTTCGATTTCCGTGGAATATTTGAATGAAGAGTGACTCACAGTTTAATTATTACGACGGTGTTTAGCTACACTTAAAGTTGCTCACAAAAAAAAAAAAAGTATTATGGTTCGACTCTTTTTTTTTTTTTTTTTTACAACCCAATTTTGTTTGCGGAAAAAAATAGTGCACTCTTTTTACGCAGAGTGCGAGACAGCGACTAAATCATATGTGAATTTCTCAACATAATTTCGAGAACTGCGATTGAACAAATTTACAACTGACTCCAAAAGTTAAAGGACCGGTGCAACGATATTCAGTTGGAATGTTTTTCACTTTACACGAGCTTACTGGCACTAGTGGGACTCAAGGATACTCGCACGCAACGCCACTGGCCAAGAAACTCCTTTGTTGCGGTGTAATTTCAGAGACAAAAGCGATCATTTTCATTCAATCTCTCCTTTGCAAAATGTGATGACGTAACGTGGGGATCGCAGCACACCCATATGACGATATTTGAATGCGGTTTATAGATCGGACCCGAGCATTGCGTGGGCACTCGATTTGGGCTCGTGATAATTACTAGCTCGAGAAGCATTCGGGTAGTGGCCCGTGTCCAATCGCTGCAACGACGACAATAGCCGAGCCAAAACAATGTCTGGAACTCAGCGCGTGCCCTTTGCTTTGCCAACCCCAGCGCGTGGCTGTGATCAACATTGACGGTATATAATCGGCTCCAGATCACGTGGCCGCTTGCTCTCGCTGCGAGTTGAGGGGGAGAGAGAGAATAAACATCTTTATTATGAAAAAGCGATGGGGAGGAGTCCTTAGTCCAAGACGCCTTGAGCTTTCCCTGCTTCCACAGCCGTTGACACGAGCATGAGCTGGTCATCGAGGTTGGAGCTGGTCAGTGCTCTCTCCCAAAGCTCGTATGAGGACTGGAAGGGGTTAGACGATTGGGTGGGGTTTTGGTCGCATCCTCCTACCATATGAAAGAGGGTCCCAGGGGCTCGGCAAAAGCGGCATAACGGGGAATAGAGGGTGGGGAAAAAGATATGGCATTTAGTGGGATGGGGGAAGGTGTTAGTCTGTAGGGCACGGTGATGTCGTTCCTGCTCTTTCGATAGTTGTTTATGCGGGGGTGGGTAGGTACGTCGCTCCAACCTATAGTGCTGCGTGATCTCTTGATATGTTACCAATGGGACCGGCCGCTCCTGCTCGTTTCCCGGGGCCCGGCGGGATAACTCTCGGGCCAAGAGGTGGGCGGTCGCATTGCCTGGTACAGTGGAGTGGGCGGGTGTCCATATGATAGTGATGAGTCTATCCGGCGGGTGTTGGGAGATGATCCGTTCTGTTGTACGGTGGATTCTTCCTCTCGAGAAATTACGGCACGCGTGCTGCGAGTCGGTAATGATGACTTCGGCTGTAGTTTGCGCGATGGCAAGAGCAATGGCCGCCTCTTCCGCTTGTAAGGGTTCGTATCTGGGTAGTGTGATGCTGCTGACATGGTGATTTTGTTGGACGACGACGGCTGTCATGGCTCTTATGCCGGGATAAGAGGCCGCGTCCGTGTATGCGGTGGTTGGTTCGTGGCCATAGCGTTTGTATATGGCTTGGGCTCTCGCCTCCCTTCGTCCCGCATGATGCACGGGGTGCATGTTGCGGGGGAGCGGTGAGACGGAGAGGTGTCTCCGGACCTCGTGAGAGAGAGTCGTGGTTTCAGAAGGAGGATGCTGTAGAGGGGTTGTGAGTCGCAGTCGAGAGAGAAGAAGTCTTCCTGCGCCCGTGGCTCCGAGTCTCATTCTTTGGCTGGAAAGATGGGCTTCTATGAGCTCGTCAGCTGTATTGTGTAGGCCGAGTTTTAACAATTTGTCGGTGGCCGTGCTGACGGGAAGTCCGAGGGCCTGTTTGTAGGCTTTCCTGATCATTACATCCACCTTCGAGAGTTCTGTCTTGGTTAGGACTGCATAAGGTATGGCATACGTAATGCGGGAGATTATGAATGCTTGGACTAGTCGAACCGTATCAACCTCGCGCATACCCCTCGTTTTGGTGGTTATGCGTCGGATCATGTGGGTGACTTGGTCTGTGGTGTGTTTGAGCTTATTTATCAGGATGGTGTTCGCGCGGTCGGCCTGAAAGGTCATACCGAGGATCTTAATATGCGGAGATGGAATGATGATGTGGCCCTCCATAGAGATTGTGACATTGGGTGGGTCCAGAGAACCTATCCTTCTTGGAGAAACGAGTAGTAGTTCTGATTTTTGTGGAGCACATTGGAGGCCGCATGACTTGGCATAATCACTGACCGCATCGGCTGCCGTTTGCAGTCGCTCCTCGATTTCCCCAAAGGATCCCGTGCCGGACCAGATCGTAATGTCATCGGCATATATGCCATGATGTACGCCGGGAATGGAGTCCAAGAGGGCAGGGAGACCGATGAGCGCAATGGTGAATATCAAAGGTGAGAGTACGGCCCCTTGAGGGGTACCTCGGCTGCCAAGCAGGACTGGGTCTGTGGCGAGGTCTCTCACCTTCAGTATCGCTTTACGCCCGGAGAGAAAATCCTTAATGTACTGGTAGGTTCTATGGCCGCAGTCGAGGGTATTAAGTTGTGAAAGGATGGCAGTGTGTTTAACATTGTCGAATGCCCCCTTGAGGTCTAGAGCAAGAATGGCAGTGGGTGAGTTGCGCGTAGCAGGCAGCATTACCTCTTCCTTAAGCTGGAGTAAAACGTCTTGCGTCGACAAATGCGAGCGGAAGCCAAACATTGTCACTGGGAGCTTATTGCGATCTTCGAGATATGCTTGCAGTCTGTTTAAGACGATATGTTCCAACAGTTTCCCTGCACACGACGTAAGGGAAATGGGTCGAAGGTTGTCAGTGCTGGGTGGTTTGTTCGGCTTAGGTATCAATTTAACTTCCGCAGTTTTCCATTCCTCAGGGAGGGTTCCCGTCTGCCAGATGTCATTTAGATGATCAGTCAGTTCTAGAAGGGAAGAGTTGTCCAGGTTGGCCAAGGCCTTGTTAGTAACTTGGTCTAATCCGGGCGCTGTGTTGCGGCGAATCTTGGCAAGAGCATCTGTAACTTCATGCAGATGGATGTCCTCGTCTAGGAGCGGATTCGGGCTTCCCGAGTAGGGGGGAAGGGGTTCCGTGGGATTAGTAGGGAGGTAACGGGTCTTGAGAGTCGCGAGGAGATGGCGTGTGTCTCCTGCGTGTTGATGGATGACTTTGTCCATAGTGTGTTGGGACGTCGTCTTGCTCTTGGCCGGGTCAATAAGATAGCGGAGCAGTTTCCAGGTTTTGTAGGTACTAAGGGTGTCGCACATTCCGTCACAGAGGGCAAGCCAGTTTTCCTTGCACAATTCGGAGGCGTACTGTGCCGCGTCTTCTGTGAGCCTCGCAATACGTTTTTTTAGCTTGCGGTTGAGCTTCTGTTTCTTCCAGCGTTTAATTAGACTACGGCGAGCCTCCCATAGGTGGAGAAGCCTAGTGTCCACACATGGAGTGGTGGTGGACGTTTCGATATTTTTAGTGTGGGTTTGGACATCTTGGACGAGACGAGATACCCACTCTTGCAGAGTAAGCGGGGGGTGATTTGTCGTTTTCAGTCTCTTTTCTCGTTCATCTCGGAGTTTGGTCCAGTCGGTCAGGCGTGCCTTGCCGAGTTTGACTTTGTACTCTGCGCCATATATAGTAGTGGCTAGAATGGCATGGTCGCTTCCCAAATATTCTCCGAGGTGCTCCCAGTCCGCGTGAGGGATGTGGCTAGTGATAGTTAAGTCTGGCGAGGTGTCATTGGTGACGCTATTGCCCATGCGGGTGTGGGAGGCAGGATTAGTTAGGAGAGTAAGATCATTGTTTGCGATGAGTGCATGCAAGGCATTACCGTGTTTATTGGAGTACGCATAGCCCCAGAGCTGATGGGCCGCGTTGAAATCTCCAATTATGAGGAGGGGCTGACTTCCCGCTTTGTGGATGGCCTGCAGGAGTACGTGTTGGATACTAGGATCTTTACATTTGGGTCTGCAATACATATTTAAGATGAAAAGACTGTGGGCGTGTTTCTTGGCACGCGGGATGAGCTCGAGCAGAATTCCCAGCTCCTCTGTTTGTTGAAGAGCGTGTTGAATAGCAGTAATTCGTTTGCTAACCAGAGTATGAAGGTTTTTTCCGGTGTCTCCTCCGTACGTCACGTAGCCGGGAAGACGAGCGGGAGAATTGGTCTCCTGGAGTGATATGACATCCGGAGGTGAGGTAGATGCTGCAATGAATTGAGAGAGTGAACCGAACTTGTTTTTGAATCCGCGGCAATTCCACTGCCATATGGTGGTCGTGTGATGAAGAGCTTGATTATTATTCCGTTTTGCTGTCATCGTGGCAGGTGAGCTCCTCTTGATGGGGATTGGGTCGACTGTAAGGCTTCAAGTCACGCCGTGAGAGACGACCCGGAAGAGATGGGTTCTGAGCTTCAAGGTTATCCAAGCGCACGTTAGTTTGTTGCATAAGTTGCATGAGGATTGCGAGTTGCTTGGCGATTTCTGTGAGTTGTGGGCTTTGTGCAGTCTGGGACATGGAAGGGGGTTCTAACGGTGTCGGAGTGGGGCGTTCTATCTTTTTGCGTTTCTCGGGAGCGGATGGTAATTGTGTCGGTTGTCTGATTTCATTACGAAGGGCGCATAATTCTTCTCTCAGTGCGGCAAGTTCAGCTTTAAGTGTTGTATTCTCCTCTTGTAGACGTAAATTTTGCGTTTGAACTTGTTTAAGCACATCCTTGGGTAGGGGAGTGGAAGGAGCTTTACGAGAGAGCGTCTGCGCCCAGCTCACCTGCGTAGATTGCTGAGTTTCTATTCCTTCCTGGGTGCTCGGCGTCCTTCCTCGGGTCTTGGAGCGGGACAGGGACCTCGAACTGCGGCGTCTCCTGTCCTGGGGCAAACGTGGGTAGCTACGAGATCGGGACCGGGACCGGGCGGTGGAAGATCTTGATGAGGGGTCCCCTCGCTGGCCAGAGGGAGTTCTCGACCTCCGCCTGCCGATCGACGTCCGTTCTTTTCGCCGGTTGACGGGCGGCAGAAAGCGCCCAGGGCAGGCCTTGCTCGCTGTGCGGTGTTCACCGCTGCACAGAGAACATTTCGGTTTGCACTCGTGTCGCTCCGCGGTAAGTAGGGCTTCACAGTCCTTGCAGGTCGGCACATCTGGCGGGTAAGGGCAGACGTCCGCGCGGTGGCCAGTTTGATGGCAGACGTAGCAGTAGGCGACTGTGCGTTTGTAGAGAAAGCACTTCGTTTCCACTCCGCCTACGTATATAAGGAAAGGGACTTTCTTTCCTATGAAAGTGATAAGGATGGTGTCTGAGTCCCCGAGTCGGCGGCACGTGAGTGGTTCGTATCCAGGGGCTGAGATGGCCTCCAATAGTTCTTCGTTGGTGGCTTCCTTTTCTCTCGAGTGTATCACCCCTCTACACGAGTTGTCAGGGGAGATACCATATGACGCAATTGCGTAGGTAGTTTCACCAATAGTTAGCTTTTGGATCTTACTCAGCGCCGAGGCTGTAGATTGGTGGGGTGTGCTTGCTACTAGAATGTTCTGTTGTTCATTGACGCGCATTTTGATGTCTGCCTCTTGAGGATGTAGCTTAGCTTCTCGCATAATACTGTTTGAAAGTACCATCGGGCTCACCTTGCTCAGCACGAGACCATTGCGAGGCCGGATCGCCAATTTGAAGTCGTCGGCAGGAAGGGGTGGAGGTTTGGGCTTGAGCACAGGGCGGCTGGGTCGAAGAGCCGGCTTTGGCGGCGATAGGTTGAGAGTTTGCGTGGCAAGGCTGGCTCGCGTCTTGCGGCGAATAGCCCGGCTGGTGACTTCAATCCAGGGTGCCATGTCGTGTTCTTCGTCGCCGGTGGTACTTGGAGGGTCTTGCAACATGCGCATGTCATTTTCTTCCTCTTCAGCATTGGCGGTGTGCGGCTGGTGGTTTTGATCAACGCTTGAGCAGGCCGCTGCGGAATCCATCTCGAGTGATGTGGCCGCCGTAGTCATGGCCCTCGCCTATGGCTTAGGGTTAGCGGGGCACCCCCGCTTCAAAACTTGAAGTGACCAGAAAATGAAAATTGTGCGCTTACGACCAAGAAATCGGTATCCGCGTGCTCCTGGTGGCTTTGGGCACGCGATGCAAACGTTGCTCAGTGTCTCGAAGTAAATATTTCCGCACGTATTGGTCCTTGTTCGCAGAACCAATGTAGCTTCCATCCGATCACTTCAACACCTCTTCTTCCGAGCCAGTTGAGGGGGTGAACGCTGCTCGTTTTTCTTTCATTTTTTTCTGGGACTTCTATTGCGTGGGGTGAAAAACGAACGCGAGTTTCATAGGTCATTAATTAATCAAAAGTTATAAGTGATTTTCTGAAAAGTTCAATGGGAAAATGGCGGTCGACGGAGTTTTCGAATACATGGGGCTCTATGGCACTAGAAACCAAAAACAGGCAAAAACGGGCTCCATTTTCCCATTGAAATTTTCAGAAAATCACATAACTTTTGATTAAGTTATCGGATCGGGGTGAAACTTTTGCATCTGGTTGTGACCTCTAGCGCTACCTTTGGGCGGAGAATGAGCGTTCGGCGATGCCTAGTTAATTTTTGCGGTAAAAAAGACCGTGTAAATTTTCTTTTGTGACACCCTGTATATACACTCCGCACTCCGACGAGAGGACACACTGTCGCCATCTATTGGGTAGCATGTAAACTTGGCGGTCCGGCATATTTTCTATTTCTCTCGCGTATTATTCTATCTTTCTTGGCTCGAAAAACTTGTGTCAACATTATAAACGAGCCTTTTTCATAGGTATTACGCACCTTTGACCTCAGAAATCCCGCAAAACCTTCGTTCTTGTAAAATGCAGTTCCAGGGTCACCGCATAGATGGCGCCAGCGTGCCAGTGTGTTCTCTCGTCCTAAGAAATGTTAAGAGGTTTCAACAGGTCTCGTCTCTCTCGATCGTACTCGGTTGCAAGCGTGTGAACGGGCCTTAAGGCCCGTTCACACTCTTGCGACCGAGTACGACTGAGAGAGACGAGATCTCTTAAAACTTCTTAAATTGTTTGAGAATGAGGGAACACACTTAAGGGGCCTTAAGTTTGTTTTAAGGCCCCTGTATACGGAAAGGTAGCGCAATTCCTCCTCTCCCCTCGTTTTCCTCCTTTCCATCGACGGCAATCCTCCTCGCCCACTGTCCGCGCCACGCCCCCCGCCGCCATGTCTGAGCGGGGCCCGCAAGTCGCACGACGGCGTGCGCCTGTGTGTTGGGCACAACCGGGTGCCGGGCCGTTCATGTTATTGGATACGGCGGACTAGATTTTTTTTTTTTTTTCATAAATAAAGAGAGTTTTGTTTTTTAACATAAAGAAACTAGCGTTTGTGCACCTTTATTGGAGTTATAAAGTACGGGAAAACGTCTCTATCGGCAAATAGTACCAGCAGAGTTGGAATCGCTCGGGCGTGAAGACAAGCTTTCTACAATTCCGCTAAACGCAAACGATTAAAAAAAAACAGTTGAGTTTTTTTGGAACATCGGCATGCACTGCGAAAATATATTTCGTTTACTCGTTTATTGCAGCAAAAGCTGAGAGCAGGCACACGATAGAACACACCTCTCCCAGCGTCTAAATAGGATTTCGTAGGCACGGACTGCGTTGCTAGCGGGAGCTCGTGCCGTCACTTTGAGCATGAATTGGGCACGCGCCCGCAAGGCTCGAAATCCTTAGCGTACGCTCTATTAAAACGTTTTAGTATCTTGAACGAAGTGCATTTGGAGAATCGCTGGAGTTAGGCAAATAAATGACACTACTATGCATCGTGTAAAACAGGACTTTTCGGTAATGTTTAGCATCACCGATCGTTTTCGCGATCCAGCGGCTTGGTTTACTTCATACGCGTTTCATACACATTTTATAAGCGTCGAATACTACCTGCAACTGTGCACATGCGCGCGGAGGAATATACGACGTCTGCCGTTTACGCGCCTCGTGCCTAAAACCCGTCAAATAATCAAATACACTCACTTGTATCCCTTCCGTTAAAATGAAAAATAGCGTGTGCTCGGTTGCCTTGCCAGCAGGTTTCTCATTTATCACATATATTAGTGTTTTGACGTTCTCACGCGCAAGGTACACCCTTGAGTTCACTCTCAAAGCGTATAAGCTTTGCCGCACACCCGCGGGCGTACCTTACTGCGTGAGTTACTAAACGAAGAGAGGGATCGTTCAGGAAAGCCTTTTAAATACAAGAGCAATTTTTTTTTTTTATTGTCAATAATTGATGTTTTATTAATCACAAAAGCATCACATACAAAGATGAAGACAAGAAAATATTTATTGCTACAAGGCAAAATATTGCACATTCAGAAGAGGTCGGTGTGAAAAAATGGAAGGATCTGCATATGGCTTGAGTTTCTTGAGGCCAGTATTTGCCAAGATCACTGGCACAAATTGATCGTTCGTGAAGTGATCCTGAAAAATAAATGCAGCATCGCATTTTTTTAGTTGCCATTTGTGAAGCACCGATCGCGGAAATGTTGCACAAACAAAATCGCGAGGTGCTCGATCGTTGGTGATTCTCCTTTCACTGACGCAAGATGCACGCGGTAACACTACAACCCGTTTTGTTTTAGTGGCGCCCTATAGACCCTTTTCATGGCAAACGCCACCAGGAGTTGTTCTAGTCTTTGACGTCCCAGAGAACTTCCGGTGCATAAAAAGTATGAACAAAGCCCACCCTAACACCGCTGTTTGAAATGTTGATGAAACGTTTAACCCCCAATTCTCCAGGTGAACGCCAAAAGAACGCAGAACCCCCAGATATGATAAATATTTTCGAATACTCTTGTAAACCAACCTGCCTCCTCCAAGACGTTAAATTGACAAGCCGAGGGCCCTCGCTAAATCTCCAACTTTGATGTGCGTGTAGCGTTTATGCTTTCTAGCACTGGCGACATAGGCAAGCTCGACATACTTTCAAAGACGGAGCGACCGGAAGTTGCTTGGGACGCAGGAGGCAGTTCATGTTTGTAAAAGGAAAGGCTATAAGCGCGAGCTCCTTGCTCTGGGGCAGATCTCAGCGGCACAAGCTCTCGTGCAGTAAGGGCAGCTGTCAACACTATGAGCTCGCGCTTCCAGCCTTCGCTGCGGTACAACATAAGGTGAAACGTAGAGCCACTAAATAAGCTGCGCTTAGAGTATCGGCACTCCGTTCCCCAACATTGTTGTGGGCGCCGCCATTTTGGCTCGTATGCAGAGCAGACGCAGCTGCCGATCGTCATAATTCAAAAGTGCGACTTCCTCAGCATTAGATTCGGTGTTAGAAAGGTCATGTAATATTGCTTTGCTCTGCCGGGAGCTGTTTAAACGTTTGCGCAGGGCGGAAAAGCGTTTACTGTGATTTCAGAAAAAGCTTCAGATAACTGGCAACCATGATTTTAAGACACAATATGGCGAAGTGTCGTTACTCTGAAGCGTAGCTTATTTAGTGACACTAGTGAAACGGAGTATAGACCTTTCCAATGTTTACAAAATCACAGTCCAGCGTGCGATCTTCACAGCCCAGCCGTGCGTGTTCGTCGCCTCGGAAAGCGAGCAAAGCACGCGCCATACGCACGAACGCTCAAAATGGCACCGGCCACAAGCTCGTTTTTGGAAAGGTCTATAGTCTCTCACGCATCGTTCTCAGTTCGGCCGACTCAATGCAAGCGATCTAAGAGTGAGCGAGTCAGTTTCTATGATAAAATACACGCAAAAAAAAAAAAAAACATGTCTAAGTCCTTTGTGCCGGTAATATAGTTCCGTGTTCGTCTCGTCTCACGATCGTACTGCGCGATCTTCATTGGCGAGACCGAAAGAGACAGGTAAAACGATTCAAAGTTTGATAATCACTTACCTTGCAAAGTCTCACTCGGAGGTACTCGAAACTTCTAACCGGTCCGGTGGAGCCATTGTCTTCGCCGTTGAAGATTTTCCTTTCCCGTCGGGACGACACAAAAGCTTCTTTCCTTTCACAATGCTGTTTGTGCAATCTACAGTGCAGCATGATGGCATCGCGTTGCCGCCGAGGTTGTGGTAAAATATAAAAAACCTACGGCCGGGCCGCGAACAACGGAGCCGCCGCTACGCCTGGCCCAGTGATGGCGTCGGTTTCGAGCAGACGACCGAATCCCGCGGGATCATGGGAAGACAACGGTCACGTGTCGCGCCAGTTCCAATTGAAGCGAGGGGAAAGAGAACTTTTGAGAGGGAAAGGGCATCGGCGAGGAGAAATTTCTCTTCCTCATTTCAGACAATGGTTTGCGCTACCTTTCAGTATACAGGGGCCTTAAACACACTGGCATTGTGGCGCCATCTATGCGTTGACCCTGGAACTGCATTTCACAAGATCGAAGGTTTTGCGGGATTTCCGAGGTCAAATGTGCGTAATACCCATAGAAAGGCTCGTTTATAACATTGACAAAAGTTGTTCGAGCCAAGAAAGAAAGGATAATGCGCGAGAGAAATAAAAAAATATGCCGGACCGCCGAGTTTACACTGCTACCCAATAGATGGCGCCACTGTGTCCTCTGGTTCAAGAAGTTTTAAGGAACCCAGGCTTAAGAGGTCGCAAGAGTGTGAACGGGCCTTTAAGAGGTTTTAAGGCACTCGGTTCTAAGGAGTCTCAAGTGTGTAAACGGGCCTTTTTGAATAAAAAATTCACAGGGTCTCTTATGTTATACCGAAGATGACTTGAAGGCGAAAGCCCAAGCGCCGACGCATTAGAGACAGACACCCCTCTTGATGTGCTGAGTCATCCACTTAATTCGCTTAGTCATCCACTTAATTCACTTTAATCCCTCTTTAGCTTTGTCGTCCTTCTTAAAAAGCTTTGATTACTCTTACTTATCTTTAATTCCCCTTAATTCACTTTAATCCCTCTTAGATCGCTTTAGTCCTTAATTCCCATTGATTACTCTTACTTCTCTTTAATTAGTCTTGATTCAATTTAATTCCTATTTAGATTTGTCGTCCTTCTTAAAAAGTTTTGATCACTCTTACTTATTTTTAATTCCCCTTAATTCACTTTAATTCCTCTTAATTCGCTTTATAGTTCTTAATTCCCATTGATCACTCTTACTTCTCTTTAATTGGTCTTAATTCACTTTACTTCCTCTTAATTCACTTTGATTCCTCTTAATTCGCTTTGTCATCACTTTATATTTCATTGCCTCCAATTCGCCAGAGTGGTCACGTAAACGTTTTGGTACCTTTCGTGTCGCCGACGTGTTTTCGCTCAAGGACTTTGAAGGCCGACTGAACGATGAGACATATATAAGGCTTTCGTCTTGATAATGAACGTCTCCATTCAAAGCGATAGCTCTGACTCAAAACGACTAATATCTAAGTCTACCCATTGCCAAGCTTCTAAAAAAATTACAGTTTAAACCGATTGTTTTAGATTTTCTCTTTTCCAATAATCTAACAAATGACACTCTGACGCTAACTAATTTCGCGAACCTGTTAGCGGCTATTGAGTTACACTTTAAATAGTTCTTCCCCTGGTGTACCGCTGTTTTCCGGTTTCCTTATTTTTTTTATCAATTTTTATAAGTTTTTTTTTTTTTTTTTTGTGGAGCTGGTAGTATTTTTAAATGAATAATAAGCCTTGTAATTGCAACTTGGGAAGTGTTTTGTTAGTCACGCAGCTAGATTTCACTTCCTTGCTTTTATGCCTGTCTTCGTCTTTCCCCATTAAAAAAAAAATCGTCTTGTTTGATTATTTATACCAAAACGCCAAGAATAACTGAGCATAGTTGTAAACCCGAGACTGGGGATACGGACAAGGGACAAACACAGAACGACACGACATTTCATGCATCTTTATCCTTCATTGGTGCCCAGTGGCGTACCAACTTGTTTTTGAGTGTGTGTGTGTGGGGGGGGGGGGGGGGGGGCAAACCATACCCCCCCCCCCCCCCCCCCAGGGCCGGGAGGCGGTTCCCTTGGTATCCCTTGGGCGCCGCCGGCCAGTGTATGCCCTGCCCAGTGGAGGCTGAGGCTGTTTCAGGGGGGGGGGGGGCAAAACACATGCCTTGCCCCCCTTCACTCTGAGAACTGGGGGGGCAAGCGCCCCCCTTGCCGCACCCCCCCGGTTGGTACGCCCATGTTGGTGCCATTGTGCGCGGGCGCGCATTCAGCTTGCACAAAACAAACGATTGCTGTGCGCAACAGCGCGAACAAGCGATCAGCAGTTTTTTCTACGTTCGCTTAGAATCAAAAGGCTGGTGTGGTTTGAAGTGCTCAAATAGGGTATTAACCTAAGCGGTAAAAGTTAGGTTCCGTCAATACCCGTTCGAGGTAAGATGCAAGAAACGCCGCTATCGAGTTCATGCCAACGGTGTCGGCGCAGTTTTACACACGTCTTGAGCCACCACGATGGTTGACTCGGTATACGCTTACGATGTCCTCATTCCTATACAGATTCGAGGTCTGCAAATGTACCGTCTCTTGATTCCATCGCTGACCTCTTCAATCCTCAGGAAACGCCATGTTTGGCAGCGTTCGCGAAGAAGCAACAGCGAGCAGACGGCTGGAACTCTGAGGCTCCCAGGAAGTGCCTCGCTCGAGTTCTCATACCAGCATTATACCAGCTTGAAACCACCTTTGCAATTTGTCCAGAAACACTACGTCTCAGACCCAGCCTTCCAAAGGCTGAGCTCCACGAAGCGAAAAGGCGGCGAAAAATCCTGCGCGGAGTTCGCCTGGCGACAAGTTCGCTTTGCGCTCGCGGCGCAACAGCCACTTTTCTGATTCCACAAGCAGTGCAATCGCTGCCGGGCGAAATTCGACGCTTTATTTTTCGCTCCATGGAGTCCAGCTTTAACGAGTCGACGTTGGCAACGCTGTTTACATGTCCTGCTTTGCTGGTGTAATCTTCAAATGAAGCTGACGGGAAAACCACACGATCAAGACTTCAACACCAACCTTGCGTGGAACTGCCTGCTCTCACTTCCAAACACCCATTAAAAAAAAAAAAAATGTATTTTGTTTTTATAGGAACCAATATATTTCATGACGTCTAAATATATGCCTTTACAGTCCCATGAAACCGATATATTACGTTGTCCCGATTTTGTCGAAGGAATCAGAAAAAGCAACCACGAAAATATAACTTGACGAAGTGACAAAATACGAGTAAATGGCACCCAAGATACAGCTCCTTCCTACAAGTTGTTTTAAATATTTCTAGACATTTACACAAAATACATAATAAATTACTTTTTGCGTTCCGTAAGAGTTCGAGGTCTGTGATATAGTTTATACTACCGCGACGTCATGATCCCACGAATCGTGCATTCGTTCGCTAGGTTAAAATAATGCCAAGTTGCGATGTATGTATAAGTGCGAGCAAATAAAATGAACAGGTCACGTATCTGAGTTACCTCTACTTTACAACCCTAGCAGCTGATAGGTGACCGGCTTTTATGCAGCACGAATAACGTGGAAAGCGAAAAAGCAAAAAGAAAAAAAAAGCGCGAAAGATGCTTTGTGGAAAGTACGTCTCACGGTTAGTGAGACTATTCGCACACAAGCCGCTCGCACGCAAAGGCGGCATGCCTCTGTTTGAAGAAACCCACGTTTCCGCGTCACGTAAGGCAAGAAAGGGAAATTAGGCAACGGAAACTGCGCGTGGGCTTCCCTGAAATGTCCAGCTGTTGGCAGGCCAAACATCACCGCCGTCAAGCACGCGTCCCGCACACAAGAGTCGCGCTCTTCTTCACCTCGTTCGACGATAGATTCGCTACGGCATCGCGTGCACTCGAGAGGAATGACACAAAATATAAATAAACAGGACGAAGCTTTCCCCCTTTGAGTACTCGCGTACGTCGGCGGCGCCAAAACTAGTTTCTCCACGTGCAGCGTGAAGTGAACCAGACACGCGTGTTGCAGTGAAGAGCCCCCTACGGGCGCGTCGGTGAAACAACCCAACCGGCTACACCGTGGAGCAGGCGTAGCCGGCGGGGGGCCGGAGGGCTGCGCAAGTTTGCAAGAGAGACGCTGCACGACACCATACCTCATTCTGTGCTTGGTAAAACAGTAACTTGCACGGGCCCGCGGTCCACGACGACCATAACGCGAGCGTCTTGAGCGTCGAGAAGGCACCGCCGATCAGATCAAGACGTCAGACGTGTCAAAAACCCGGTCACGCCGGTCGGCCTCCCCACCCGAACCCAGTGAAACAAGCTTTAGGCGAGGCAAAGTTTTTGGCGGTACTTTTCTTTTTACTTTCGCTGCAAGTATTGTTTGGTTTACGCGGAAAGAGCTTCAAAGAGTCACGCAACTTACCGCTTTAGCTGCTTTAGCTACCAGTGGCGTCCGTACAACGGATGAGGCGCGGTGGTTTGGAGGTGCACGAAAAAACGTGCTGCGTCCGCCGGTCTCTCTCGAGGCGCCGGTGGCAGCGTTGGTTCCCAGGTCGTGGCGATCGATGGGGCTTCACGCCGGCCAATGAATGGGCGGTCGCAATTCACGTCGGCGGGCCGGATGCGATTGAAACGGGAACCCGTCGACGTCGTAACGACCAACCAAAGATCCGGTGACCGGCGTCACACCACCACGCTCAGCGGCTGCCGCCCGCCTCCTCCCGTCCGCCGTGCTCGTGGCCGCTCACGCAGGCGTCGCGCCCGTCGCGCCATGTCCGTGGGAAGACGCAACGTGACGTCATTTCTGGCGGAAGTAGGTACGGAGTCTAGCCAGTCTAGCCGTCTAGCGGGCTTCGCTGGCTTCATGGCCTCCCAGCTTCGGGATCTCGGAGCTCGTGATAGCTCACTGGTGTAGCGCGCTAAATAAATAAATAAATAAATAAAAAAGTTAAGTAGAGGAAACAAAGACGTTGTCGGCTATCGCTATTAGTTTCGTTTCTGGGCGCCCGCCAGCGTCGTTTCGTGTTTCGGCACCGGTGTTTCTTTTGATTCATTTGATGACATATCGCCGCTGAATGTGTCATTGGATGAATGTAATACTAAAAACAACAAAAAGTTCTTTTTAATTTAGCTTTTGTATTTGATTTTGCGTCATTGCTTCAAGCGAAACAAAGCACAAAATTTGTTTTCATTTTTTTTTTGTCTGTGTGTGTTTGTTTTCTTCTTTTTTTTTTTTTTGAGGGGGGGGGGGGGGGGCAGATTTGAAAACGTGCCTCCCCACGAAAGAAAAGAAGGAAAAGGAGTGAAAGTTTATTTTAACAATAGACATTTGATCAATTTGCGGTCACAGACTGGGAAGAAATAAATCGGTTGTATAAATAGTTACAGTTCGTCGTACACAATTCTGACAGTCTGAATCTTTCTTCTTTGTTTTACTTTATTTATTTATTTTTTGACGCTGCGCTGCTGATTGGTAGCGTTAATTTATTTTTTCTTCACAAACGCAAATATATATATATATATATATATGTATATGTAAAAAGTGATGCTCAGATTTTTTCCAGCTCGGGAAAAAGTCGAGACGCAATATGATCTGCCCGTATTCATGTCGCTTGTTTGTTAACTTTGGCCTTAGGGAAAAAAAAAAAAAAAAGATATGAGGTAAAACAAGTTAAATTCCACACTTCTCATCTTGTCGTCTCGACGGCTCAAAAAGAGTAATTTGATGACAGGCTATCACATTCTAAAATGGTGCAATGCCCGATAGAGCCCGCAACCCAAATATCAGCAGGCTCGAATTCTCATTCCACCACTTCTTTCGTAGAAAGCTCGTACGACCAACATACGCCCGTGGTTTTGTGTTCAAACTTTTTCGAATACAATTGCTCTCATTCCAGATTTATTTCAAAACATCGGAAGTGCCTTTGTTCGCTCGAGATTCTCTGTTCCTCTGCTCACCATTGTAAAATATCGTCATTTTCTTCTTTTTTTTTTTTTTTTATCAATGTGGGGCGGGCCGAATGGATCGTTTTGCGTTCGAATTAATCGCATCGATTTCTCAGTTCCATAACGTGCGTAATTCGTCATACTTGGTATCAACGTTTTTATGCTGTGTTCTCAGTGGAGAGTTTTAGAATTAAACGTAAACCTTTCGGTGGACATCCACCTGGTTAGGAATGACAATAAATGAAAGGAAAACTCTAACCAAAAAATTTATACGGAGCCCGACGTTTCAAGGCCAGTTCGTCCCCTTGATCACGGGTGACTGTTTTTGTCCTTGTCGTCGTCTTGCAAATTTAAAACTACCTAATGAGAGGACGCGAGTGAGACGCAAGACGGAGCCACGTCGCGCAGCAGTGCGAGGTAGCAACACTGCGGAAGCGGAGCACAAAAACGTTGACGCCGAATATTGGCGACGTGAACGATCGAAAGCGTCGCTGTGGTCAGCCCACCACAATTGGCCGAATGCTGACTATGACGTCAGCAAAGGATGTCTCATTGACACAAATAAGAGGAATGTAAGAACTTCAATTTTGACGGTGTTGGCAGAGTTGCTTTGAGACCGCTATGGTTTCAGGCTTCCAGAATGCTCATTACAAACACCATCGAGCTAGTTACAAGGTAATGACGTCACGAAAGGTAACCGAACGAGGGCGCCACCGAAACATCCCGCCGCTAATTAGCGGCGAGAAGTTGTGGTGGCGCCCTCTTATGGTTCCCCCTTGTTACGTCATTACCTTGCAAACAACAAGTTCGATGGTGTTTGTAAATGGCATGGTGGAAGCTTGAAATCATTGCACTCTTAAAGGAACACTGCCAACACCGTCAAAATTAAAGTTCTTTCATTCCTCTTATTTCCGTCGATGATAATCCCCTTTCTTACGTCATAGTGAGCGTTCGGCCAATCGTGGAAGGCCGACCACAGCGACGCTTGTGTTCGCTCTCGGGGCTAATAGACCCTTACAAAAACGGGCTTCTGACTGGTACCATTTTCAAGGTCTATTGAATATGGCGCGCACTAATTGTTGAACTGGGTCGCTCAACTCGTCAAACACAAAGTTGGGGCCGAAGTTCGCAGAGCGTGCTGATTGGACTCTCGCGACGATGGTGTCACGCGGGACGACTTTCATCATTCTTGTCCAGCTCGCTTGCACCATTGCATTTAATTGCATTATAAACAAAATCGTAGCGAGCTTCACCGGAGCGCGCGCGAGCAACACCCTCGGGCCAGCCGATTGAACGGCTGCACTGATGACGTCGCTCTCGCGTGTCCCTACATCCCTACTCCGCGTTAAGGCCGGTTCTCACATGAAGCGAAGCGCTGATGTAGCGCTCCTCACGTGCCGTCAGCTACTTATCGCCGGCCACGAGCAGCAGTTTTGGCGGTGCGATTCAAAGCTGGTGAACGCTCCGGTCAGCACGCGCTTAGCGCGAGGTTAGCGCTATGCTTGTAGCGCTCCGCTGCATGTGTGAACAGGCCTTTAGAGTCAAGGCTGCCTAGATTGTCCCTAGGCGGGCTTTGAATACTCTGAACTTTCTCGTCGCGAGATTGTCGTTTGTGGAAGTTATTGGTGACGACAAAACGACGTTTCACAACTTTGGGAACGAGTTATTTGAAGCCAAACTCTTCGCTTCGGAATCGAGGCGAAGATTGAACTTTGAGATATTGTGGAGCCATGCGCGGTGAGCACGGCTTTCGAGCTCATCTTCCGCCACTGTCAGCAAAAGCTACCGGGGTCACCCAGAGACGGTTTATGGAGGTACGTCAGTAGTGTGTGAGAGATCAAGAGACGACGGGGGATGGCGTGAAAAAACCGAGGGAAGGGAAATAAAAAGGGGTACGACCAAAACACACGCACACGCACACACACACACACACACACACACACACACACACAAATAGGTCTCAAGAAGTGAGGTAGAAAATGTTCGGGAGAGAGGGTTCCGAATTTTTTAGTCTACCTTTCTGAAATGTATGGGCTGGTGCGATCGCCTCTCCCCCTTCCACCCTTGCCCCTCTTTCGATGCCACGGGGGGGGGGGGGGGGGGGGGGGAGAGAGAGAGAGAGAGAGAGAGAGAGAGAGATAGAGAGACTCGCCCTCCTCCCCATCCCCCAGTTTCATCGCCCCTGCTTAGATGCGTTCCAACTGAGCGACAACGATGAACAGCACAGCGTGCAATTCTTGATAATAATAGTTCTAGAGGTTCCGGAATTAAAATGGTTCGCGTTCCATGAATTCACGAGCGGCCATGAGAGACTCAAGAGAGAGGATCGTGCTAGGGCTCGTATAGACCGACTCAACTTGCTGACGTCATACGACCGCGGTGGCGCTGCTGTCGGTACTGCGCATGCGCTAATGCTTCATTCCTCCCAAATTTGGCTTCTGCGCATGCGCAGTGCCCACACCTGTTGTGGGCAAAGCGGGCTTGTTTGTAAACAGTGTGTTGGTTTATAGACCTTTCCAGCGGCAGTCTCGAACGAAGCGATTTACAGCGCGCGTCCCTGGTTTTGAGAGGGTACGTCAGTGTTGCCCAACTGCGCTGGGCTGTGGAGTTTCTTGTCAGTGGGCTGTGTAGCCTGTGGCACCCTGCGTAGGCGTACTTCCGAACGCTGATGGAGGCTAAATTGCCGCGTTCTATTTTAGAGCGCAGCTCTTAGGCTCCCGTTTCCGGCTTGAGCGGCGTCGGCGTCGCCGTCGCCGTCGGTGTAACCGCGCGGTGCATGTTGGGACATGCACCGTGCGAGCCCCCGCCCCCCCCCCCCCCCCCCCCCCCCCCCGGAGGAGATTGAAGATGAGGGGAGGAGGAGAAGGAGGAGGATGAGGAGGGGTATACCCTCCCCTGAGTACCCTTCCCTCCTCCTCCTCCTCAAGAGCTGCGCTCCAATTCGGCGTTACAGGAAGTTGTAAACGGCTTTCATTTTTTTTTTTTTTCTGTTCTGTTCTATGGCGAATAGAATTTCTCGAGGTTTTTAAGATGCATTTTACTATTTTTGGAAACAAAAACAAAGAAATGAAAGCTGTTTTGGTGAGTCCGTGCGCGACAGAACAAATGCAACTGGAATGTTTGTTTCATTTTATGTTGATCTTTTTACGGCACCATACACTCAGCCGTGTCAATCTACAAAGGTCTTAACCGTCGAAAATATTTGACCACACAGGATATCCGAACTGCCGCGGATATTCCCCGCCCACAACATGAGAATCAACGAGTCTCATCACTCGAACAACATATATTGTACGTACCCCACGGTGCCGCGTTATCCGATCAGGATTTGAGAAAGGTCTCAAATAACACAGCATATCCAATATAGTATCGACGATAGTCACTTCACGACGATCGGACGGAATCCGGCGTGTTTTGGGGCACATGTAGAAGAGAGCTGCTTTTTTGCACAGCTTCAAAGTAAATGAGCGAACGTACCCGATCTATAGGGTCCCTATACGACCCTATCAGCTATTTTTCGCGAAGACCCGGAACACAAGCCGGGAAGGCTTTTTGGAGATTATCTCAACGGAAATAATCCTCCAAGAACGTCGAACTGCCCGCGTCGCGGGCTGCTTGTCGTTCGCTCTCTTCGTTCGTTTCCTGCGAAGGCATGTTTCCACCGCCTACATGTTTCCGCCGCTCCGCTGTTTAGGGTGGCGACAACGTTTGTGATACCTGTTGCCGAGAAACCAGTGTTGTCTACCTCGTTACCATGGCAACCTCCGCTGTCGTCGACCATTTTGTCACACCGCCGGTCGTGCGCTCGGACTACTAGGGCTACGCCGCTAATCCTCGTTAGGGCTAGGGAGCGCTCACCGCTCTCGTTCCGACGGCGAGGTTTCGGCGTTCAATGCCGGTCTGTTGCGCTCCATTTTGTAGCGGGAACTCGCGTTTCGATAAAAGCAACGACAGCTTCGACGACCGCCATCCCGCATAGCCTCCGATTCGTCTTATGAACGGAAACGGAAGTGGCCTCACAGTGTTGCCGGTGTGTCGAGACTACAGAAACTCAACGTTGTTTACGTTTAGCGAAATAAGAAGTGGGAAAAAATGGCGGTGGGAGAGGATCTGAGAAAGGGTAACAAGAAGTTGGCGCCACCCTAAAGCGGAGCGGAAACATGTAGGCACCCTAGGTATTCCCTCCCTGTATTCCCTGCTTCTCACAGTGGAAGATAACACACAAAGGGTAAGCATCTTAGGGTGTATCTCAAAACGTCCCATTCGCATTTGAACCTTGCACATTTCGTCCCATTCTCATTTGGCCCTTCTCGTTTGAACCTTCTCATAAGATTCGAATTGTTTTTTTCGCACCTGGGCCCATTCTCATTTTGCCCGTTATCTGGAAACGTCACATTCGCATTTTGACCTTGCACATTCCGTCCCATTCTCATTTGGTCCTTCTCGTTTGAACCTTCTCATAAGATCCAAATTGTATTTTTCGCAACTGGACCCATTCTCATTTCGCCCGTTCGCGCTACGACCGAATGGCACCAGCTCGGCATGCTTCTAACGTCGTTACACCTTCGCGGCTTTGTTGATGAGCCTTACCTTGCTTGGGCCCCCAACATACCATCAGATATATGTTATGTGTAGAGGTACGCACTGAGAATCGTACAATGACGCCTGCTTCCCTTCCTCTAAACAAACGAGAGAAAAAAAGCGATGAGCATTTAATTTGGGAACTTTGTTTTTAACAGAAATATCATACATTATAGAAGTGGTGGCATTGTCCCAAGTCGAGAGACCTCAAACAACGTGACATTTCGGAATATGATCTGGCTGCGATAAACGGTTGGTCTTTTTTTATTGTCAGCTAGTAGCTTTTCACGACGACCTCGACGCACTGCTAAAATTCATAGCAGAGAGAGTACGCCGGTAGCGTGGCACACACACACGCACAAAATATATCAATGTATTTATTAATATTACCCCCCCCCCCATAAAAAAAACAAAAAAAAAACGATTTTTGTTTGGAAAGAGTCAAGCGCGACAGGTCAAAGCAAGATATTTTTGAGAATAGCTGCTTTGAAAAGGGCCAGGAGAGGAGGGCGAAACGAGAACGGGCCCAAATGAGGAGGGTTGAAATGAGAAAGACGAAACGGGAAAGGGTCAAATGCTACGGGTCAAAGCGAGAAGATCCTTTTGAGAATGGTTGTTTTGAGAAGGGCCAAGTGAAAAGGGCGAAGCGAGAACGGACTCAAATGAGGAGGGTTGAAATGCGAAGGATGAAACGGGAAAGGGTCAAATGCGACAGGTCCAAGAGAGAAGATCTTTTCGAGAATGGTTGTTTTGAGAAGGGCCAAGTGAGAAGGGCGAAACAAGAACGCGCTCAAATGATAACCACCCAGCATCTTAAACAGGCAAATAAAGTAAAAACTTCCAAGAAAAGCCGGCGAACTCCGAATGCACAATGCAGGTGGGGAGTCACGCTGACCGGGTTTCCACAGCTCAGGCAGGTGGCAGACATTTCTGGCTGATACGGGTCACTCGGTTCGCAAAATGGCGGCGGTCAGAGAGCTCTTTTTGCAAATGTCTTCATGGACGAATAGACCGATCTCACCAGCCAGTTTGACTACGCCACCGCTGCCGCAATGCATCGTAGTCTTTCTGCACGTGCGACAACCTCGCTGGAGCTCTGCGCGTGTGGAGCATGAGGCGGCACGAGCCGTCTTGTGCACTGCTGCTACACTGTACTGCTGCCTGCCTCCTGCGAACTAAAGTTATGGCGGCGTCACGCATGCGCCGAACGCTTGGTGAGATAATATTCACTGGGCGCCATATTTGTGGGTGCTGTCTAGAGCGCATGCTCAGAACGAGCCCCCATTAATAGGCTGCCAAGACCGGCCATTTTTTTCGGTGTGGAATGCACGTTGCAAAAGAACCCTGGAAGCTAGCCATCAGCACGCGCTCAGCAGTCGCGCACACAGCTATGGCCGCCAGTGAGAGCGAACACAAGCGTCGCTGTGGTCGGCCTTCCACGATTGGCCGAACGCTGACTATGACGTAAGAAAGGGGATTATCATCGACGGAAATAAGAGGAATGAAAGAACTTTCATTTTGACGGTGTTGGCAGTGTTCCTTTAAGAGCGCAATGATTTCAAGCTTCCACCATGCTATTTACAAACACCATCGAACTTGCTGTTTGCAAGGTAATGACGTAACAAGGGGGAACCATAAGAGGGCGCCACCACAACTTCTCGCCGCTAATTAGCGGCGAGAAGTTTTGGTGGCGCCCTCCTGTGGTTCCCCCTTGTGACGTCATTACCTTGCAAACAACAAGTTCGATGGTGTTTGTTATTAGCATGGTGGAAGCTTGAAATCATTGCGCTCTCAAAGAAACACTGCCAACACCGTCAACATTAAAGTTCTTTCATTCCTCTTATTCCGTCGATGATAAATCCCCTTTCCGACGTCATAGTCAGCGTTCGGCCAATCGTGGAAGGCCGACCACAGCGACGCTTTCGGTCGCGCACGGGGCTAATAGCGAAGGCTGAGCAAGCCCGAGCGGCTAACCTTGACTTCCTTGACTAGAGCCACCGCCGCTTGATAAGGGACTCCCCTTGGGAGCGGCCTGCCGTATGTCTCGCGCCGCCGGTGAGAGCGATAGTTCTACTTTACCCCGCAGCGCCAGCCGTGGCGCTCGTTATCGGCGAGAGAGGCGCAGTCCGCCCGGCGCGGCCCGGTGTGGCTAGGGTGCCTACATGTTTCCGCTCCGCTTCCGGGGCGGCGGAAACATGTAGGCACCCTAGGTGTGGCTATTTAGATTGTTTTTCGTGAAGCGGCAAGTCTCATTTGAAACGAGTGCCAGATTGCATGAATGATGTGACAAATCTGTGCCGAATAGAAGCACATAATTCTTTCTGCGAGGAGCTCACTCAGCTGCAGGCTGCGCGTTAGAGCCGCATTCAGCTGGCAGTTTGAGCGAATTGTCGTTTTCTTGTTCCCGTCCCCGTTTCTATTACCACTGTAATGAGTTATAGTTGGATATAGCTAGGCCGTATGATTTACGATTTTAACCGATGCTCGAGCACGCTCGAGCTGTGCCTTTTATTTATCTGTGAGGGACAATAAGAAAGGGATTCCTCGTGCATAACTTCTGCAATATAAACTTCATTGTTCATGAACAGATCAAGGGAGTCATATAGTTCGCAAGCGGAATACCTTTCGGGAAAGAGGCTTCCGCGAAAGTCTCAATATATTCTCTAGAGAGCTGTTTAGGTCACCAGCCGAGTTAGCCAGAAGAGGTCTGAGGAGCTTCCCGAGAAAAAGCTCGCAGAGTTCTTAGCTGTGGTACCGGTCTCTGCTGTTAGTACACCACATCAGCGGGCAGTCCATAAGGTGTGGAAGCTCAGCGCTCGAGAGAACCTTGCCAATCCGTCCAGAACGACGAATCTCTGCCAACTGTAGAGCCCTCTCGACAAAGGTGCAGACGAGCTTGCACGGCCAGACAGCTTCAGGTCGTGGATAGCTGAGTCCTCTTTGGTCAAGGCCAAACACGAACTGATTTTCTCCGTCACGAGATTCATTTCCCTTAAAGGCCGACGAACAAGCAGAAAGGAGGGAACTCTCCGCCAATTCCTCCTTTCCATTCGAGAAAGGAGGATACCTTCCTCCTTTCTGTGGGGAGTAGCTCGGAGCCCCGTTCCTGTGGGGAGAGGAGGAGAGACGAGAGAGCGAGAGGGAATGAAGAGAAGGAAACTGGGAGCCGGTTTTCTGCCCGGCAGAAGACCATTCTGTAGGTCGGCCTTTAAGTTACAGCTTGCATTGAGGACACGTCACCTGCAAAGTTGAGCGGGTTCTACACATTAGCCTTCCTTGCTTAAATCTGTCTTGAAATTCGTCGCAGGTTTGTCGCAGTTTTTTTAATTCGCTCGTTCAGTCGTTTGGCTTGCATTTGAAGGCGGTGCGCGTTTTTCTTGGCATCTTCCATGAAGCCTATAGCTGTCAAATTGAATGACGTCTGACATTCTTCCACTTCAAACTCTTTTTCAGGCAAGGTTCAATAGCCACGCACTCATCAACAGCTTGTCTTATTTCTGCAGGGGACTGCATTTTGCGTTGTCGGCTTCTACCGCTCGCACGCGACGTGGACGCGTTAGGTGGCACACGAACAAGCGTTCTGCGTCTCTTTGAACCTGCTGGTTGCATGTACAAAGAATACAATGGGAATTGAGTCGGCACCGCTATCGGTCGCAGTACCTTCCGCTTCATCCCTACCTTGTAGTCCTCCGCCTTAAATGCCTATATGTACAACCTCGGCTTTCTGCAGGGAAGATAATCCACATAGCGCTCCCCTCTCCTAAGCTGCGAGGGGGAGCCAGGTTGGGGCAAGGTAAAATGTGAAGGGATATAGGAAAGGAGGTGACGGGCAAAAGTGGGAAGCGCGAAGTGTACGTCGGCCTTTAAAATGAAGGGAGCGCACGACGCTCCTGGAGCTTGGTTGCCACTGGCTGCCCTTCTCGCTGCATTCTCGCGAAATGTTCTTCAACCAGGCATCCCAAAATTTCTCTCTAGACGGAAGCTCGTGATAGCAGAGTTCCGGATCTCTCGCAGCATTTGACTTACAACGCGGCACGCAACAGTTTTTAGGCATCGCGTGCTCCGTAACCCATCTGCACACTTTAAAACTGTGCAGAGACAGACAAAAGGCGGCTGTCTACGTCTCTTATTTCTCATCCATCAGTGGTTATCGCCATGAAACTATAGAAACGAGCGAAAAAACGATCGAAAACACAAACCACGCATGCGAGCACAGGGTAAAACTGCGATATTTTCTCCGCGCAAAGTGGTGCCAAGGTGGGGGACAAGCGATTTTTGCGGCCTTTTGCAACAGCGACAGCGCCTCGGTATCGGCGAAGCCAATGACGGGCAGATATTTTCTCTGGGTCGCGAAGCAAGAGCGTGTTGGGCGCCTTTTCTATACACTTTTTCACCTTATGATGTGCCGCAGGAAAGGCTACAAGCGCGAGCTCCTTGCTCTATAAGGCACATCTCGGCGGCACAAGCTCTCGTGCGTTAAGAGTAGCTCCCAACGCTATGAGCTCGCGCTTCTAGCCTTGTCTTCGGTACAACATAAGGTGAAACGGAGTATAGCTTTCAGCTCACGAGACCACTCGCCGATGTGCAGCGCCTCCACGGCAGATGGGAGAAGTTCTCCTCTCACGCGCGCTCTTTTGTTTTCGGAAAAAATCGGCAGGCCGCACCAACAGGGGGATCGAGAGGCCGTGCTAGAGCACTCGCTGCACGAGCGCTCATGCAGCAGCCGAGGCTTCATCCAAAGCAACTAGCTCGCGCTCAGTGGCGTGGGCAGAGAAGAAATTTGGAAGGTCGAACCCCCCCCCCCCCCGCGGGCTAGCTTGCTCCCCTGCTCACGCAGTCGGTTTTGCACGGGGCATGGAGCAAGGGGGAGTGCGGACTATGTCCAACTATAATGGCCTATTCACTTGGGGCACACCGCACCCGCGCAGTGCAGTAAACTCTTTCCACTTTAGTACACAAAAGGCTAGTGGGGAGAGAAGAAAGCTCCCCTCTCCACTCTAGCTTTCCCTGTACCACGAATTGCACTGCACCGGTGCGATGCGGGCCCAAACGAATTGGCCATTATATATATATATGCTTTCGGGAAAAGTGTTTGTGGGGTAGGAAATGCTGAAATAAATAAATATTTCTTTATTCCTGTTTATTTGATGGGATGGGGAACTTGATCTCAGATATATAGAGAAAACGGATATTTCGAAACATTTGTGGGGTGAAGAATGGCGATTTCAGGGCCATGTATTGTAAACTATCCTCACTAAAATACGCAGTTCAATCAAACCAAAGCGAGCATAATAAAACGAACACACGGTTATAATATAAAACAATGTCAGTGATGTGTTAAATGATTTGTAAAAACAACTGCACTGTAAGAAACGGGTGGCGCTGCGCTCACGCACACCTTGAGTACTGATCAGAATTACGTGCTTTCGACTAAAAGTACTACGAATAAAAAAGTAAGTGTGACTAGTTATTTCAGTAAGCAATTTACAGGCTCTCCTGATCATCACGTATATGCTAAGCGCCTACACATTAAAATGCAGCCGCCTGCGTTCACGATAAAGAATATCCAGGACGTCCTCCACTTGAACTTCAATGTCGCGGTGAACATTCAAAGGCGCGAGACCGAGCAGTCGCTCATTCGAAGTGCACGTTCTCAGGTATGTTTTCAACCGTCGTAGCGAAGAGAACAAGCGCTCAGCTCCCGCCGTTGTTACGCGCAGAGTACCTAGGATCTCGAAAAGACGATGGACGTTTGGGTATCGGTGGCGTGCGCGAACTACAGGGGCGCTTCTCTAGCTATCATAATCATCGTTTGTGACGTCACGGGTAGGAGAGACTGGGACAGACCGCGG